>CM074511.1:66497122-67097122 GCA_037379345.1 Perna viridis | reverse complement strand
CTCTGGATCCGCAACTGGGTATCTGTAATTACGAATGATTTTGTTTACAAATTAAATCAGATTAATACAGGTGGTGCTTGATTCCATAATATTTTAAAAGTGTCTATTGCCAATACCCTGACGTACACGTCTTACATGTAAAATTGGTATATTGGCCTTTGCTAAAAGATCATCATAAGAAGAGTTAAAATCAAAGAAGACATACCGTAAAGCCCTTTATTGTATTTCTTTCTATTTTCTTTGTATTACTCATTGGTCAATAGTGCCAAGAAAGAGGACAAAAATTGTAAATTTGACAATATAAATGTGTGAAAAATACTTAAGTTGTTGTACATCTTTTTTGCAGACAGATTTAATATGGTTGTCAAAATTTAACATAAAATCAATATCTACACCTAAAAGTTTTACAGTATCTCCACAAGTTATGTAAATATCACCAGTATTAAAAGTTGGTGCTCTATCTGCGGTTTTTCCTACAACTATCGCTTGAAACTTTTCTTGGTTTACTTGCATACAAATAAATTAAAATAGAACCAATTAATGTATTAAAATTTTGCTCTCTATTTCTGAAGTATTTACAAGTTCATTATAATTATTAGAAGCATAAGATAATGTGTTGTCATTTGCATAATTATACAAATTTCCTAAGTAAGAAAGTAAAAAAATATCATTGATAAATACAAGGTCTTAATATTGAGCCTTGGGGTACACCTTTATTAATATCTACCCATTGGCTTACAATACCACATATCTTTAATTGCTGTGTTCGATCAGAAAGGTATGATAACATTAACCTGTTGGCTTCCCCAGACAGGCCGGGCATCCTCCTTTTGCGGTAATTAGATAAAATATCGTAGTTAAATTGCACAAATAAAAAGAACAATGTAGTCCTTTTACGCCAGAAAAAGACTACCTTTTGCGCTGCGCCAGATATAAGTAAGGAAATTAAATATTAAAAAAGTCAAAAATGTAAAGTATAATACAAGCAACAACATATGTGAAGCTGAGAAGTACTAGTTCGCAAGAAAAAAATGCTGAGAAGGAAGCTTTCCTCGTTGAAATACGTGTGGAGAACTTACTAGGCGACAATCTGTGCATACACTTAGATACAAATTTCAGATGTTGATGAAGTGAAAATAGTTTTACCTTTTATCTATTTCAATTTTAAATATTTTATTGACTTAAAGTAAATCAAAGGGATTGGATAACAGGCTATGCCTATATACATCCTCTCCCGAAACACGAATGGACCATAAAGTATATAATATCAAATATTAATAATAATTGTTTAAACAGCACGATCGACCAACAATGCACTGAAAGGGAAATTTTCAAACATAATTTTAAGTTACACATATTTTAGGAAATGGAATATGTAAAATTTATAATGTTACAATGTATTATACATGGTATGAACTATTGGTCGACCATCATGTTCAATTACAGTATAAACGAATACAACCATAATTGTATAAAACAGCATATATATGGAACAACAATACCATGTATATTATAAATAAAAAAGCGAACCCTTAACATTATTATAGGTTATACATTAATGGACATCTGATCATAAGACTGAAGTCTATTAATCAAATCGTATTGTGTCTGATATATATTGTAAAACAGTAGTTGTGATGTGTGTGTTCTCCTCCGGAGACAGATCATCCGATCAACATTAAAGGAAATCAAGAATGGGGAATCGATCAGGATAGTTCCTGAGATTATCTAGTAATACCGCACCAAACTCCAGAGCATTTGTCTCTTCCATGCCTGCACTACTTTTGCCATTCCAGAATAGTGGAGAAATGTCAACGGTACGGAACTGGAGCTGCTTTGGAGTTTGATACCGCACGCTCTCTGGTATAAAGGGGATATACATAAAAATAGTGATAAGCATTCTCAATATTTTCACCGCATGCACACTCCGAGCTCTCAGACAAGTGTGAACGGAAAAGATGATGGTTTAGATTGCTAACTTCATTGCGAAGTTGACATAAAATAATGTTAGGTTTACAAAGGCCCACCGAATAGTGACTGGGAGGTTTCTTTATATTTGTATTAAGTTTTTTCTTAAATAATAAAAGTGAAGGCACGTTTTCAAACTCATGGTCCAAATCATTCCATAGAGCCAGAACACTCGGGAAAAAACTGTTCTTGTATGACTGAGTATTGGATCTAGGAATATTGAAGAATCGTGGGTTTCTGATAGGATAGTTTTCCTCTTTTTCTCAATATTTAGCATGATATAACATGCTCAGATACCTAACTGGGAAGAAGTCCACTCCAGGCTTTATACACAAATATAAGTTTTTGTTTTCTGCGCCTTTCCTTGAGTGAATCCCATCCCAGTTCATTATAAAGTTTTAATCTAGATGTTCCTCTTCGTAAGCCAGTCACTATCCTAGCAGCCTCGCACTGCACAGATTCAATTAGATCCGATTCTTGGTTAGTGCAATTGTCCCATACAAGATTACCATATTCCAAAATGGGTCTCACGAACCCGATAGAAAGCTTCTCTAGAGAATCACGATCAAGGCTGTGTTTGAGCATCCGAGCACAGGCTTTCGAGTAGATATCGTTAATATGGTCTCTCCATATACCCTTCGAATTAAGATTCAAACCAAGGTGTTTATGAACCTGTGTATTTTCTAAGGCGTGACCATTCAAGTATAATGTCGGAATGTCTTCATATAGTCTCCTAGTAAATAGCATGGACTTTGTCTTATTAAACGTAACTCCCCAATCCGTAGACCATGTATATAAACTATCAAGGTCAGAGTTAAGTGATTCGGCAGCTATTTCTTGATAATCAACGATACAGTATAACGAAGTGTCATCTGCAGATAGCTTTATTTTATTAGAGACAATATCTACAATATCATTGACAAACAATACAAATAGGTAAGGTCCTAAAATGGATCCCTGCGGTACACCAGCATTGATAGATTTCCAAGTTGAATGGTATCCTTCCATGCATACGCGTTGCTTTCTATCGGATAAATAACTTCGAAACCAACCCAACAAGTTATTTTTACACCATTTTTTCGCAGTTTATATAGAAGACCAGAATGCCAGACTCGATCGAACGCCTTGGAAACATCACAAAATATAAATCGAACGTCCTTTCCCTTATCCAAATTTTTCATAATATCGTCATAAATAATCAATAGTTGATTCACGCTTGAATCCTTCTGACGAAATCCAGATTGATGATCTGTCAAAATATTATTTCGGCAATTGTAGTTATGAAGGTGCTTAAAAACTATTTTCTGCAACATCTTACCAAAAACAGTCGGTAACAGATATGGGTCTGTAGTTACTAGCACTCCCACCACCTTTACCTTTGTAAATTGCAATAACATTTGCCATCTTCTAACCACTAGACATAACGCCGTAATATAGACTTTTGTAAGGGGTTTTACCAATGGCAGGAAAATGGTTTTTGATAGTTTAGGTGGCAGGTTATCTGGACCACCTGGCTTAGTTACATTAAGTATCTCGAACTGGTCTATCACTTCCTGTTCGGTCACTACTCTATGCGAGCGCTCACAGGGCGAAAGTGGTGGAATATTTGGTAAATCGGGTTCCGTCTCCAGAGTAGATACAGATGCAAAATAATCATTAATAGCACATGCTTTATCTACAGGATGATAGAAAATATCACCATTTGACTTAATAGGAGTCTCGACACTATTTACATTCTTAAATTTTGTAACACTCTTGGCAATGCGCCACCATTTACCTGGAGGAACTGATTTGTTAACAAGAGAATTTTGTAAATTAATGATATACATCTTTTTGGCATCTCTTACCATATCTATAACTTCATTTCTCAGTTTCCTGAAGTTTTCCCAGTCAATTGCAAGATTTCTACTTTTAGCCTTTTTGTGAAGACGATTCCTTTTTCTCACTTTACATTTTATATCATTATTGATCCAGGGTTATCTTTTGGTCGGATACGAATCGTCTTTTGTGGGATGAATGTATTCAAAGTATGATTTATCTCCCCAATAATATTATCGTTAATAAAATTGATATCATTTATCCCTTCAAATCTACCATCCCAATCAACACCTTGCAAGTGCTGATTAATGGATTTACAATCACCATTGTCCTAAGCATATACAATTTTAGTGTAAGATTTTTCACGTGGAGTAGTGAAATTTAATTCTATAACAGTTGGACAATGGTCACTACAAAAGTTCGTCAAGACATAACTGTCTTTGACTATGGCTAAATTATTTCCAAATATAGGATCGATGAGATTAGAAGAAGTGGGAGTAATTCTCGTGGGTTCTGAAATAACGTTTTGTCAAACCAAGTCACAAACTCTTGATAATTTATGATTATTACGATTGGTGATAAGATCCACATTAACATCTCCAACAATAATTACATTATCAAACTCGGAATCAATACAATTTGAAAAAATGTTTTCTAGATGATCCCAAGATGAGGACCTTGCATTTGGAGGTCTGTAAAAACACACAAGTAAAAATTTTCTATTACCAGAATAACATTCAACAGATACAGATTCAATTTCTGGTATTTCTAAGTCAGAACGACGATTAACTAGCAGAGTGTTCTTCACATAAAATATAATACCTCCATCCCTATCATAATTTCTATCCCTTCGAAAAGGTTCAGGATTGAGATAATTCTCTATACACATATCCTCACTTTTAACAGTGTTATCAAGCTTAGATTCAGTAATCACCTAGTTCACAATAGATATGTTACAAGCCTGGATTCTAGAATTCTCAGGTCCAGGGTGTTCATGGATGTCATAACCAAGAAGTAAAATAAGAGATGCCATAAAAAAAACTGTCTAGTAGAAGAATGACAACCATCAGTTTTATACAAAAAATGGTCATATAACAGAAGAGATAAGTGAAAATGGGGTAATTTTGATTTTGATTGTAGATAAATCATATCATGTTAACTAGAATGGACATATAGAAACAGTAAAAAATTCCCTAAAAAACCATGAAGAACAAGTTTATGGTCATTGGAGCAATGAAAGATTTTGAACTCAGGGGAAAGCGGAATAACTCTACTTGAAAAGATATGAAGAATTGCGCTAGCAACTCGATGAAGATTAAAATATACTTTTGTATACACAGAATATCAATGACAATAGGGAGCAAGCAGGTGCTGGATGCTTACACCGTCATGCCTGAATTAGCCATGTGATGCAACCACTCAGCATGGAATACATGTAGAAAAAAACATATGTACAATGACTTTTAGGTAGGAACAAAATAGATTTTCATTGGATTTTATTGTTATTCATTAACTTGTGTAGTAGGATGAGAGGTTAGTCATCAAGTTAGTCCTAGCCTATGAGCGGACTTTGTGATCTTTGTTTGGATTGATCGTCATCTCTGGTAGCAGCTTGATGATATAAAGCTGCCTGGTGTGAAGACTGGGGCACCAGCATTTAGGGCCCCTTTTTTGCAAAGTCTTATGGTTGGGAACTGGGATTTATGATGGACAGGTTCCCATTGGAGTTTTGAATTCGCATGTTGATGAACTGCAGAAGGTCAGATTCTGTGCTGATTAACATAGTTTGTGTATCATCCTTATTGCGCACAAAAATCCTGCCGTCCAGTTCTTGATCAACTTGTCATTATAAAGCTTTTTTTTTATTTTTATTTTTTTTTTGGTTTTTTTTTAACAGGTTAACTCGCTTTTGTGTTAACGCTTCATTAACATAGATCTTTGAGGTCGTTTCTGGTAGATCATTTCTCTCTTTCAAGAAACGCTTATTACGATATACTAATGCTCGATATTGATAGGTGGAAAACCTGAAAATTATGTTTCGCGGAACTCCCGGTTTACGCTGACCAAGACGATGCGAACGACCAATGTGTTCAATAGATAACTTCTCTTCTGAGTGTTTTAGAATGTCAATGTTTATAATGTTAAGTACTTTTTCGTCGGTATTTTCCAATTCATCGACGTTTGTCGGTTCGGGGATCCCGCTAAATTTCAAACAGGTGCGTCTGGAATATTGTTCCATTTCTTCTAACCTATTTTCTAGTTGTTCAATTCTACTTTCGAACTGCTCCGTGATTTCGGATTTAAATGTAGTAATCAATGCACCTTTGATTGCTTGATGTTTTAATAGTTCTGACATGAACATTTTAAGTCTATTTTCATCTTTCGATACATTATTAATGAAATCACTCGTCAGTTCTTTGTCGTTTTACCTTTATCTGCATGCTATACTAAAATAACTTTTTTTAAATGAACATTAACTCTGCCTGGAAACCCTGTCGGTCCCAAGCCCGGAAAAGGGAGGGTCTATATTTACATTATTAAACTAACATAAAATTATATTTTTATAATTATATTTACCAAAAAGATGAACAACCCATTAAAAAAAGAGATATTTTTTTAATGGTGAATAACATCCAATAACCACACCACGCATCTAATGTAGCACTAAAACAATATCAAATAAAAATTTACCTGTATTCTGGGGCAAAAGGATCATCAGTTTATTGGCGGAATTTAACTACGACAATCGAAAAGTAAACTGGCACAAGAGTTGTTTCGCAAAAAGCCTCCTTTTTGGCGCAAAAGGAAAACGCCCGACAGGCCGTAGGAGGTCGAGGACAGTTTACAAATAAAAATATTGTGGGGGGGGGCGTCAAACGCTTTTGATAGGTCCATAATAATAGCAGCCAAATATTTATTTTTGTTCCAAAGCAAGTTTCCAGTCTTCCAAAAGTTTAAGTAGAATTGTTTGACAGCCATGTCCTTTCCTGTATGCACAGTAAAATTTATCAAAAAATATTTTCAAACATCCGAGATTAAAGCAACGAAAAATCACCCAAAACATGCTTCATTCAGAAATTATTGGTTGAAAATTTTGAATTTGATTTTGAACTTGATATCACAAAGCTATCAATCGAACGATAACAAACAACGCAGGTCATTCACAATATATTTGTTAGTAATTGGCCATACGCGGCCATTGTAAAATTCAAAATATTGTATAAAAAATAATTAAGACGATTTCATGTGTCGTTCTCAATCATGACCACAATCCAACGTGACAAACATGGGTGTACTAAGTGGCTTGTTCCCATTTCGCTTTAGGTGTAAAATTTGATACATAAAATTATTCCCATTTCGCCTTAGTGAGATTTGGAGTGAACTAAGGCGAAAATGGAACTTGTGCAAACATTTAATTAATCGCTACTTGTGTTTGTATATTATTTAAACCTCATATGCACATGTACATTGTATATGTAGATCTTTATATTGTAACAAAAAAGGCTGAGATCAGCAGCACAATATTGTGAAGGTTCATAGACCATATATACTAATCAGTAAAGCTTCAAGATATGTGATGCTGAATCTTCAAAATGGATGCAAATCTTCCCACTGCAGTAGTCAGACTGAAACGTTTGGTTGTGACACTAGCATACATGTACCTCAATGGATAAATTAACTGTTTAAGGATTTAAAAAAAACTAAACTTTAACATGTTAGAATGTTTTAGGTATAAGCAAGTTAACTTTCAATTAAATGATGTTTAGCTTTAATTTTTTCTTATCTTAGTATCAATTATGTATGCTCCCAAATAAAAATGTCAATTTATTGGTTTTGAATTTACAAATAAAATAAAGAATATGAAGATTACACATTTACATATGTGTATAATAAGTACTTCGATAATAATCGATAATAACTTCATTAGTTTTTATTCAATCCTATATAATAATATACACGTGTACACTCATTTAATTTTAAAACAAATCATATTTCATTTTCGAACTCAGTTTAATTTTTTATTAGTCCCTGAATGTGTACTAAAACATGAAAAACAAATGATATAATATATTTCATTAGTTTCTTTTTAAAATGAATTTTTATTAAGACAAAACTTAAGGAGGTAGACCTAGGGTAAGGGGCACAACTCTAACAAATCATTGGAACGTTTGTATTCAGCATTTGACATCAATCTTATATAAGCATCAACTTAACATGGATTGATTTAAGTAAATTTCAAATGAAAGCTTGTTAGACTTTGGTGAAATTGATTATGATACAAACATATAACTGATTTCAAAAGTTATGTCGTTTACCCTAGGTCTACCTCCTTAAAAAGTATTCAATTTGTTATTTAGTAGCTTAAGATCAAAATTTAACTTAATAACTATTTTGCCTTATAAGCATTATAACAACACCTCATTAGTTTACAGTTTTGTTTTTACAACAAAAAATATATAAAAAATTCCCATTTCGCGTTAATACTTTTTTACCTTTACTTTTTTACCTGTAATTCACAGGTAAGGCGAAATGGAAACATACCCATTCAGTTGATCTTATTTCGTAATTAATGACGCTGGACTATAGCCTGGCCTAAAAGTTAAGTTATTTTTATATGTACATGTCAGTATAATTACTAAAGAAAAAATGCTACACGCTTAAATTTGACTGAGATCATAAATATTACACATGGAGCATATTTTTTTTCGAACATCTAGTAAATTATCGTCCAAAGTTTGGACAGGAATCATCCTTCCGGGTATGATCAAATGAGCTAGTAGTGTTTCCGCTAGAATCTTGGTTCCCTTGGTTACTTTTTTTACATGATATAAAAATCATAAAAGAATTTTTGACACAAAATTATAAATCAGAATTATTTCTAAAAGGCCATTTTCAACGGGTAAAATATGTAATGGGATATCATACACTTCGTTTAAATATTACTTTGCTCCCAAAGTAAGTATTTGTTTGTGTCAACCTGTCTAAAAAGCCGGTTCGGTGCCTTATGAAAAGTTGAAACTTTAAAAACGCAATTCTTCTTATGTTAATCTACGTACATGTATGTCCTTGAACTGTAAACAAAATATATCTTGTGGAACTTACGTAACTGAAAGTAGAGGCTGAATTGCTCACCTGGTTCATTAATCTTCGTCTTTCTGACAAAAAATCGTCGTACAAATTCGATACCATGGACACAGTAGAAACTTTTTAGGCCTTATCGTAAAGATCATTTTTTCTATCTATTATATGGTTTTCAAAATATTGACTAAAAACTGATAAAAAGTTTATTTTCGCTTTTCAAGCCCCAAAACTCTAACAACAATTCTTCTTACAACTTCGACCTAATGAACTTGTGTAGGTCTATATCATGAGGAGCATTTCACGACAAGGACGACATATGATGGCAAAAAATAGCTCATATCTAAAACACAAAATGAAATTGCGCGCGTGTTTGTGAATGTGTGTGTGTGTGTTCTACAGTTGCACTGCCACCAAGAACAGTTTGTAAGCCATTCTATAAGCTTTCTCTTTGTATTTAAATCTGATGCCAATCTAATTATATGTAACTGAAAATTGTATGTGATCGTGGACGGTTAAAGGTCTGTCTATCAAATGCGTTTGTACGTAATACCTCGCACAGAAAACCAACAAGAAGCTCAGAAACAATTCAATAACTTAAAATAGAAGAATTAGCAGTTTTTTAACAGCGCCTAAACAACGACATCCACGGAAACATTTTTGTTTCAGGTTCCACTATATAGATAGGTCACTGCAAATAACTTAATGACAATTTGTAGAGATAAAGCTATATTGAGACACTTAAACAAGCAAATCCAACATTTTTTTTCCGTAAAAAATATATATATTTCAAAACCTTACATTAAAGAGATCCATGAAAAAAAGATAGCTATTCTATTCTATTTTGTCATGAAAATCTGTAGCCATGGTAACATAATAAAAATATAAATCAGTTTTCATAACAAATTTTGGGTGACCTCCCAAAATTAACTGTAAAAAAAGCAGGTTTTCTATAAAGTCAGGCACTTTAAAACTGCCAGAAAAAGTAAGCAGGCATAGCATTATTGTATAAAAGATAAAATGTGTACCTTTTACTGCTAATTTTGGTTCATGATTCTAATTCTTGAAGTTCGTGCGAAATATTTCTATTTTTGAAAAGCTGCCAGTTGGTGCAGGGAAGAGAACCCAATCCAGCGAGGACCTAAATCTTTCCGGATAGGTTAAAATATGCAGTTAAACACCTCTTTCCTTCACAATTATTGCATCTATTTATGTACGAATGTTCTACTACCCACAGTCAATATTTCCACCAAGTTTCACCTTTTATTTTTAAGTTTTACAAAATTATACCGGGTCAGTTTTGTGTACTAAACAGTGCACCTCAATCCCATCTGTATAGTTTAACCTTAACATTGTCCGATAATTTTTTTTACATCATAAACCCCAATCGATCTACTCGACCATTTCGGCTACACTAAAAATAACGTTTTTCCTGTACGTATAACAAGAAAGTTCCGATTGATGTTTGGACATTTTATAAAATGCCCAAATCTTTCCTATATTGGTATACGACCATGGCAGATTGCGAACGAACAGTGCTTCTTTTCAAAAGTCAATTGCACCCGTGGTCATGCCGAATTAACTACCCATTTTTTTTAATTGATGTACCTTTGACACTGCAGCTAGGGGCGGATCCAGAGACTTGGAAAAGGAGGGGTGCCAGACGGGATTCCTTAGAAAAAGGGTGTGTTAATTTTATACAGGGAAATGACAAATTTTCCAATAAAAAGGGGTAAACGTAAACGTATTGTTGTATGGCTCGAATGTTCTAAATGTTGAACAAAATGTACAAGATTAAAGGTAAAAAGTCTATTAATGTTTTACTTTCATGTTTTGAATCTCTTCACTATTTTTTTTAAATTCCATTTATTCTATTAGGTTTGTGTTTTTTTTTTTAATTTTTTTAAAAAAAATTTATGTTGTTTTTTGTTGTTGTTTTTTTTTGTTGTTTTTTTTGTTTTTGTTTTTGTTTTGTTTATTTTGTTTTTGTTTTGTGTATTTTTGTTTTTTGCTAGTCAGTTAACAAGTTTATCTTAAGGACACGGAACTTTGTATAAATTCAACCCCAATTTATCGACTTATTTTGATGTATAAGATGAGCAATGGACTTGCTCAAAATGACCTATCAATTCTCATACAACTTTATATTGTTAATATGCATGATTATAATCCCAGGTAAAAGATTAATTACAATAACTTGCGCTTCCCTGTTTACTATACTATATAGCGTATTCCAAGAGTTGTATGCCCTCCACTATTCGTCTCTGGAACCAGCTTCCAACATCAACGAAGAATAGCCCATCTGTTAATGTTTTCAAAAAGCGATTAAACTTTGAAAATCCTGGAGCTCCCGAGTACTTTAACAGTGGTAACAGAAAAGAGAATATATGGGTGTGTCAGCTAAGGCGTGAAGCTAGCAGCCTGAAATCTCTTCTGCATCTACACAACTTGGCTGAGGAGCCTTTCTGTCCCCACTGAGATTCCATATAGGATAACTACAACTTTTTGATATCGTGTCCGCATTATCAACTTCAGAGTTGGTCGCTGCAGAATGTCTGTATGGAATTGCAGGTCCATTACATCCTGCAAAATTGCATTTTGGAAATGGACATTTTACGTTTAAAAAAATGTGAAGATTATGCTGACGGTACCAGATTTTATAAAAAGTACCAAAAGATTTCAAAAGCACATATTGATTCATTTACTTAAAGCTGATGTTAGTTTCTGATTTGTTGACAGACTTTAATTTTTTTTTTTTTTTTTTTTACATTTATACAAATTTAAAAGAACTCCACCTAACAGTTGTAGGGACGGAAATAAAATTAAGTTTTCTATGCATTTTTTCAAAACTGATAAAATACACAATTTGTTTTTAGATTACTTAAAAACTTGGCATAAATTTCATTAAATCTTCATTTTTCTCAACTGAGATAAATATGATATTCCGAGTTCTCAATAATAACTTATTTTATTTATTTTTTTTTTTTTTAACATTTTTTTTATATTTTCAAGATAGATTCCAGTAAATGTCTTCGATGAGAATACAAAAGGTCATATTTTTATTTGCTTTGATGTCATCTTTTAAAAAAATGTAACAGAGTTATCCTTCTTTATATGTATACCATTCCTTAACCGCATGTTCGCTAATTGTATGTTGCCTTGTATGGAGAGGATATATATAGCCAGCAATCCAATCCAGTTCATCTTATTGAATAAAATATGTTTAAACATTTATGTTATTTCTGAAAAGTTTTGGTAGTATAACCAAACTATAGCCTGGAATTCTGGATTGAGTCCCTCCCACCTTTTTATGAACTTTGCGAAATATTGTAATCGACCAAAAATACTTTTTTTTCGGGATCGAATGCACAGGGTTTACCCGTGATTTAAAATATTTAACTTTATCTGAACGTAAAATAATACAGCCTTGGTATAAAATTGTATATGGTTATTGATATCGTATTAAAAAAAATAAAAAGTTACTAGATTATGTTTTTGTTTTGTTTTGTTTTGTGTGTGTGTGGTTTTTTTTTTTTTTTTCGATAGTTCTGGCCTCAGTAAATGATTTTTTCGTAAACGTACTTAAAAATAATGTAAATTTAGCTATCATGACTATTTTTGATTGAAACCAGGTGTGGGATAGCAGTTGAAAAGTTGTCAAAATCGGATTGGTTATGATTGATTGTCGGTTACAGTCGACATTAACGTAAATAGCCGATTGCATATCCGTAAATTGCCGGGCGCGTGGTATTAATCGATTGGTCCACCGTATAAAGCCACTAGCCAATGAAAGTATTCCATCTGTCAAGTCACGTGGGTACCGGCATCTTCTCACTACTACTACACAAACATCTGCAGGGGAAGACGGAACAGAATATCCACGGAGAATGCGATCGTTGCTGGCGTTATTCGCCGTTTTCGGCATAGTATATTCAGAAGCCACTGTTTACTTCCAAGAAGGCTTTTCAAGCGGTGAGTTCCCTTGTGAAATCGCTCATAACTTTCTGACCCTCACTGACGTACTGCCTACTGGGCTCAGAAGTTTGACATGTGCAACTAAAATTGCTGCACGTCCGACTCCAAGTATAATTCTTCCAGGAAAGTTGATCTGTGCATGAGATACGATTAAGTGAACAATTCATTAATATAATTTTATTTTTTGTCTGTCCGACGTTCTTCTCATAGCACGAGTGTCTCGTACACTTATTTTGTCACTATTTGTGCCCAGTTCCCCTCCTTTTCTTGAAGCCACGAAGGGGAAACTCCGTGAATGAAAGAATAAGAAATTTCTGAATTGACAATTGAGAATAAACTTAATGTTGTACTAGCTTTTGTTTGAGGTTGGTATAAAAATTACAAGTACTTTTTTGTAGATGGCTGGAAAGACCGATGGGTTGATTCAACATACAAGGGTGCTGACCAAGGAAAATTTGAATGGACTGCCGGAAAATTTTATGGAGATGCTGATTTGGACAAAGGTATACAACAAGATTAGAAAAATAGTTGGTCGCAAGAGTAGTCAAGGACATATTAAATATCTTTAGTTAGGATTGGTCAGAACTACCAAAAACTTGTAGACTGCTTTTTGTTGTGTGTTACTATTTTAATTGATTTATTGCAACACTTTTTTGTACCATTATTTGCAATGTTAGCTTCCAGATACAAGTGTGTTTAAAAAAACTGGAACTGTATTTTTGATAGTAATTCAACACAGGCTACAATGTTATTCATTGCTAGAATGCAGTCGATTTCCATCCAATGATAAACCTGTAGTAATGATTAAGCATTGCACACAGATATTAGTAAATATTTAAACCAAAAATGATCATTGTAGATGTATGATTATACATATTTTTAACTTTAATTAGGTATCCAGACATCACAAGATGCCAAGTTCTATGGAATCTCCTCAAAACTTGACAAACCCATCAGCAACGAAGGAAAGACCTTAGTTCTGCAGTTTACAGTCAAACATGAACAGAACATTGATTGTGGTGGTGGTTACATCAAACTCTACCCAAGCAATCTTGATCAGAAAAATCTTCATGGAGATTCAGCATACCTTATTATGTTTGGTAAGTATGTCTTTCGAAGTCCATTGAATTATGGCTAATTTTGGTAGGAAAAAATATTTCAAGTACACAACCTATAAATATTATTTATTTGTTGTTTTTTAATGATCCTCAAGGAATGCATAACTTTAAATTGCATGAAATAATGTTGGACATACATTTGATAAATGCTTTGAATTCCTATTGTAATATTCAAGCCTGTTTTTATTTCTTCAGGCCCTGACATATGTGGACCAGGAACAAAGAAAGTCCATGTCATTTTTACATACAAGGGAAAGAATCTGTTGACAAAGAAAGAAATTAGATGCAAGGTATGTTGTCAATATTGCCTAAGGGTTAAATGAATTGTACAAGACCAGTTTTTCAAGTTTTATTTACTTCAATGAATTACAGGCAGAAAGGTGCATATACCATACATACCATTTTGAAGGAAAAGAAAGCATGCATATTTAATGCATAATTCACAAAATTTGTTTTTTTGTGATTTTTTTTTTTAATTTTATGATATATTAAAGAATAAAAAATAAAATTGATTTGAATTGCCTTTTTTCATGATCTAAATAAGAAAAGCATACGACACATTCAACTGCAAAGAAATATCCTGAATCATTTCTCAGTATTTTCTAATGTCTTATGTAGGATGATGTCTTTACCCACTTGTACACCTTGATTGTTAGACCAGACAACACATATGAAGTTAAAATCGACAATGTCAAGGCTGAGAGTGGTAGTCTTGAAGATGACTGGGACTTCCTTCCCCCTAAGAAAATCAAGGTTAGTATAAGATTGTCACCCACCTTTAAGGTATTGGGCTGATGTACATAATGTGTATAAATGTAGGTTGATTGTCTGACTTAAGAGAAAATTTTTATATATGTTCTGTGCAAATTTATGTTTTACACTGTATACATATATTTGATACAGCTTTAATATGGTTACAAAGTGAATTAATAATGACAAAATTTATCCAAATACAATAATTCTTCATAGTATTACATGTTTGAATGTATTTTTATTAATTAGGACCCAGAAGCCAAAAAACCAGAAGATTGGGACGAGAGAGAAAAGATTGATGACCCTGATGACAAAAAACCAGAAGACTGGGACAAGCCAGAACACATCCCAGACCCAGATGCCAAGAAACCTGATGACTGGGATGATGAGATGGACGGTGAATGGGAACCACCACAGATTGATAACCCAGAATACAAAGTAATTATAATTCCAATCAATTCTTAGTTCAGAGGTTTTGATTTGACTTGATGATTTTAGAATCATTATCTGTAGTACATAATGTAGTGGTTGTTCCCTTTTGCACTTTTCAAAAAAGCAATGCAATTTTGCAAAAGAAATACAAATAAACTTTGTTTCACTATAGGTATTTGATAGAAAATCATTCTTTACATTTGATTTTCAGGGAGAATGGAAACCAAAACAGATTGACAACCCAGACTACAAAGGAAAATGGATTCACCCAGAAATAGATAACCCAGAATACACAGAAGATAAAGATTTATACAAATACACTGATATTGGTGCTGTAGGATTTGATTTATGGCAGGTTCGTAAAATACATTCTGAAAAATTACAGTTTCTTTAACTCTTGGTGATCAAAAAATTACTCTAATTTTCTTCTCTTCCAGTGGTGTAGGCATACTTAAAAATAAAAACATTATTGTTTTTTTTTACAATTCATGTATGGTCTTTGAAATTAATATTTTTTTAGATCAATGCTTGTAGATCAATAAGTATGATGCCTTATCTTTCATAAATTGCAAAAATATAATGTAACTTGTTTATATTAAAAAAAACTGAATATCTTAACAGGTCAAATCTGGAACTATCTTTGATAACATTTTGGTTACTGATGATGAAAGTAAGGCAGAACAAGAAGGAAAAGATTTATGGGAGAAAACCAAAGATGCAGAAAAGAAAATGAAAGACAAACAGGATGAGGAGGAAAGAAAAATTCAGGAAGAGGAAGAAAAGAAACGAAAAGAAGAAGAAGGTAAACATATACGATAAAAATAAGTTTCTATGAGTATCAGTAATGAAGTATGGACTCTATTAAATAAAGTCTTGTTGAATTTCTTGTTTATCAAGTTTTTTTTTTTAATACAAACTTTAGTGAAGAAGCTTCAGTTCAGGCTTTTGATTGTCCTTGGAGCTAAGATTTCTTCCAGATAAAATTGTATATTGATATCAGTTTTCTCTCACTCCGTGTTGAAATCATTGCACCTAAGTTTTTCAATTGCCAGTCAAAGAGGTTTTAAAAGGAATGTTATGTTCATTTAATTGATATATTATACTCGGCGTCACATAAATAACATACTGTTAAAATTTGAATAAAAATATTTTCTACGACTTTATTGACACCAACCTTCGTTTAAATTGTCTTAAATGACTTGCTCATTCGTTTAGCCAAACAGCTTCTCAAAAACAAGTCGCTTATTAGCTTAAATCATGCGTAACAAATCCTTACGAGAAAATCCCATACTAATATCCGCCATGTTGGTTTTTACGGGACGATTTGTTTACAAACGAAGTGCGTAAGTTCCCGTCGAACTCCGGTGACAATCGTCTGCTTGATCAACTTCTCGGTATTATACGTTGTTCGCGTAAAATAAATCCGAGATATCCGAAATAACGCCGAATTGCATTCTGGGTTCTTCGGTTTTTGGACAAACCATTTAAACGTAAACAACATCTCCTAGCAACCCGATCACTGTAAACATGGCCGACTTTTTACAATGTAAATATTGCCACCTAGAATTAAAATCTGACCGGAATTTAACGATTCAATGTTTAGGGAGAAGCCGTTTGGCTAAACGAATGAGCAAGTCATTTAAGACAATTTAAACGACGGTAGGTGTCAATAAAGTCGTAGAAAATATTTTTATTCAAATTTTAACAGTATGTTATTTATGTGACGCCGACTATAGATTTACTACACATATAATAAGTAAAATGCCATGAGCAAATTGTTTCGTATCATTTAAGTGACATTTTCTTTCATTTAATTTGTAGATAAAAATAAGAAGGATGATGGTGAGGAAGAAGATGATGAAGATGAAGATGCAGGAGAAGACAAAGAGGTAAATTAATGTTTAATTCTTGTTATCTCCCCTTTTCCATAAAATTAAAAGTATAATAAATATTATCTGTGCTCTTTTCAAAATAGAATATATCCAGCACTATATTCATTTTTATTTTTTGTTTGATAGATACATTTCTTTGAAGATTTATTTCTGAGAAATATTAAATAATGACATATTCTTACTGACAAATAGTTTCAATTATACTAGAGAAACATTCTGCCTGGCATTGTATATTAATTCTGCTTGCTCCAGACACCATTTGCATATCCCTATTTGCTTGTTTGGTAAACAAAATTTTCTTTATTTTTACCAGGATGATCATGACCATGATGAATTATAGAAGACCAAAGAGTTTTAGGAGTTTTAATTAGTCATTCTTCATACTTTATGGCATTCATGTGATCAACTTTTTAAGGGACATAAGTTCATACAAAGTTCGGGACTATATTTCTGCAAAATCGTGTTGTGTAAATCAATTCATCCTGTTTGTTTCTGTGTATTTTAAAAGTGGTGTAATTGGGTTATGATGAATGTGCGAATGTGGTGTGTTTGATTTAGATATTAAGATATTGATGTGTGATAGTTGGGTATGATACGCAATCTTTATCTATTGTCAACCAGAGTTCACAGTTTATGAAGAAGTAGTTCAGTCTGTTTTATTTATATTCTTAGATCATGATACAGAACTCCAGTTTGTTATTTTTTGTGTATTTTTGTTAAAACATAAATTGAGCATTCTGGTTGATTTTAAAAGAAAATGTTAAAGGTTACTATGAAAAAGGTAATAAAAGAAAATAAATAGAATTGGGTTTTGTTTTATAAAACCAAACAAGATTTTCATCTGTGTTAAAGCCGAATTCCACATTTGCAAGGCCAGATGTTTCTATTGTGAACTTTTTTATACTGTATGTAATGTTTTATTTTGTTTTTGTCAACCTCCACTTCATAATTCAGATCTGTATATAAAAGGTAACTACTACTATGGAGTGAAAGACTATTAACAGTTGTTGTCCTCAGATACTGTAAAAATTCCTTTCAATATTATCAACTGAACCAGAAAACCTTATTAATGCATAAAAGCAGTAAGTTACAAACTGAAATATGCCATCACCGAGAATGATCCAGTCATTCCACCTGAATTTCAGATTTCTGTTCTGAATGTTTCCCTTGGTAGTATTAGTAATCATGTAGTATAGATCTTCTTGTTCAGATGTAGTTTCCATAATAAGACTAAACTTGATGCCACTTAAGTCAGGCTGTAACTACTACAGTGCATGAGGTTGGACTCCTATTGGCACCAAGTCAGAAAATACATCGAGTATTGCTGGAGTAGAATTCAACTCTAGAAATACCTTCATTAACGTATTGTCGTATACAATAACCCTTATAAGCTACTGTAAAATCGCTTTCCTTAGTATTTGACGTAATGTATTTTAAAATGCAAAATTAGTTATTGGACAAAGCATAGTCAAGTACACTTCAATATAAAGAAAAAAGTTAATCTGCAGTCACAGGAAGAACTCGCAGAAATTCATCTTGGTCGTGAAACGCGTGTCTAGGAAAATATTTTTAATGCCTGTATGGCATATTGCCCGTACAAAGGTTGTCTCGTACTCTCACTCCCATTCGAAAACTAATTACACAAGTTGAATAGATTACTTCCAGGTTATGACCTTTGCTTTAGTTGACAGACATATGTTGACAAACGCAAATAGTTAATTATACGTAACGGCAAATTCGGAAAGTTCGATATTAACACGAAACAAAAAACATCGGACTTCAAATAGTGCAGGCATATCAAGTAGAAGATATCAATTTAAAAATTCATCCCGTTTTGAGATCTATACTTCTGAAATTCTGATCAAATCTCCTAGATTTAGATGCCAGGGTGTACCCGCTAGTTGGAACCATGAGAATTTGCTACAATACTTCATATGTCCACAGTAAGTACAACCATCCCAAGTTTTTGACACATCTTGTGTAAAATGGCGCATGACCTCGAGTGGGTTTCCGTCTGAAACAGACTGACACGTGCGAGTTCTAGGTTTGTTTGGCCCTCAAAGGGAGACGCAGGTATAAACTTTAACTACTAAAATTTTTGTATTTAATCGTATTAAGTGTCAACTTTTTCTCTAGAAAATGTCACGAGATAAATTATATCACTTCCAAAAAGCATATTCTGCATGCTGCAAGCAACAATGAATATCCACGAGGCTGTTTGCTGATTCAAGGAATGATAAAATTGTTCAGGGGCGGATCTAGACACTTTGAAAAGGAGGGATGCAAGCCGGGGTTGCTCAGAAAAAGTGCTAGGACATTATTTCCCTTTTTTTGTCGATTTTGCATATGAAAATGTCACATTTCTAATTTCTAATAAAAAGTACTATGAAGAAACTTGATAAATATAGTAACATGTAAATAGAACATTAAGAAAATGTACTATTTATTCCCTAAATGAATTTAAGGAAGAAAGACAAATTCTGTTTGTAACTGAAAGTTCGCTTGCGTTCAAAATTACAGATCTATGCTATATTATGGTAGAGCAGAATTCTTTTTCATAGAATTTCGATATTCAGCAAAAAAAAATTATGCAGTCGTCATTCAGTGTTTTTATTGCTATTTACAGAAATTAGTTATTGTGTTTATAATAACAAAGTTCTGTTTTTCCCTTTCAATTGGAAATTTTCTATTTTATTACCTACATCCTTTTATAAAAGGAACCCAGTCTAAGCTAAATACACAGTCAACCATTACTATGGAACATTTTAACGTAGAATGAAGTCTGTATATTTCTCAAACTAAGTAGGGAAGAAACCTGAGGTTGCTTTAAAAGATGTGAAAAAACATATTGGGTGTATCTGTATAGGTCCATATCTTCAAAGTTTGCTGATATAAAGTTACTTTCTATTTTTATATTTGTTATCGTAATTAAAAGATAATCTTCCGTTTTCTCGTCGATCTAGTTTTTTTTAATATATCTTTAAAGTTTTTCGTCATTGAATGCATACGAACCGTTGTAGTATAGTCAATTTTATTCAAACTACTTTCACTGAAAGGTTACGAAACCAAGTTAAAGACTCGGAAATCATTGTTAACATGGTGGTATCCTCTTGAAATTGAAGTGCTGTTTAGTTTTAAGAGTTCTTATCATTCTGAGGATTTTCAACCTTTGTACAATTGCTTACTGACTCTTTAAACTTCTATAAAAGTGGGTAAGATAACCTCATCAGCATTTTTTAAAAGATGGACTGTCGGATTATTGTAGGACTCATACAGCTCTTAGGTATGTTAGTTAATAATATTCATGTTTAATCGAGACCACCTATTTTTTTAAATTTAATTTGAATACTAGTTTACTCTATCTCTCTGTGTAGACAAAATATGTTTTAGGTACTTTCTATGTTGTCGTATAGACATTTATGTTAACAATGTAATCATGTGAAGTTTAGTTCGATTGTCAAATTTCATTAATCCGTTTTATTTTTTTAATGCACCGTGTATATATGTACACAAAAAAGTGAAATTAACAACAGTCGACAGCAGAAATTAAATATATATATATATGTATTACTGCAACTGAATTCTTTTTATTTGTGATTGTTGGTCTTGATAATCTTGGTCTAGAATTTGGTATCAGTTTGTTCGGGATACTGGGATTCAAGTTTTATCCTTTTTGTTTAGCATTCAAAAATAAAAAAAGAACACAAACACAAATTAAACCAAATAAGCTTAAGCTTAAGTCGGCAAGTTCATTACAACAATACAACATAAGCTCTTAGGAGCTTTTATAACCGACATAAGGTACATAAATAGCTATATAGTGCATTCATACATGTAATATACATTGACAAAGCAATACAACAGTTATAATTAGGCAGATACATGCATCATACAAACATAAATATCAAATCAAGCAAAGGAACTAAAAGCAAAACAGACAGAAACAAAACAAAAATAAATAAAATCAACAAAAATATGCGGGGTGGCTGCTCCAGACATGGATTAACAGTCGCTACAAGCAAGAACAAGGACATTTTTCCCTCCCAGCTCGTGGCTTTGAACTGATTGAAACTCGAGCACTGACTCTAGTTTTCGGGCAGAAATTTCCACAGGGCTGGAGTAGCGTACCTAAATGATTGTTTCCCATACCTTGTTGTTTTAACATGTGGTATCTGTCATAAGTTGCTGTGTCTAAAATTGTACGAATGATTTTGTTTACATATTAAAGCAAATAATACGGATGGAATCTGATCATATAATATTTTAAAAGTTTCTAATACCATTACTCTGACACGTCTTACATGTAAAATAGGCACCATGGCGTTTGCCAAAATATCATCGTAAGAGGAGTTATAATCAACATAGACATACCATAAAGCTCTTTCTTGTATTTTTTTCTATCTTCTTTGTATTAATCAATGAACAAAGTGCCAAGAAAGAGGGCAAAAATTTAAAATTTGACAATATTAATGTGTGAAAAATAATTAATCTACTTAATTTACATAGGTTTCTGCCATTACTTTTTGAAATATTAAGTTGCTATACAGCTTTCTTGCAGATAGATTTAATAAGGTTGTCAAAATTTAACACAAAATCAATATCTAACCTAAAGTTTTACAGTATCTCCACAAGATATATATTAATATCACCAATATATAAAGTTGGTGCTCTACCTGCGGACATTCGTCCTACAGCTAACGCTTGGAACTTTTCTAGGTTTGCTTGCATACAATTAAAATGGAACCAATTTATGAACATTTTGCTCTCGGATTCTGAAGTAATTACAAGTTCATTATAGTTATTAGAAGCATAAGGTAGTGTGTTGCCATCTGCATAATCATACAAGTTTCCTTTATACATTAAAAAGTAAAGGTCCCAATATTGAGCATTGGGGTTTGCCTATGTCAATATCTACCCAATGGCTTACAATACCACCTATCTTTATTTGCGGTTTTCTACTAGAAAGTTATGTCAACATTAAATTACAGGTTCCCCAGACAGTCCATAAGAGGACAGTTTACAAATCAACATACACAAAAGAAAACAAACATTCGTTTTTATCTGTTTAAATGGGCATGTATTCAAAGGTACTAGTGCTTATGCATTTGTAGAAATAAACTGCTGCGTCAACAGTAGAAATGGTTTCTTAGCTGTAAGGTCAGTCTGTTAGGGTCAAACAGTAGATATCGATGAAACATGGTATGAATTAGCCCATCAGTTTGATCATATAAGTGCCTAAAGAATCGGGAAACAAGAAAAAAAAGTTGTCCATACCATTCTTTGAAATGGACTGCATATGAACATTTCGGGAAGAGATAACTCAAAAACCCACATTCTAAAGTAAAATATGTCCAGTAATGCAGATACCAGATTGTGATTATTCGAATTTAAAAAATAACAAGGCAGCTTGATTTGACCATATAATAAATGAATATATTATAAAAACACAATCCACATCTGCTTGCCATTATGTGTGAAACTCTTCAACTTTTTGTTAGACATTGGAAAAATGGTCCATCGGTATTGTTAATCCTATCTACAAGAACAAAGGTGACCCGACGAATCCCGACTCATATAGAGGAGTTACTTTGATTTCAAGTCTAGGCAAATCATACACAGCTATTTTGATCAAGCGGCTAAACACTTTTGCCGACACAATAGAACTGACAACGAAATTGCAAGCAGGTTTCTGAAAAGGTTATTCAACTTTGGACAATATATTTTGTTTATACAGTATTATACAAATATATTTAATGTCGGATCGGAAATTGTTCTGCACATTTGTTGATTTCCGTAAAGCCTTTGATACTATCTGGCGTGAAAGGATTACGGCAAAAACTTTTACAATGGAGAATAGCCATTAAAATATTTATGTCCATTTTCAAGATGTATTCTAATATCAAGGCTTGTGTAAGACAAAACTCCATGTAGTCTGACCTTTTTGATTGTCAGGTGGGTGTCAGACAAGGAGAAAATTGCCACCTTTTCTTTTTGTTGTTTTTATCAATGACTTAGAGCAGTTTTTCAAAGAAAAGGGAGTTCAATGTCTTGAAAAAATTAATGATTAAGCCCAAAGGCATATAAGTATGTATTTAAGACTATTTTTACTATTATATTCTGATGCAAGGAGCTACATATGCTATATATAAATCCTTGGCTGATGATACTTTCCTGATCTCTGAAACAAAACAAGGCATGCAAAGAATGTTTAATGTATTTTGATGAGTATTGTGCAAGGTAGAAACTTGATGTAAACATAGATAAAACCAAAGAAGTTATTGTTTTCGCTAAAAGATGAAGATAATGATACATTCGATTTTACTTGAAAAAAAAATTAGTTGAGTTGAGGCACCCCCAAATCTGGGATCACCCTTGTGTAGGTTATATTCTAGTGGGCTACATACTTGGTAGTGGGAGCAAGCCCCTGTGAGTCGATCAAAACCTAGCTATTACATAAGTAATAAAGCTATATGACATAAATGAAATGTTACTTTCTTTATATAGTCTCCGACTCCAGGAGGAACATACACAAGTGATTAGGGATGTCCCTGTTTTTCACAATTCAATGTCCGAAACATTTATTGGGAAGCTGATATAGATTGAAAATTGTTACTAGATTCAAAGATCAGATCGTATATTTTTTTTTTCTTTTATGAAATGTGTAATTATTCATTCACATCTGTCTGCTCTTAGGAGATAATCAACATTGAAAATCCAATTGATTCTGTTACATTTGAGTGTCATTTACAGAGTTATCTCCCATAAATTTGAAATTTACAGTGCATTCTTTAAAATTTTTATCTCTTAAGAACACGGGACATATGAAAAACCGAATGTTATTTTTTGTTTACTATGGCAATTCAAACAAAATATAAAAATAATAATATGTAGGCTTTTCATCCATAAATCACATGTTGCATGGACATTGCGTACGCTGTTGGTGTCCCCAGATGGGAATCTTAGCACACTCACATCTGGTATGGAAAGTGCCCCGACCAATTCAACTAAAAGTACCCAATCACACGTTTAGTCTGCAGACCATCTATTCCAGTACAAAAATTCTGACTATTTTAAAAT
This sequence comes from Perna viridis, assembly GCA_037379345.1. NCBI lineage: Eukaryota > Metazoa > Mollusca > Bivalvia > Mytilida > Mytilidae > Perna > Perna viridis. The sequence continues at coordinate 67,073,010 of CM074511.1, read as the reverse complement.
TATCAAACCATGTTCCATCACTTTAAACGATATATTTGACTACAACGATGACGAACCACATTGTACCATATCAAAATGTGGTATAAAAAATTACAAAACATGCAACATTCTTATAACCGACCCTTACTCCTCCAGTTCCCTTACAAACAAAACCTTTGATACAAGAAGTCACGATGACTTAAGTTGCAAACCAACAAACTTAATATATGAATTAGAATGCAACTTATGTGGTTTAATATATGTCGGAGAAACGCAAGCACGATTAAATAAAAGAATGTGCGGTCATCGTTCGGGAATTAACACCACCAAATTCCCGACAATTTATAAACACTTTAATCAACAAGATCATTCAATCCTCTCCATGAAAGTTCGTATTTTAGAAAAAATTTACCATCCTACGAACAGTCCCGTTCTAAGTAAAAACTATCGTAGGGAAAAAGAGGAGTACTGGATACGCAGACTAGATACTGCAATACCTTACGGATGCAATGACAACATCAAAAGTATAGGAAACCTTTCAAGCCAATATAACAATAACATAAATGTGATGAATTTATTTGACAAAAATCCAAGACGGGAAAGGAGTCATGGCAATCGCCACTATACGTCACCTAAGTTACATGATGTCTCCATAAATGGTCTCCTTCCTTTCATACAAAAACCTCTTGGACTTCATCACATTAGAACCAAACTTTATTCTATACCTCTCACTCTACTACACTCACTTTACAAAACAAGTCTTGACACTCCTGTTTCTGACCCCACCTCATCATTATACAGACTTGTTGCCATCATTTTGGATATTGGTTTCCGCAGACTCTTTAAACCAGTTTGTTTGAAAAGTCAAGATGAAGAAAAACGATAATTTCTTCCACTACCGTTTGTCAACAAAGGTATAGATGCAATTAATTTGGCTAACATCCTCCGTCACAAAAACGTTACCAACAAAATCCCCCCATATTTCAAAGACAAATCCATACCAATTATTTCATATTCCTATTCTTCATCCATCGCATCCAAAATTTTCAATTATAAAAGGCTACTGCAGAACCTCGAGATTGAGGACTTCAAGGCTAAACCACCTGACTGTTCTTGCAAAACCTCTCCATTCAAATATGATCCTTCTGGTCACGTCGTTACGGGAGATTTAACCATTATCGAAAACGAATCTCTGCGTAATATCCTTTCTAAAGGTCCCAAGTACCGTGAACCACGCTCCATAAATTGGAATTATAACTTTAAAGTTCTTATGGATGCCGTCGAGGACTATGCAAGAAAATGGATAAAACGAGAACAAGAAGACATTGATTCTCTGTCAGAGTGGTTGAAGACCGTGAGGTCTTTAATTTTGAAACGCATGAAAGTTTTAAGTAGGTCAATGAGTGCCAAGGCTACATCAGTTTTCAAAGACTGCGATGTAGCAAAAACATTGTCTACTATACATGACAAGTATGTTGTCGTACCAGCAGACAAAGCCCAAAACAAATTGTTTTTGTCTGCAAAACGTTTTATATCCAATGTTTATTATCAGAGGTAGACGTAGAAAATAATAGCAGTGATAAGATCTACACTGCTACCACTCTTTCCAAAGAAGAGATTGAGGAAAACCATAAATCTGTACTATCCTCTTTTGGTCTCTCTACCAAGGACGATGATTGTGATTTACCGTCTATGTACTGGATTCCTAAACTTCACAAGAATCCATACAAACAACGTTTCATAGCTGGATCTGCAAAATGTTCCACCAAACCTCTTCCAAAACTTTCAACTTCTATACTCACAACTGTCAAAGAGGGTCTACAGTCCTACCACAACACTTGTTACTCCCGTAGTGGTATTAATTCAATGTGGATCCTGAAAAATTCGAAAGATCTTTTGGAGACAATCAGTTCAAGACTATTATCTGAATATAATAGCATTAAAACCTATGAATTTTCAACACTGTATACTTCTATTCCCATACTCAGTTAAAATCCCGACTTAAAAACATTATACATCGTTGTTTTTCCAAAAAAGATGGTACACCTAGATACAAATATATAGTTCTTGGTAGAGATTCCTCATACTTTGTAAGAAATAATTCCAAATCATCTTACAAAAATATACAGAGGAAGATGTTTACAAAATGCTGGAATTTTTAATCGACAACATATTTGTCCAGTGTGGTGGACGTGTTTTTCAACAAACGGTCGGCATTCCAATGGGAACAAATTGTGCCCCTTTACTAGCTGACCTATTCCTTCACTCTTATGAGGCTGACTTTATAGCTGATCTGATCAGAAAGAAAGAATATTGTTTAGCTAGATCCTTCAATCTCAGTTTCCGCTATATAGATGACGTGTTATCTTTAAACAATCCTAATTTCGGGGATTTGATACATCGCATCTACCCAAAAGAACTTGAGATAAAAGATACTACAGACACTGTGAAGTCAGCCTCATATCTTGACCTACACTTAGAAATCGATGGTAAAGGAAAACTATTGACCAAACTTTACGACAAACGTGATGACTTTTCATTCAGAATTGTCAACTTTCCTTTCATCTGTGGCAACATCCCTTCGGCTCCTGCGTATGGAGTGTTCATATCACAACTCATACGTTATGCCAGAGCTTGCCGAAACTACGCAGACTTTTTGTATCGCGCTAGAACTCTAACAAATAGGCTTCTGGAAAAGGGTTATGTTGCTACAATATTGAAGTCATCACTACAGAAGTTTTATGGTCATCATAATGAACTCGTGGATCGTTATGGTGTATCCATCAGCACCATAAAAAAACTGATTTATTCAACGGGTCATAGTTTTCCTTTCCTCGTTTGTCTACCCCGGATTTGACTTTTTATGAGCAACTCGGCGGGTGTTTCTAGAAAAGCAGAGGACGCTTACCCTACCTGGTCTATGCTCCCAGTTTTTAGTGGAGTCCGAGTTGCTCATTTACTTTTGTTACTTTGTATGTATGGTTTTGGTTGCTTTGTGTTCTTTGTTGTGTGTGTCTGTTTTCCGTGTCTGGTCTTTGTCCCTGGATTACATTCTTTTGATTACCGCTATAACCTTGGTTCCCTTGATTACTCATTCGATTGAACCGGAGCTGGTTACGAAAACCGAAATATTACTATTAGAATGTGGAGTCATCAAAGGCAATATAGATATTAAAATGTGCGAAATGTTTGCTGTTTTAGAATTACAATCATAAATCTTTGAAAGATCCCGTTAATTTTGGAGGGAAAGCATTATTCGATCACAAGAACGTCCATTTTCATATATGGACGGGTAACATTAAGAAATGCTTGCTTCCCATTTCACCAATATATCTAAGTTGTTTCTTGGCGTATTTTGATAAAACCAACTTATTTGGAAAGAGCAGTTTGTGCTTCAGACGATGTCATATTCTTTCAGGACGTAATGATAAGTTCAAAGCGTATGACAATATCACAAATGTCTCCCCTTTGATGTGGACATTGTAAAAATGGAAAGATACCGATTTGAAGACAAAATTTTAGACATTTTTTTAAAAGTTATGCGGACAGCTTTTTTCAATCGGGACTTTTATTAACTATATTGACAATTTATTTCATAACCCCAATGAAAATATATATAAATATTCAATCAGTCTTTTTGTTAAAAGCCTTTTTGTCCGTATTTCAATTATGTCACATATCTTAATTTTTTCGACGTTGGCCATTGGCTACTTTCTTGCTTACCGTTGTAAAATATAACAACGAATAGTATTTTTACCAAAGTTTATTCACGCTTAAAGGACTGTATAAATATTCAGAATATCATGTTTATTCTATAAATATAATGAGATTTATTGTCTAATAGTAGATAAATACGCACGTATGTTGTGATGTCACGTTGTCTTTTTCCCGACGTTTTCTACACGTTGCGTGGTACCAAGTCTTTATCAAAAGCTTTTTTCGTTAGCTTTGAGTGAACTAATAACTGTGAAATTTTGAATTTTACATGTATATATGCTGCATATAGTATATTCTAAAAATAATGGTACTTGATTGAACAAGTATCTAAGCGCAGCATTTTGTCTGTGTCTATCCAAAATGTCACTAAAACATCTAAAATTTGTATATTTTATTTATTCACGCGTACACCATGCGGAATTCGAACGAATTGTTCAAAAAGGCAAATGGTGTTGAGTCGATTTCTTCATATACTTAACAATGTATTCATCCTCCTCTATGGTTTTATCATTCATCTTTTTCTTTGGCTTAACAAATGGGTCACACACACACACACACACACACACACACACACACACATATATGTAAAACCGTGTCTAACAAAAATGTTAGAAAGAGCATTTTTGACGTTTCCTAAGTAACGTTCTGTTTTGCGACGTAAAAACTCTTTTAATGTCAATTTAAAAAACAATAAAAAGTATTGAAAAGTTACGATACTACATTAAATTATTACGACTGTGGGCGTAATGAATAAAAAAATTACGATTTTAGCGAATCTGATAATATAATGAAAGAAATGTTGAAAAGAAAACAGGAACAAGAAAGTCCCCCCCCCCTCCTTCGCGCGCACTCCTGTATGTTCATATGCAATGATGTCCTGGTGAAATCGGGATCAGCGTGCCTGCATCAGAGTATTTTGAAATATGTAGACACGCGCTTTCTCATTCGCTAGTGAATTATTGTAAAATCAACGTATTCATGATCGTCTAATTACCTCTTGACAATTATTTTAGCTATAAGATAAAATAAGCTGTACAAATATTACAAAAATATTTTTTTAAATTTTTTTTTCAAATTGGACGAAAAAAACAAAACAAAAAATGATTTATTCTGGTGTGGCCCTTTTGACCCCTTATAACTCGAAAACCATAAGAGATATCCGAAGTCTGATTGAAAAATGCAGGCAGGATTATTAATGAGGAATCCAATGAAGAATCCAATGAAATTAAAAAATTCAGAATAGGACCAAAAAAAAAAGTTTTGAAAATGTTTTTAGGCGTTGTCCAACTTTGACCACCTATAACTTGAAAAGGTCCAAAACACATAAAATATGCTGTACATTTGTTTAGCCGAATTAAATAAAGAATATTTAAAATCGAAAAAAAAAAAACAATCTAAATGGTTTCTTTTTAATAAAATACGTATTTTTACCCTTTTTGGCCTCTTTTTCTAAAGCGGCAGGGGCAGCAAAGTCCAAATTAAATAGGAATCTTCTTAGTTGTTGGTAAAATCATATCAACATTTCAGAACAATTCGTCAACCACAACGACGACGCGGACGACGACTGCGACATAACATTATACAACCGCAAATTTTTTTTCGTCGTTTCGTCGTATAATAAAAACGGGAGATTTCGTACTCAAAATTTCTTAAATAGAGAGATATGTCAAGGTTTTTGTTTCCTCGAAATGTTTAGCAACAGACCATATACAGTTACGAAACGAGTACATGTATTCGGAAATATCAACATACATCTACATTAGAGATATAAAACCAAATAGGAAAGATACACTTTATACGCTTTCACAATATGATTTCCGGGGGGGGGGGGGCGGGGTTGCTACTGACTTTTGTGCTTGTAGGTTTATAAGCTTTCTGTTTGTTTTAGTGAGGGTGTTTTACGGTTTTTTTTAGCGCATCTCGAAGTTTGTTTTCATAATTTCTAACATTTTTCTCATGGGATCAAATTTCCTTCAAATCATTTTTAAATGGTTGATGCCGAACTATTTACCATATCAGGATGTAATCTGATCATTTAAATTGACCAAAACGCACGAAATATTAATATCGAATCGGATAATTAAATAATAAAACACGTCGTGTGTGTAATTTTATGTAAAAAATTAAATAAGTACACTTCTTTTTACATGTAACAATTATAGAACGATGTACGTCTAATACAAAAAAAGACGTCAAATTTTACCGCTTTCGACGTTACCAAAAATGACACCAACATCGTACGCTATGTCATGATTCTTAGAGTGCTACTTAAGTCATTATCAGGGAATGATGTTAAAGGTAGAACGGTACTATTTATTTCCATGCATAGATGACAATAGTAAAACTTAAAAAAAAAAATCATTCCTTTAAATTAAAACAATGCCGGAGCTATAAACTGACTTTTTCCAGAAGTCAGCACTTAAAAAGTTTTATGGTCGTCATCATGAACTCGTGGGTCGTTATGGTGTATCCATCTGCGCCATTAAAACTGATTTATTCAGTGTGTTATAGTTTTCCTTTCCTCGTTTGTCTACCCCGGGCATGACTTTTTATGAGCAACTTGGCGGGTTTTTCTAGAAAAGCAGAGGACGCTTATCCTACCGGTGCACCTGGTCCATGCTCCCAGTTTTTAGTGGAGACCCAGTTGCTCATTTGCTTTTGTAACTTTGTATGTATGATTTTAGTTACTTTATGTTCTTTGTTGTGTATGTCTGTTTTCCATGTCTGGTCTCTGGATTGCATTCTTTTGATTACCGCTATAACCTTGGTTCCCTTGATTACTCTCTGATTACCGCTATAACCTTGGTTCCTTTGATTATTCTTCCAGTCATACCTTCATATTCCTAACTAAAATTGTAAGCAAAGTATTAGCATGACCGTCTCGTTTCTTTGATACGAAACAATATTACTTCCACAGTATACGGTAAATGGAGCATCCATTAGTAATAATTACTGCTTACAGTTTTGCTTAATATTGCATTCAATACATAGATTGTGTGTGGACACTATGAATCCTGAAAATACATCACTGTTATCTCCCACAACATAGAGCTTCATGAAAGGCGTTTTATCAGCAAACACCTGGATTTTAAAGAACAGAGAATCATAAATCTTGCCAAAAAAAAGATAATACTAAAATTCTGCTGATACTCCTACAGTTCTGTTGTGAATGTTGATGCATATATGAAGATTAAAGGGTGAAAAAAATCATAATCATTATTCAGTTTGTAACTTATAACTGTCCTCTCCCTTTTTTTTTTTTTTAGCTCACCTTGCCAAAGATGGCCACTCTGCGTCCATTGCCTTTCGTTGTCAGGCGTCCTAAACTTTTCTTTAAAAATCTTTTCTGAAACTAACCAGTGGATTATCATCAAATTTGGTCAGCAGCATCCCTTGGTTATCTTCATTGAAAATTGTGTGTATTATACAGATCAAGCATAAAAGACATAAAAAAAAACCACCACTGTTCTTTTTAGACCTTAGAGATCAAGTCATCAATTTCTACATATATCTCAAAAACTATTATAATTACAGGAAAATGAATGTAACCCTCTTATTCAGCCTGGATAGCTCTACAAAAGTCTATGATGAGTTAAAGTTGTAGAGTGACTCCTTGTTAGAGTTATTGTTCTTGAAAGACGAAAAAAATAATGTTTTTGCAGTTTTTAGCCTTTATCTTGAAAATCATAGATAGAAAAAAAACTTTTCTTGATGTAATGATCATGACAATAAAGTTTAAAAAAGTCTTAATTGTGTTGAATTTTGTTAAGAGTTATCACCCTTGGCAAGGGAAAAATGAACTAGGTGAGCGATTCAAGCTCCACGGAGTCTCTACTTTTGATTTCCAAATGATAACACTAGAACAAACAGATTTTATTTGAACTGTATAAAGGTTTTAGTATCAAAATAAGACAAATTAAGTTTTATTTTGATCTCATTCCCATATTTAGTTTTCATGCTACGCTGCTAAAAAATTTTGTCAGCCCATTTTTATGGTACCAGCTTATAATGGCTTCAGAATAAATTGAAGGATTTTTTTCAACTTTGCAGAAGTCTGCCTCCCACCCCTGCACCTTAAAACTTAAAAAAAAATATTTTTAGTCTTACAGTACAATTATCTATTTGTCATGTCTAATAATCCAAGATTGAAAACAAAAAAAAAATGATTGTATTATAAGTATTATTTGGTTTCAGTTAGTTTTGTAGAACACATAGATGGTACAAGAAATACAGAAAACACTGGTGAGATTTAATGTTTACATACTAATTTGGCATATATTAATTTAGTAACAAGAAAAAGATAATCCCCAACCCCAAAAAAATGTCACTATAATAAGTATACCAGTATATATCTTTATTCTCAATCACCAAAAGTACATGGTATAGAGAAGCATACACAATACATATATAGGATAACATACAAGTATAGAAATGGATAAATGAAGGCTAAGACATCATAAATGATGATATATCATTTTCTACCCTGGAGAGTTTCTATGAATTTATATATAAGTTTGTTCATTCTACAAACCGATCATAGTTCAATAAATCTTTAAGAATGTTGGGTCTATTTCTGAACTTGGTTTTGAGATACTGCTTTCTGCTTATATTGAAATGGGTGCATATTTGAACAAGAAATGAAACTTGTACCCCAAATCTCCGCTATCACATCAATTGCATATTCTATTTTCTCTACTTATATTGTCCCATCTACCTGTTTCATAAAAGAGAGTGCTAATATACTTGTATCAATATTCTTAGTTTTTGGTTGGTCAAACAATATTTTAAACTTCATAAAAATATAATTCTACCAATATATACAAACACCAAACTAATCCAAAATGGACCCCCTCAAAGCCAAGAAAGTCAGAATTAATCTCTTCGTTTTTAATGTATAGGGATGGGACAGTTATCAAAACATTGATTTCTGTCTTCAATTTTTAACAGGTTTGTACTTCAAAGAAAATACTCAGTATAGATACTCATATACATCAAGTGTAGAGAGTGCTTTTATTGGAACTATACCATCAAAATCTGGATTCAAATATACCTGTAATATAAGACTAGATATCCACACTGGCTACCAATCTGTACTGCAGGTGAGACATGTTAAATTATTTAAAAATCGGAACAAGAGTTCAAAAGTGACCTTGTTGTTTTTAATTTTATGGATATGGCGTATATGTAGGGTATAAATTCTTGAGGTATGTTGAGGTATTTCATGGAGATAATTGTATGTATTATTGAGTGAATTTTATGGTGTGTTTGTGATTTGAGTCTGTTTAAGGTTTTTTTCAATGATTTTATAAAATATGTTTTTATACCCACCACACAAAGTGGTGAGGTATTATGTGATACCCTCCAAACAAAGTGGTGAGGTATAATGTGATACCCTCCACACAAAGTGGTGAGGTATTATGTGATACCCTCCAAACAAAGTGATGAGGTAGGGGTGAGATATTATGTGATACGCTCCAAAAAGTTTGTCCGTCTGTCTTTTTGTCCTGACAATTTTCAGATGACAACTTGAGAACAGATAAATGATTTTTTTTTCAAACTTTGCACAGTTGTTTAGTACCATAAAATATAGGTTAAGTTCGATTTTAAGCAACATCCAAAATGTGGTTTTTGACTTTTGAACATTTTGAACATTTAGTAATTCCCTTTTTCACCATTTCATTGCAGGGTATCAATTAATATTCTATTAATGCCCTATTTTTAACCATTTTGAAATAAGTGTTATTAGTTCACTCTCTGACTAGGCCAATGTTTTTTTAATCTCACATGTACTGAACACTGCTTTATATCTAGTCTCATGTTCTACAAACTATGTGTAAATTTACTCCACTTCCTTAATCATCATTTCAAGAACTGCTTTCTTTTAATTTTCAAGTTCTACACTAATTTGGATAGAAGAAACTTTGTATTGATGAACAGTAAATGTATGTGCCCTTATATAAATTATATGGTACATGTATAAGGAGTTCTTGAAATACTTCATCTTGTCAAGGTTGTGTAGTTGTATGTCCTAAATTTTAAATGAGTAATCAAGGGAACCAAGAGTTCCCATATATAAGAAGGCTCAGAGAAAAGTTTTTTCTTGAATGTAATTTTTATTTGTGGATGGTGCTCATAATCAATTTCCATTCATTTTCAATTTCATCTTTTGTTTTTATTGTAGGAGTTTGTATAGGACAATCTTTACCTTAGGTCATGTAAGGTGAAATATACCCGTTATTTTAACATTTGATCCAAATACAGTGTTTGTCATGGCTACTTAGAAATAAGTTGTTTAGGAATTCCAGTTAATTTTTGCCATGAAGGCTATTGCTAGGTAACTGAAGGCCAGTTCAATTATCTTTTTCATTGTTCAAGAATAAGTTTCCACTCTAATCTTTTAACAGACATATAATGGTATACAGCTTTCTGTCTGTCCGTCTGTCCAGGCATTGTGTGACAAGACAAATATGCTTTGACTTGTTTTATGAGTTTGAAGGCATAATAGTCTTGTCTTCTCTATGGATAAGGCAGGCCTAGCTTATTTTTTTCAAACTTTTTATAAAAACTTGGCATCCTCTCAGGGCATATGCAAGACTGAAGCCTCTCTGTTAACTTATTTAAGCAAAATTGAAATGGTAGAGCTGTTTCAACTGACTTTTTTTGGTCCTTTGGCAATAGAGGGTTTAGGGAAAATCTGTTGTTGTCAAAACACTATGACAATCAGTGCTACCATAGTTTTTTTTAATTGGTCATTCTAAATTATTGGAATGTTTCCTTTATTGAAATTGAATAAACTTTTCAAAAATTTATTTGTCTCCATCTCCAGCAATGAGGTTGAATTGTAGGGTTTTGATTATTTGTTTGTTTTTTTAAAGGTCTTTTTTTTCTTGGTTTCATTTTTGCAGTTTTTGTGTAAAACAAAATTTTTGAACCTCTATTCAAACGTTCTTATTTTATAGTAGAGGTCATGCAAAATGAGTTGTTAATATAGTTTTACTATAGTTTTTGCCTATAGAAATAGGCCTGCCTGTTCAATACTGTAAACTCAGAAACTAATGCATGCAGAAATTATTGAAAACTAGGTCATTTTAAAAATAGTTTAAAAAAAATATCATTTTTTAAATTTTGGTGAAATTGAGATATATTCTGCATTAGTTCTTTTTAAAACTGTTTAATGTTAGTTTAAATTATTGAGATTTTTTTGTAAGGTGCATATTCAGCACTAATAAAAACTTTGCTTTAATTTCTGTTTTTACAGTCAGTCCATTTTAATTGACATAAACTCTCATTTTTACAACAGATAGAAGACTGCAAAGTATATAAGAGACTCAGAGAAGATAAAGAAAGCTACGAAACATTCACAGCTGATTTTACTTCAGTTGTAGCGAGGTACATTTATCTTTTCTGTAAGACTATATAAGGTAGTGGTTTGTTTTCAATTCATGTTCAAGTGAAATGGATGGCATTCTAATGCTGTATTCACTTGTAGTTCACCTGCAATTTGAATTATCGAAATCTCATTGAGTCAGTGCACTTTGAAAACGTTGATAACATTCACACGTACTTTTAATTCACATCATTGCACATTTGAATTCCCTTCGTGTTCACATATGTAAAAATATTGAATATGCATAGAATTGGTAAAAAGATGTCACGCTATCGATATCTATCTGTTTATTTGTTTAATTGGTTTTACTGAGTGTTAAAAAATGCACAGTATAATCAGTAGTCCATAATACATGAGGATCCTCCCAAGCAAGTAGAAATCCCCCCATATTTTTTTTAAAAAGGATTTTTTATCTTTTGATATATTTATGTATTAATAAATTGTGCACTTATTTTAAGAATTGGCTTTCACCAAAATTGTCCAGTCACATGGTATTTGAATGGGAATTACTGAATTTGTATTATCAAAAACTTATCCAGAGGCAAATTCAATAATGCCTATTATTTTGATTTGCATTGGAAATTTGTTTTATGTGTGAAAACATAAATGGATTAGAATCTGCATTGAATTCAAATTGAATGTGCATTATCTGACCATGTAAACACACCATTAGCAATTGACATCTATCACTACAATAAAAGGATCTGCACAGTTTCACAGCTGAAGTTATTTTTAATTAAAGGAGTTGTTTGTTGTCAACCTCCTATAAATATTAAGTTTTTCAGTTTGATTGTCTGTCTAATTATGATTCTTTTAAAAGATAAACTTGTCATAAAAGTTATCAAGCAAATTCAATCATAAGAAACTACAAAAAAAAATTCATGAAATAAAAAATATAATTTGTAAATATCATGAATAAAATGCTTATCTATAGCAAGGTCACAGAGAGGTTACTTCACTGAACATATCTATGGGCAATGAGATAGAAGTAGTATCTTGTAACATTTTTTTTTTATTTCAATTGTGGATTTTGATTATTTTGTTAATAAGTTTTAGAGACAACATGCAGCTTACTTATAAAAAAACCCAGTTCAACATCCATTAAATCAAAATTTACAGCTCATTTCTGCTGAAGTACATAGGGTTAGGCATCTCAACTTATTCAACTGGTGAAAACAGATCTTAAGTAGCATTCCAGCTAAGAATCATGCAAAATGTGATACATTGTTTGAAAGCCTACATATTTTTACTAGAGGGATTGTCATCACCTTACATCCCTCGTCTGTCATCATCTGTCGTCATTAGCTTTATTTAAACATCTTCTCTGTGCAACTGCTAGAGCAATTGGGTATCCTGCACAAACTGATCATTTAATCTTTTTGAAATGTTAGACAATATGCCAGCTGTTACTAAAAATAGAACATAGTGGTCAAAATACAGTTTTTTTTGCAAATAACTCAAAAACAGTTGAATTTAGTAAAGTTTTGATACAAGGTAATATTGTTCACCATCAGAACATGGACCTATGCCAACATCTCTCAAATGATTCATCACCTGATGTAGGAGATATGGCTCCTGAAACAGATTTTTTTTGTTTTTTTTTACATGTACAACTTTGAAAATCTTTATCTCTGAAACAATGCCACAAAATTTTATCAAAGTTGGCATAATTGTTCCTTAGGGCATCTTTCACAAACTGATTATTTAAAATTTTTGAAATTTGAAAAAACATGGCCACTGTTACTAAAAATAGAACATCGTGGTCAAAATACAATTTTTTGCAAATAACTCAAAAACAGTTGAATTCGGCAAAATTCTGACTTAGAGTAATATTGTTCACCATCAGAAAATGGACCAGTGTGTAAATATTCAAAATTATTTGTCACCCAATGTAGGAGTAATGGCCCCTGAAACATATTTGATTTGGTTTTTTTACATTTACAACTTTGAAAATCTTTGTCTCTGAAACCGTGCTAGAAAATTTAATTGAAATTTTTCTTTGGTTGAAAAATGTGGTCGCCATTCCTAAAGCTAGAACATAGGGGTCAAAATGCTTTTTTTTGCTATTTTTACCTCAACTATAGAAGAATGATAGATGAAAGTTATTCATAAGATAAACATGATATTCTGAGTTGACTGGCAGTACAAAATGTATTGACATTTTTTGTCAGGCGACCATTTTCAAAATGGCTGCCAATTTGTGGCCATTTTTACCAGTTACTCAGATTCCAATGATTTTTGGTTTCATCTGAAAACATGGTATTCTTAGTTGAATGATGATGAAAATTTTTTTTTCAAAATGGCAGCCATTTTCCTGCTAATTTGTACACTTGCTTTAATTTCAATGATATTTGGTTTATATAGTTAACATGGCCTTCTGAGTTAAAGTGATGATGAAAATGTTGTGTAGCCATAATTTAACTTCATTTTATGTTCTTTTTCAGCAAATGTGTAGTGGGCTAATGCCCCCTCACACCTGGTGGGATAACAGGGCATGGGGGTTCCTGCCCAAATTTTTTCTGTAGGTTCTAAAAACACTTCGAAGGCATTTCCAACATTTTATAATGCCTTAGGTAGTCAGTTGAACTTACAGCATTCATCAGTAGATGCCCTTTTTCATCAATTTGGTAACAAAGCATGATACCTTTACTTCCTTAGTAAACAGGGCATGGTTTACCAGGGGAGCCTCTTGTTTTTTATATTTTGTTTAAAATGCTCAAGTTAGCAGAGAATAGCATGTGAATTTTCATAGAACCCTTGTTCATAAAAGATATAAGTTATTTAGAATGTACTGTAGAATTCAAAATAAAGAGAGACAATTCTGTAAATGACACTAAAATACAGTAGAAACCATTAGATTTTCAATGTGAATTATCTAATAAGACAATATATAGATTGGAATGAAGGATAAACCATTCCATTTTATAGACCTATAAAACAACTGAATAGCAAAAATAAAAATGTATAGTTTTTTTTTAGATGTATCATATATTACAGAATTTGCATGATTCTTAGCATGAGTACTACTTAAGAGATAAGTAAAATCAGTCTGAACCAAACTATTTTTTGACTGAAGATTCTGTTCAGTTTACAGTTTAATGGTGTTGAAACTTAAATGAATTGACTTAATAATATTACACATGGTTCCACATTTTTCTTCAAGAATTTGGTTTAAATGGAGCATTAAATCACAAGTTCCTCCATGTTCTTTAACTTGTATTTAGGAATAAAGCATTTTATGGAGTTTTTTTATGGAGATCTCTAAAAGCTAGTTTTAAAAACAAATTTTGCATCAGAATTTTTTATAAGACAGCAGAAATTTTTTTTTCAGTTGTATAATGGTACCACCTTGTTGTTGTCATCATTTTTGTCATTGATGTCAGGTAACTCAAGTTTATTTACAAAAACTTGAGAAAAACTTATCATATCTTTTTGAAATTTTAACACATTGTTCCTAGGGACATGATGGAGAGCCCTATAGTTTATGGAGGTTTTTGTCCCACCCCTTTTGGAAATAAGGAGGTAAAATGGAGAAAATTTGTTGTTGATCTGATCTTTATTATTCAGATGTCAATCTATTCATTTTAAAATTCTGTTTAAATTTTTTTATAAGGAAGGCTTATCTTTAACTGTTTTGGCGTCAAAGGGGTAAAAAATTGGGCAATGCCTAAAAAAGTCCCAACTTTTTTATTTTTGGTCTGATTTTGAATTTTGTTTTGTTGGATTCCTAGTGAAAATTCCTGCTTACATTTTGCAATCAGATTTCAGATATCTCTTACTGTTTTAGAATTATAAGAGGTCAAATAGACAACACCCCAACCAAATCAACTTTTTCATTTTTTGTCCGATTTTGAATGTTACTCTAATGAAAATTCTTGCATGCAGTTTTCAATCAGAATTCAGATATTTCTTAACATCTTCAAGTAATAAGGTGTCAAAGTGGCCACACCCCAAAAAAATAAACTTTTTAAATTTTGATCTGATTTTGAAAAAAAAATTATTAGATTCTTTATAAAAATCCCTAGCTGCATTTATCAATCAGATTTTCAAATTTTAGATATCTCTTCCATTTTTGGTGTAATGAGGGTCAAAGGGGCCACCCAATATAACAAAATTGACTTTTATTTTTGGTCCAATTTGAAAATTTTTAATTGAATTTCAAATTTTGTGCTATATTGTGTCCAAACCAGTTGTTATGTCCTTAAGGAACTGTAAGTTGATAAGCTTAAATGTGTCAAAAACTAATATTGTGTCCACACTTGCCCCAAGTGAACGGAGTTTGAAGGCTGCAATTGTATCATACTGCACTGCACGATGATGTTTATTTTTAAAGGAGAACTTTTGATTAACTACTCAAATAAAATTTGTATCTGATCATTAATATTGTATTAATGTAAGTGTAATAATTAATATGGTTGCTAATTCTCTCAGATTCTGTCATGTAAACATATTTACAGGTATCAATTTTTTATGTGGATTAGTTAAGAAACACAAATTCTTGAATTCTTGAAATCATAGTTTGAGATTTTCAATATACATGTCAATAAAAATCTCCTTTTCGCTGGGAACCAAATTTCGTGGTTTGGCCTACCCATGAAAACTATGAAAATTGTTACCCCATGAACTTTAGTACTTTCACAGTATTTTTTTAGCTTTTACCGCAAAAAATGTACATGTTTACAGTACTGAAAATGGTGATCAGTTAAGAAAACAAATGTGTTTCAAATACTTCCAACTACCTCTTAAGAAAGTTTTCTATTTAACTAACTGATGTTTGGTTATTTCTTCTATTAATTCTCTCAGACAGGTCCGTTTTATTCATGTTTGTACTACTTTCCCCATGGACAAATAAGTGCAAAAAAATAGTACCCATGAAATTCATATTTAATACTAAGTGATGTTTATCATTTTTTTAAATCACCAAAATTTGTACCAAAAATATTTTCACTTTGACAAAATCCACAAAATTAGCAACCAGCAAAATTGATCTGTTTATAGTATCAAATTTCCCTTTGCTGTTTTAGGTACCCTGTGTATTTTACCTTCGAGGAGAATAATATTAAAACTGGCAGTATACTGATACATCAAGATGATCCTTTATATAGTGTTAATGTTAAAAGAGGTATTTTATCTGCATTACAGTTTCAATTATTACCAGCAGATAAAAAGCAGAAAAAATACTCCCAGGTAAGGTTTACTAGGTTGGTGAACGCCCATTACCAATAATGACAGTTATGACAATATTAAGCTTTATATGACTATTAATTATTGCTATTAAAACTATTAATTTTAAACATTGACCCTTTATGTATCCCTGATACACATCGGAGAAAATTCTGCATTTCATTGTCATGCCTGGCCGAGCTATCAACAGACATGCCCTGTTTGATGACCGTCTGCATTGTTTGCTCAGACCTCTTAATTGATTGTAGTAAAAACAGTCCTCCTAGAATTAGCAATCTTCAGAAATTTTTTACTCTAAATAGAAACCTTTCAAAGGTAATCAAAACATATGTCCAAGCTGACAATTTCAGCTATTGTCTACGTTACGCATTTCTTACCTGAATAGTAAGTTAATACACATAAACGGACAACATAGATAAATACAAAAATTAACAAAAACAATATTCTTTATTGAAGTAAATACACAAAACAGACGAAATGGTCCCATCTATTTACAAATAAATTAAAGCCAGAAATGTTTGTGGTTCTAACCAGTTACGCAATTTTCACTGCGTACAATACATACATACATCGGTAAAATGTTTTTTTACATCAACTTTTAAAGGAAAAACCACCCTGTGCATTATACACAACTGCACACTATACACACCAAAATACGGTATTTGATATTTGACATAAGGATAGATCAGCTCATGACAATGTATTGCAAATTGTGCTCCTTTACTAGCTGACCTATTCCTTCACTCTTGTGAGGCTGACTTTATAGCTGATCTGATCAGAAAGAAAGAATATTGTTTGGCTAGATCCTTCAATCTCAGTTTCCACTATATAGATGATGTGTTATCTTTAAACAATCCTAATTTCGGGGATTTGATACATCGCATCTACCCAAAAGAACTTGAGATAAAAGATACTACAGACACTGCGCAGTCAGCCTCATATCTTGACCTACACTTAGAAATCGATGGTAAAGGAAAACTATTGACCAAACTTTACGACAAACGTGATGACTTTTCATTCAGAATTGTCAACTTTCCTTTCATCTGTGGCAACATCCCTTCGGCTCCTGCGTATGGAGTGTTCATATCACAACTCATATGTTATGCCAGAGCTTGCCGAAACTACGCAGACTTTTTGTATCGCGCTAGAACTCTAACAAATAGGCTTCTGGAACAGGGTTATGTTGCTACAAGATTGAAGTCATCACTACAGAAGTTTTATGGTCGTCATCATGAACTCGTGGATCGTTATGGTGTATCCATCAGCACCATGAAAACTGATTTATTCAACGTGTCATAGATTTCCTTTCCTCGTTTGTCTACCCCGGACTTGACTTTTTATGAGCAACTCGGCAGGTGTTTCTAGAAAAGCAGAGGACGCTTACCCTACCGGTGCACAAGGTCCATGCTCCCAGTTTTTAGTGGAGTCCGAGTTGCTCATTTACTTTTGTTACTTTGTATGTATGATTTTAGTTACTTTATGTTCTTTGTTGTGTATGTTGTTTTCCATGTCTGGTCTTTGTCCCTGGATTGCATTCTTTTGATTACCGCTATAACCTTGGTTCCCTTGATTACTCATTGCCTACCATGGTTGATGAACTTTGACCTTGAACTTTAACCTCAAGGTCAAATGCATGATTTTGCAATACAGATTAATTTCCAGGCTGTTTTTTAGTTGCCTTTTGATGTAGGCATTTGATATTTGACATAAGGGTAGATGAGCTCAAGACAATGTGTTGTGTACCATGGACGATGAACTATGACTTTGAATTTTGACCTCGAGGTCAAGTTAATGATTTTTGCAAACAAATTCCTGTCCAGGCTGTAACCTTTTTGTCTTTGATATATGGAATGAGGGTAGATCAGCTCAAGAGGATGTGTCATGTATCACAGTTAATGACCTTTCATGTTGAACTTTGATCTCAAGGTCAAAGTAATGATTCTGTGTCTGTTTTTTGGTGTAGCCTTTTGATTTTTGACATAAGGGAAGATCAGCTTAAGATGATCTGTCACATTCCATGATTGGTAACATTAGACCATGAACTTTGGCATCAAGGTCTAATTAATGATCCTTGCATAACTGTTTTGTGTATTGGCTGTAATGATTTTTGTATGATAAATTGAATGTGTTGTGCAAGGCAGATGTACAGGATTTTTACCACACCAGGGCCCACAGAGACTGATGATATCTAGTTTGTCCTCTTTGCCCATGCTGTTCTCCAGTTTCTTCTATGTAGATAGTGCTTGTTTGTTTTTATAACATCAAATATTTTCTTACCTTAAGCAACCAAACATGAGAACATTTTTAGAGAAATCAGGAAACAGATTTTAGACTCAGAATATTGTTAAAAGGGGGGATCCTTTGTGCTATAAGTTTGTTGTTCCATTTCTCAATACCTATGGCAAGTTTCTAGAATTCTGATTTTTCCATTACCTATGGCAAGTTTCTATAATTCTGATTTTTCCATTACCTATGACAAGGTTCTAGAATTTGGATTTTTTCATTACCCATGGCAAGTGAAATGTTGCATTTGTAAGTTTTGTTAATTAAGAAAATGTCCAGTTTCGTGCCAGACTTTATGGTGGAAATAAAAAAATTACTAACATTATAGAGCTTTGTTTTGGACTTTTGAACTTCATTTTTTCTACTTTTTATTTAATCATGAATATTTTCTAGCAGTTTTGGTTATTTTTTTCATTAATGTAAGTCATTTTACATGGCATGAAGGTAGATTGGTTGCAGAAACCATGAAAAAACAATTCCAAGTTTAAAGTAATGCATATGCAAAATATTTTTCTGCTTCATATCAACCCAATATTGTTGTTTTTTCAAAGGTGGACATATTTGGTCATTGTCCTGTACAGTATAACATGTATGACCATGAACCAGACAGTGTTTTTACCAGTAGGGACTTGACTCTGTGTACTATGCCACAAGTTTTTAAACTACAGATGAGGTTCTTCTCAGTTATTAAGAAACTTCATGGTGGACATGAAGAGAGAAAAACAGATGAAGTAAGATTTATGTTTCCATCATAGTTGATAGTAATACCAGGGATTTTTGTATGATTTATATGTAGTCAATATTGTTTCATCTATAATTAATGTTGTAAAATTTAAATTACGAAATTGTTGTTATTATTCAATATTTACGAGTAAAAAATTCAGATTTATTTTTTTAGGATAACATTAAAAAATCTACATTAGTATAAATGTTGAAAAATTGATTTCACAAAAACTCAGGCTGGTAAAATTGGTTTTAAATTATGATGCCGTAATAGAAGATAGAACTGTGACATCAAAACTTACAATGCTACAAATTTTTAAATTTTTATGAATCCACCACTGGAATTTTTATTTTATGATATATGATAATGTTTAAGACTTACTTTTTTAGCATGATACCTTAAAATGTATCAGAATGAAACTGGGTTTGTTTTGCAGCCCATCTATCCATTTGGTTCTACAGTTGATTGTGAATACAGACTGACAGACAGTGTTGTTCAGTCAGTAGAATGTTTACAGCAGCAGAGCTTCAAACCAACTGCTTACAATGGAAGTATTTATGCTACAGCATTGTCTGGAATTAAGTAAGTTTCATACTAGGCATCAGCAGTCAATATCGCATAAATTTGTAAATGTAAGTCATAATTTTGTGTGAAATTGAAAGCAGATCTTTAAGGAGTTGTGGTCTAGGTTTTATTGAAGAATACTTTTTTAATTGGGTGTCAATTTCCATGGTTTTTGTAGTTATGTATTGAGATTTTGAATGCTTAAAGAAAAAAAATTTAAACTTAGAGGCTGTATTCAATTATTTCTAAACTCAAGAAACTAAGAAAATTTGGAGTATCCAAGTAAACTGATAAAACTGATATTCATTTACTTGTATTAAATATTTAGTAGTCATTCATTTGTAGCTGCATACTAAATTTTGTTATTTCATTTAGTGTGGGAGAGACTTAAAAGAAATAATGAAAAAAAGATTTACTGTTAGTTATAATTTGAAATTATCTATCTTATTTAAAGTGAAAACTTAAATATTTATTATTGTTTTGTGAATATTTCTGTATATTTGAAACTGTTACCAGTAGTTAATTTATTTTTCAGGCAGTCATTTTCTTTGATGGGTGCAACACCTCTAGAAAATGGTGATTCTATTGAAGTACCAACTAATGTAAAAAATGTCAGTATTCTGTTTGAGATACCCGAAGAAGAGAAAGTCACAGTTTCCAAGGAAACTTTAGATAGTCATCTACATACTCTGGTTAATTCATATACTGATAAAAAGTTGATAGCATGGCCAGAACAGTTCCATGACTTGGTCTGGTTTATGAAACATTCTACACAGGAAACTCTGCAGCGGGTACTTGTTGGGATATTCAGTTGTCATGGTAATACTGATGGATCATGTGACCAAAAAAAGAAGGTGAAACAATTTAAACATTTAATTGGTAACTAAGAATATACTGTGGCTAGGGAGCAATCTAGAATATCAGGCTTTTCTTTTGTGTGAGATAGATGATAAGGGTAACAACAAAATTACCGAACACTAATCAAGTCAAGTCCAAAACAAATCTGGCAAAATATATATTACACCACTGGAGCAGCTGGTACCACAATGGTCCTGACTTGGTACAGGCATTTCAAACCAAATTGTGGGTTAAATCTAGGTTTTACAGTGCTCTAAACCTCCCTCTTCCATTGCGGCATAAAAATACCAGTGGTGATTTAAAAGCATTTGCATGCTATAATTGTCATAATCTGTAAATTAATGGTCACATCAGCACAAATAACAATTTACAAAAAAGCAACTATTACTAATTGTTTTAAAATGAATTGAGTATTTTTCAACCAAGTACTTATATCTAAAAAAGAATTTGTTAAGAGACCTTTTAAGATGCATTTCCTCATACTCCTGATTCAGGAGTCTGTTACGCAGTTCTTTATGGTGTTCAAGGAAATCACAGTACTTAGTACTTGATCTAGCATAGCAAATCAATTGTGAAATATAAACACAATATGCAGGAGATGAAGGGATATTGCCTGCACAGGTAAAGAAAATTTATGATATAAAAATTAAAGTAATCTCTTTCATTATAAATCTTTGTGCTGAGATAACCACTGTTGTCAATTTATAATGTGGTAACGTAGTGTAAAGAGTTGAGAAGTAAAAAATTTGGAGAGAACTAATTTGAAAGAAAGCAATTTAGGTTTTGAAATAAATCTTAAGAATTTTTAAGTATCCACATATGGTTAAAGCCACTGTGAGAGTAGGTGATATTACAACAAGCTTGCTCTCATCCTTTACTGCAGACAATATCGTTATAAGATGAATTAACTTATCCTTTATGGAGCTAGATGAAGATCCTGCTATAAACCTTTCTTGTATGGACTCTTATGAAGTTTGGGAATCCAATGCAAGTAAGATAAGTCCTTACATTTGTCTCGACGTTGAGAGAAGACATACATGACTTGTGGTTGTTTAGGATTTTGTCTTTGTCAAAAGTAGTATGTATGTGGCATTACCTGGGATGTTACTGTCAATGCCCAATTCCTTAATAAGGCAGTTGAGGTAATTTCGTTTTACAAACAAATACCATGTTGTTTCAAGCTTTGTCCACATGGACAATAACATATTTCTCATGTAGTGAGGAAAGGCATTCAAGTGCCTCACAATCATTGAATACGGACTTGGGTCTTTTATTGATACATTTCTGAAGAAATTTGACAAAGCATATGTATACATGACAGTGTGAGTATCCTTTGAGCTATGTATGCATGCTTACAATACTGTGGTTATTCTCCTTATATATTTTATATTTGATTAAAAGTAAATGTGATCCTGTGTACTGATCTGTCAATTTGCTCTTCAGACCATTGAGGAGGAGTATTTTATAGATGGTCTACTGTCCTGTGCTACAGATTCTTGTATAAATCTGTTTACCAAATGTATGAAGGAAGGACATGTGTCATGGCTGACTAGTAGACATTTTCTCTATGATCTAGCCATTAATCATCAGCCTACTGAGGAAACAGCTCTCCTTATTCTGGTAAGATTTGTAGTATTCATTGATGTAAGAACCAATCAGATTGGGATTAACTTTAATGTTTTGCAGAACTTTTCATTGCTGAAATAAATTCATTGCTTGTACACTTCAGTGCAAATGGTTGTGAATAAAGATTAAGTTTAAAACAATTTCCTAAAGAAGCACAAAAAGTGTATATTTGTTTATACCAGTTTCCAGCCTGTTAATTATTGACAATGTTAACTTACCCATTTAAAAGATTTAGTGGCATATTTTTGTTTTAAAGATACCTAAACCCAAAGAAAAAATGTACAACTCTTCCAATATTTATTAATGCATGTCACAATGTCAAACGGAAGTCAAAATGATATTTCCATGCAATTTTCAGAAATTTCGTAAGAAATTAAGAGGTTTACATGTGGTTTTTAGATCCGGGAGTAAATTAGGTCACTTGCTCCAAGGAACTAAATACTTTGTCTTTCCATGTTATGCATGAATAAACTGCAGAAAAGTTTTTTTTGCAAAATAAGCACACTTTTTTACTAAATTATGTAATATCCTAACAGACTTGACTCAATTTATTTTCAGGGCTGAATTTGACACCAACCTTTATGATATACCCCTTTTGATTGATATTAAAAATAGACACAAAACCTTTTAATAATATTCAAGATATAATGCAGTAGTTCTTGATGTGGCAAATCCATAATAGACATGTAAATGTTTTTTAATTTACTGTTTTCCAGGATATGTGTAAGAAGTCAGACAGCATCAGTTGTTGGTTACCACTCAGTATAATGATAAACAAACTCTACCTGTTGTCAACAGTACAAAGTTCTCAAAAGGTATCTTATGCTTAGTACATTTGACAGGATAACTCTCAGTTCTGTCAAACTCTATGTTCTTATACTCTTCATATGATGAAGTTAGACTGTTTGACTGGATTACACTTAGTAAATATAATTTGTTGAAAACTGAAAATTCTTGTTTTCTCATAAAATCTTGTGTGAGTTGGGATAAGGATTAAAATAAACTACTTTCATTTAAAAAAAAACATTTAATACTACATTTAAAAAAAAATCACAAATACTCAAATTAATTACTTTTTTACTACAAAATAGCTTTAGCTGAATTGCACATTTAGAATCATGTTAGCTATGATCAGAATTAGATCAGTAAGTATGGTGGGAGACACATTGATAAGTTAATCAGATGATTAGACTCACATAGAGTCTCTAATAATACATCAAAATAGAATTTGGTGTACTATTTTCTCTAGGAAGGTGGAGCCATTATAAAAACATTATCAACTTTACATAACAGCCTTCAAAACATCCAGCAAAATGGTGATGAAATGAATCCAGTAGAAGCAAAGGATACTCTGAGGATACTAAAGGTATGTTAGGCCTTGGGCTGACATTTTCATCCTGGTGGGGTTGTTGTCTCCTTGACATATACACCATGCCTATTCTCCCTATATTATTATACTTTTGTAATGTCATTTCAGAGCTGGTCTAACAGTCACAAAATGTGATGAAATTGATTGTAAGTTTTGATGAAACAATGGGAGATCAACTTGCGATAAGATTTTACATAACTTTTTCTGAAAATAACTCATATAACATCTCTATTTGAGGATGTCCCCAAGTTTTTGACTTTCATGAAAAGTTAGCTATTTGGTTAACAATGGTTAAAGAGGAGACAGATTTTAGGAAATCTTTACATTTTTTATTAACTTGGGACCTGTTGCAATTTTTTGGGGGAGAGTGCTACAATGTTGTACAAGTGATTGCCATATTTAAACTCATTCTATTTTTATTTTGAATTATATAACAGAAACTTCTCCCTGTAGGCTATAAGGAATGTTGGTAAAGCTTTACAAGTAGTGTATGATGTTGACAACAAACTGATGGATTCTATACTACAGCTTACTGATAAAAAATACCCTTATAGAATAGTCAAAGCAGCATTACAGGTAAATATTTCAGTACAATTTACATTTTTTTATTTATAATGTGCTACCCTCTGAAAAGTGGGTTGTCCATCTGTCTGTCCCCAGACATTTTCAAGATGATAATTTAAGGACCGATCAATGAATTTTTTTTTAAAAACTTTGCACAGTTGCTTAATACCATAAAATACAGGTTATGTTTAATCTTCATGTTAGGCCATTTTTAACATTTTGTCATCCCCTTTTTTTCACCATTACGTGGCAGGGTATCACTTAATGTTTCATTTATCCCCTATTCTTGTACAAGTGTCTGTTTTGTAATGGAACACGAGATTTGACACATGAATACTTTTTATGGTTTCATCACTGGTTTTTTTTATAAAAGTGAAATCATATTTGAACTTGAGTTTTCAGTTTGTACATGAAGAAAATAAAAAGGAAAAATGATATTTAGGTAACTAGATCTGAAGTCCATCTTCCGACATATCCTTCTATAATACATGTAATATGTAAAGCCTTATATCAAATGGATGCTAGAGTTACACTGTCACTTTATGAATTTACAAAGAAAAATGTATGACACGTTTGTCAAGATTTTAGAAATTGCTGAAATGACATCAGTCATCAGGGACAAACTAGAGCAGCTGACATCAGATGTAGATCGGGTAGCCATTGTAAGGACAATGTCATTTTCTATTCTAATGAGAAATGGTGGTAAAGACATCATACAAAAACTGATTAATATGCTACACACAGAACCCATGACATACATGAGGGACTATATGGTGTCCTCTGTGAAAGAACTACTAGAGAATGATCAACCTGATATGAAAGGGTAGGTAACTCTTCTGTCCTTGTTCTCAAACTAAATTCCTACACAGTTTGAAGTATTTAAAATGTAATTTTCCATGCATTTTCTTGAAAAGAACTCCCACCAACAAGGTAATTAAATCTGTTTAGGGTAAATGTAATACTGGAGAATAATTAATCTGATATGATAGGTAACTCTTCTTCCATGATTGTCAGACCATACTCCCACACTTCAATCCATCTCTTACCCATTCAAAAGAATGCTAGACAGTAAAGTGTTTGTTAAGAGTTGATTCAATGAAATATGAAGGAAAAGGTAACTCTTCTGTTAATTTTTCCCCCACCCAATTTTAAAAATGTCGATAAAAAACTCATATAAAAGGGTAGGTAACTCTTCTAGTCTTTTTCTCAAAACCACACTCCCACTTCCAAACTTTTATTCTGTTTAAAAGTTTGATAGTTAAAGTGTTTCTGGAGGAGGATTTGAAAGGTAGGGTAACTCTTCTATCCATGTTCTCAAACCACACTCCCACTCATTCAATCACATGTCATCTCTTTCTCAAAGAAATGTTTGTAGAAAAAATTATTGTGTGAAAACATATTCTAATATAAAAAAAGAAAATGACATGGTTCGTTCATTTAGCCATGATTTTACTGCATCCTTTATCTAATTTTGTCTAATTTCTGTACTTTAGTTTAAGAGATGATTGGCAGAAAGCTCTACAGGCCGATGGCAGAGCTCTTCCTGAACTAGATGAATGGTTGTATAGGCATACAAGATATATGGAATTGTCCAGATATTTCCAGTAAGAATCTTCTGCGTGTATTTAAATTTATTCATATAACCTGCTGGATGTATATAATCAGATCATCACAAGTATCCATAAGGAAAAAAAATATGTAGAACATAGGGTAAATTTTTCGGGTTTTTCAAAAGCTGTACAAGATAGAAGATACTCAAAAATTATGAAATGATTTTAATACATTTGTACAAGATAGTCCAACTTTTTCTAACTTAAAATGGCTAGTGTAGTCTTTTTTTAAAACAGGCTACCATTTTCTATGACATTTTATGGTGTACAGTTAGAGTTTGATTTGGTGTATGATCCCTCTATGCATCTGATCCAGTCTACGGTCATCAGACTCAACTACTATATAGAAAAAAAATACAACCTTTTAGAGGTCACTGCTGATAATCAAGGTATGTTTTGGTAAGGGTGTATGGGTAGACAGACAAGAAAAACAGACTGTTAGTGGTCATTTCTAATAATCAGAGTATGTTTTGGTAAGGGCACCTGGGTAGATAGACAAAAAATACAGCTTGTAAGAAACAAGGTGTTTGTTATGGCATGGGAGTACAGACAGACAAACTAACTTGCAGCCTGCTAGGGGCCACTGCCCATATCTAAATCAGGTTTTTAGAGGTTACTGCTAAAATATGTTATGGAAGGGGTGTACAGAAATACAGCCCGTAAAAATCAAAGTGTGTTATAATTTGTTGGTACATGAAAATAGGCTGAAAACACAATTTGTAGAGGTCATTGCTGATAACTAAGGTTTGATGTACCAGGGATGTACAGGTAGATAGACTGGTTATTGGACATTGGGTTGTCTTAGTAATACTCCAGAATGATTATTATTTAGTTTTATACCCCTTAGAAAGTTGGAGGTATGTAAAGATCATGCCACCTCTGCAACAACTTAGAAACTGCTGAATGGAAGAATTTCACACAATCTCATTGTTTCCGTTGTATATTTCTATCTGAATGGCCTTTTAAGTTTCATCATGCAAAACATGGAATTGTCATCAAAGTAGTGGCACTACCTTTCCATATGCAACTCCTTCAAAATCACTGAATTGATTTGCTCATAGTATTTCTAGTTTTAGTTACTTTCAATTTTGATACTGACAATATCATGGGGAAAACCTTGACGAACATTTGCGCGTAATTTGAGATTTTCCACATGATATAGTCAGCATCAAAATCAAAAGTAACAATTATTCTGTTTGTCAGTAATCCAATTATTGCATTTTTAATCATTTTTATTTTTTTAGACTAATTTCTTATTCTTAAATTCTAAAACTATGACTACAAACTATTGGTGTGTGAAGTCATTGATTTTCATTGAAATCTCCATAGAAGATCTGATGATGTCACAACTACTGCCAATGTTTTCATGGATATTTTCAAATATTTTGTCATATTCAGGAGATAGTGAACTACATGACAACAAGATCAAATGAAAAAAGTACAGTATACCAATAAAATTGAATGTTTATTGCTGATATTGACTCGGACTGTTGTAATCAATTAATAGTTTGTAATGGAAAATATCATGATGTATAGGTTTTAAAGAGTAAGATTTTGAAGAATCAGGCAAAATGGGAAAAATGAGAAACATGCAATTCAAAAACCCACCAATCTGACAATATGACCACTCGAGGATGCTTTCTCTATTTGAAATGACCATTATTTGATCTCTGCATCACTGGATTTGCTCAGAAATTTTTCAGTAGAATGTTAGAAAAATGAGGTTTTTGACTAAGTTATTTTCCTTTGAAATGTTCATTTTCATTGCTATTCATTGAAATTATAACTAAATTTAAAGTAAAATAGAAAATCTTCCTTTTTTCCTGGATTCTGATGGTACAAATAGTTAAAGTTCAAAATGGTGGTTTTTTTTCATACCATGTTTCACCCACTGCCTGAATGTTACAAAGACTGACACTTAAGACATGTTTCAGGTCTAGAACCTCTATTGGATGCAATATTTGACAGTAAAGGGAAAGGATTGTATCACTTTCTATCCTACCTTGCCCAGGCAAAGAGAAACCTGGAAAAGGGAGTTAATCCACAGTTTGCCAACTTTGATAAAAAGCTGTCAGAGGCTCTAAACAAGATCGTTAAGCTTGTAAACCATCCACAGTTTAGTTTACCAGAGGACACACTTACTTGGAAACTTTATGGTTAGTTTGAGTTGTTTTAAAAATGAATTTATCATATGAAAGTCTATGTGGTCTTGTTTGCATTTTCTGAAAGTTTCATACATTTTGAAAACAGAATTACATTTATTCAATGTGAATCAAAATAAGAGAATGAAGAGACTTTATTCCTTTATAACAGATAGGCATTATGGACACCTTGAAAGGGTTATTAACATTTTGGAGTACATTTTTTAATACATTTATTAATGCAGATTTGTCAATTTAGATGGAAACTGAATTGAGAAAAGTCCTTCTTTGTTCATATTACAATTAGGTTCAAATAATTGTGATTTAGAGTTTTTTGCAATAAATGTTTTTTAAATAAAGATTAATAGATAGCTAATGGTCTTACAACCCTGTTATTGAAAGGTTATGAAGTTATGTATGTGGAAATAAGTGACATTGTTTCCATGGTAACCAACGGTATAGGCACATTACTTAAAAACAGATCTGGACAAAAACCCAGACCAACCAGTACACAGTCTGGACAGCAGCAGGATGAACAGTCTAAACACAGAAAACAACAGGGTGGACTGATTTCAAAGGTCATTAGGATGTTATCTAAAGGATACAGATTAGTCAAAACCAGGTATTTATAAAATAATTTGGTTGAAATAGTTTTCAACTGTTCATGCATGTAATGTAATTATTTGAAAATCATCATATAGATTGCAACGATTTACCAAATGTTCCCAGTGTAAACATTTTCAATAATTCACACTATGAAATAAATTTGATAATTTCACTCTTAGACTTTCTCCGGCCAAAATGTTATAAAATGCCACAAGACAAATATCAATCCACTATTTATAAAATTTAAAATTCATGTTAAAAATAGGTGTAAATAATGAAGGAAATCTATGTAATATAAAAATAGGATAATCAATTGGTTATTCACTCTTTCTAATTAATTATCCTTTTATTATTTATAATATCATATAACTATCTGTGAGCTGTTGAATTTTGTATTCATACAATGAAGATAAGTTAATGTTTTACTTTCAAGGTTATATTATAAAGTATAATAGCTAACTGTTAATGGAGTGAATTCTTGAGTTTTTTTTCAGAACAGCTTCTACATCATAGGGGAGTGTTTTTTATTGAAATATAAACAAAACAATAACAAACTTGTGTCAATGACATATTCTGTTTCCTTGGAAACTGAACGTTCTTCTGTAGTCATTAAATAAAAATGTCTAAACATACATTAAAATAAATGCATTTGTTGTTGAGTAAAGAGTTTCTGAAAAAGACTTATAGCAAAGGTCATAGGATACAATGTATACTTTTTTGTACTTCAAGAAGATCCTTTTTCTCCGACCAAAGAAATTCATTATATTTTCCCTGCGAGATGTTTTATATGTTTTAGAAGTACACAAATTTTGAAAGAAGATGAATTCATCAGGCTTAATTTGTTTATACAATTTTTTCAGATCAGCAAATGTTGTAGACTTGACCAAAATCATGCCAACTTTATCAGGTGCTACCATCAATATGACAGTTCTAATGACAACATCCATGGGACTGGAGGGGTCTGTTAAAGGGGACTTTACTCAGTACTTGAGGGGGATAGGCCCTCTTTTAGCAATAGGAGACTTTTCAGTCGGGTGAGTAATAGTCCTTTTTCTAGTTACTGCTTTCATACAAAGGGAAATAATTCACAGACTGGTTTCCTGCCTTATGACTAGAATAGGATGAATTGTCAAATTATATTTGTAGTGATTAAAACCATTCTAATTGTGGTACACGCCTTAATATAATGAAAAAGATATGCTATAAAAGTTATTTCTTTAGTTTAAATTGTTTTGTTTCAAAGGAAAAATGTTTAGTGTTCTGCTGAGATCTAGCTAATGAGGCAGTACTAGTCTGTCTAGGGGGATGGAATGTCTAAGTAAGAAAGAACTAGTAAATTGAACTCTTTAATATATGTCAATAACACTTCTAATTAGGACATAATTAATGATGAAGTATTTTGAGACATACTCTACATTTAAAGTGATTTGCAACTTTCAAGAAATGATAAAAACAGTATTTTTAAGAAAACCAAATTGAGAAAGTTTCCATAATCTTTTGTGACCATTAACCATTACAATCTTATTGCTTTCAAAGACAAGCATTTAACTATCTGTTATTATGAATCATGACTACTAGACTTACAGCTGCTTAAAAACTTTCAAAATAAAATTGAAGTAAATTAAATCTATATTTATAGCTTTGCCAGTGAGTTTTTTGGACAGATGTCAATAGATTTGGGTGGTCAAGTACAAGCTGGTATGAGAATGGTCACTAATATGAACATTAAGGCTGAAACTGAAAATTCCATGGCTTTAAAGAAAGGGATGACTACTCTAGCTAATTACACTGTACAGTTGAAAAAGAAGAATATTGAGGGCAATTTTAATTTAGCTCAGGCCAGGTAAGAATTGAACCATTTAAAATACAGATGCATTATGAAAACTCAGTCTTTACAAATTAAATTATTGTATTGTCAGTTTTAACAAGAAATTTGTTTTTATTGTTAGACAGAAGGACAAAGAAAATGATACAGAACTTACCAATTATCATTTCTTTTTCACAATGGCATTATGTACAGTGAAAGTTGATAGATTGAAACCTGTCAGATATAGACTGAAACCTGCCAGATACAGACTGAAACCTGTCAGATATAGACTGAAACCAGTCAGATATAGATTGAAACCAGCTGCCAGATATAGACTGAAACCAGCTGCCAGATATGGACTGAAACCTGCTGCCAGATATAGACTGAAACCAGTCAGATATAGACTGAAACCTGTCAGATATAGACTGAAACCAGCTGCCAGATATGGACTGAAACCTGCTGCCAGATATAGACTGAAACCAGTCAGATATAGACTGAAACCAGCTGCCAGATATAGACTGAAACCTGCCAGATATAGACAGAAACCTGTCAGATATAGACTGAAACCTGCCAGATATAGACAGAAACCTGCCAGATATCAACTGAAACCTGCCAGATGTTGACAGAAACCTGCCAGATATGGACAGAAAGCTGTCATATATAGACAGAAACCTGCCAGATACAGACAGAAACCTGTCAAATATAGACTGAAATAGGATTAAGATTTTAAATGTTTATAAAGTTTATGTTAAATTAGAATATGTGAATCTTTATTCAGTTTAAAGTTGTTGAATATCTAATCCCATCAACATCCTCAGTTACAGGAATGCTTCAGTTTAGACAGATTACACTGTAATGATGTTCATAAAGGGACATTTTTTTAAAAAAATATAATCTAAATATAGTTTTTTTACCAATGATTTTTCATAGAAATACAAGTGCTGAAATTAATTGAAAAAAAAAACTAGTAGAAGTTGGAGAATGAGAAAAAGCAATTTATTTTCTTCATTTTTATGAGGAGTAAAACTAGATTATTACAAACCTTACCATAACTTGTTAGTCAGGAGTAAAAGTTACTTCTTCCGATGAATGAAAACAGGGTTGTAATACAATGAGATATTATGATGTAAACATTCATTTTTTGTTTTGAAACTTGTAAACTCCTTCTAAACCATTCAATAAATTTGATGAAACCTTGTGAAAAGGTTTGGATTACATGTAGATGTGCATGAAACAAGTTGCCTATTTCTAGATGCTTTAAAAGGGAAAATGTGTTTTAGAAGCTCTGTGAGCTAACTTACACATGTTACAGTTTTAAATTATTTTTTGTAGGAGTAGACTTTACCATTACCATGGTGAATGGGATGAGGTACCAGTTGACAAATCAGTTCAGAAGGAAGTTAAGAAATGCACTGGTATCCCTATGATGTTGATGACTGGAAACACAGTGTGTGCTAGAGTTACCTACCCTGACGTGAAGAATTCCAAAACACATGCTTACTTCCCTTTGTCTGGACCAGTTAATGCTGATGTTATTGTTTCTAGGACAGATAGGTACTGTTCATTTGGAATTTATTGCAGTCTATTTGTTTTGAGGAAAATGTTATTAAGTTGCAATTTATGGAAATCATATCAAAACTAGAGCTTAACTTTTATTGTTATATAGAAAACTGAATATGTATTTATTACTTCCGTAAATGACCTAATTGCAATTTTAGATATAAACAAAAATTTCTTATATAATAATAAATTACTATTAATATAAATCCAGCTGGGCACCACTTTTTATTGATAAATTAAAAATTAAAAATCAACCAAGTTCAGGGCAGTATATAAGAAACACTTTGTCAGTCCCTGTCTGTCTGTACAAATTCGTGTCCAGGCCATAATTTCATTGTTCTTTAACATTAGCACATCGTATTTGGCAGATGGGTGTATCCCCATGAGTTGATATGACTCCTACATATATGACCTTGACCCTTGATGTTAAGGTTGAAATTATAGTTTTTTTTAAGATGGATTCATGTCTGGGACACAATTTTTTGGACATTTTCTGTGTGTTTTACTCACAGTATTTCTAGTTAGAATTAAGTTTGTTTCTTTTGATAGTAGTAGGTTTTCTTTGTTTTTATTGGTTTCAGAAATGTGAGATCATATGCTTTAGAACAGCTTTCTATTTTAAACATTTAAATTTTACTGTGATTATGATGTTTGTTTCTGCAGGAAAATGAATGAATTCAGTTTTGAGGCTAATTACCTGATTACAAATGGCACTGATGGACCAGTGAAAATGATACATTTTACTTATTCTGCTCCTGGTAAGAAATTAATTATGGCTATTCTTATCATACATAGCCTTCTGAGTACAACGTCATATTTATAATTTCTACTGTGTGTTTTGATTCAATGTAGTCAGATTAATTATGATTTGCAACTGATATCAAAATAATTAAGACAAAGATTGCTTGGGGGTAACTTACATTTTTGTTCTAAATAAGGGTGACAACAAAATTACCGAACACTAACCTGATCCATAATCAAGTCAAGTTTAAATTAAAACTGACAAAAAAGATATTATGCCACTGGGGTAGTTGGTTTTTATATAAACTTGTTTAACTTATGTTGAGGATTATTTTAATTTTAGTAATATTTTTCCTTCAGGTGAAAGACTAAAACGACAAATTGATATAAATATAGACCAAAGCCTTGTTCATGATACCACAGTGGCTGAGATGAAAATGCCTGAAACTGGGGCCAGATTTCAATATGAAAACAGGAATTTAAAAAAAGAAAATGAAGTAGAAAATGAAAGTGTAGCAACAACAACAAAAAAGATACATATCCTAATGAAGAACTTGACTATGTTCAAAGCAGTGTTACAGGTAAATGTTGTCACTGTTTTATCCTCTTCTATAGATTCTCTGAGACACAGGGATATTAGTTGGTAAATGAGTGTTGAATACTACCTTAGTATGTTGAATGAGGAGGATGTGTATTGTTTGAGAAGGGGAGATAATTGCTGCTTTAGTTTGGTAATATCAAACAATTATGAGAAATTTCAACGATAACTTTTTCTTGTAATGTTATTTCTTTCCCATCTTTATTCAGTATATAAAATTACAAGTCTGCCACGATACAATTAAGTACTGTCTGTTGTTAGAATCAGGCAGATGCAATGCATGTGTTTGTGGTGGAAATACCTGTATTTAAAACACACCACATAGAATTGAACACAAACCAAGTAACCATTGTTATTGATCAATGTCACTAGGGTTCTTATTTTAAGATATATACATGTAAATCATTAATATCAGCGAGCATTATAATTCTTCAAAAGTTCTCTTAAAACATTACAATGATTCTAAATGAACTAACTTTGTTAGGTATATTTAAGCGATAAAAGTTTAAATCAACAATGTTTATTTACCAACATCTGTCACATGATTATGTTGAATAGTACTGGTACTTGAATCTGAGATTAAAATAAGACCTATAAATATCTCCATGGTTAAACAAATTTTAAATATGTGATTTTCTACTTCAGTGCAACAAAGAGACTTGAAATTGTTGGGCATATATCTGGTCATCACACTATGTAAATGCTCTCTTACCTACTTGTCTCAACAAATTTAGATAAAACAAAATACAGAAGGTAACTGACAAAAATCTCAAAGTAATTTTTTATTGTGACAGTTATCTCCCTTCACAATTAAAATTTATCTTGACTTTTTTTTCAAATTTGACAGATTTGGATAAAGTCTATATAAAAGGTTATTACTCTTAGACAACAGAAGGTGTGGAACGCTGTTTATAATTGTGAATTTTATCCCATGAAGCACAAATATAAAACTTTGAAAAATAAATCACTTAGATAAATAAATCTTTCAGACAGAGAAAAGGTTAGCCAAGGAGGATGTTTTTGACTATAAACAAAGAAAGATGGTAATAGGAAACAAGACTAATGTGATAACATTGTTATCCCTTGCTGGGCCTCATATCAGCCTGGATGTCAACTTCACCAATGATAGAGAAAAACTTTCTACTCACATCAATACGAAATTCCATATGAAGTATTATTGGTACAGTTTTTATTATAACATTCTTGTGAACCACTAGTGCAAACTGTTTACAGTCATATCAATTTGCAACTTGTAAATCTTTTATTTTGGCTATATATGTATAATTTATGTAAGAAAGTATTGATTATAAAAAATGTCCAGGACCAATCATGGTAATTTTGTTTTATTCAATTTCACAAATTTCTTACCATGTGATATTGTCATAAGTTTCTGAAATGATAATTAAAGCTAACACAGTTCAGTAATACTCAGCAGTTAATACTTAATTCATATTTTATGAATTAACTTTTTATGATTTTAAGTGCAAAGCATTATCCCATTTTATACAACGTCCATGTGAAGCCACATCTAGCAGCTGCTAATGGTGACATCAGTGAAATATCTTTCCAAAATGATGTTGAAATGGGTTATAAAGTTGTAGAGGATGCTAAACTATGGAGTGCACAAGACAGGATGTTGTTTGTTTATCCAGGTTTGTTTACTAATACAGCTCAACCTGTCTAATTGAACCCTTAGTACATTTGAAACCTGTCTAAACCAGACACTTTCTGAAATCTTTTTCAATGAACTTTGAAAGCTCTTTACACCAAACACTGCCTAATTGGGACAAAACCTTCATTCTGATAGGGGTTTGATAGGGTTTCTGTATGACAGCCTCTGCTGAAAATCTGTATTAAGACTGCTTAAGAACTTTCCTTCAAATTTAAATAGCTTGTAAAGTGGAAGTCTAAATAGCTAGTGATTATGTATAGACAGTAAAAACTCTGAGACTTAAAGATTTAAAGAGTAACTTTGAGATAATGTCACTATAATGTAGAAAGATTGATTTGTTCTTGTGATATTTTTCAAATAAATGGAAAAATTAGAAATCTGTTGAATCAGTTGTTTGTACAGCTCTTTTGTGTTTTTATGACAGGTCAGAAGTTTACTTTGTCTAATGATATGTTGGCTAACTTAACACATGCTCACAGGAAAACTGTAATAACCTATATAGGAGTAGATAATACAGAGGTATGTGATACCATGTTGTTAGAAATGTAAAATATGGATATATGACTGTAGGCACCTTAGTGGTCTAGTAACAGCAAGCTTACCTCTTATATCAAAGGTCATGGGGTTATATTCCTGGCTGTTACTGCTTCTCTGCTAAGCATGCAGCATATAGGAGAAGATAACTTGATGGCTCAGTGTTACATGTTCCTGGTGGCCTTTACATATGTTTTGAAGCACATTAAAATGTTTGCTCAGTGTGTTGTACTATTACAAAGCAGGGTCTGTTTGATTGGTCAAATGTCTTTGTCCTGAAACTCACGAAATACCTGTCGTTTTTAACTACAGTCTATTCATCAACATCAGTATGTCCTTGTAAGTGGTTTGGCTTTCAATGACCTATTAGTTTCAATCATACTGTAAAAATAATGATCAGTTTATGAACTTCCTTTTGGGAGTCATGTAGAATTTACAAAAGAGATATGGAATTAAATTGTTTGGGTTAAAAGGGAATAAAAAAAAGAGATGTTAACTGGTATAAGACAGATAATGTCCATGAAACTCAGAGAACTTTTATAACAGGTAAGTAAACTGAAGTTCAATGTAAGGCAAAAATTGTTAGTATGCTTGTGTCAATAAGACAATTGTGTAAAATGTTTCAGGAGGTCATTGAAATGAATGCTCATGTGAGGAATGAGAGTGATAGTTCATCAAGCCATTTCTGTTACCAAATGTCTTTGGAACATCAGGACAAGTATGATGTTGACCTTAAAGGTCATTTTGCTGGAAGTCTTAGAAGCAAATTGAATATACAGACTGATGTCAGTTTCAAGAAAAAGGAAAAACTGGTATGTTTTGCTATAAATTCTTAAATGATTGGAATTCTCTGGTTTTTATTGTGATTGAAAGGATAGAAAAGTAAAGAAATTTTTAGAATTATACACTGTAAATCTGGAATCCTCTGAAATCATACTGCTCATAGAGGCTGAGATATGAACATTGGTAGTTTTTGGTACCAGTAAAGAACAGTAGAGGTAGATGTCTGAATAATGAAAT
Source organism: Perna viridis (assembly GCA_037379345.1). Classification (NCBI taxonomy): domain Eukaryota; kingdom Metazoa; phylum Mollusca; class Bivalvia; order Mytilida; family Mytilidae; genus Perna; species Perna viridis. Next base: position 67,036,466 of record CM074511.1, on the reverse strand, counting down.
ATGTTTATAATTACTGGTAGACTTTGGGACATTATTATAGACTATTAATAAAATAAGTTTTGTTTGTTCTCAGAATGATTTGATATGAAAGTTAACTGGAATCAAGAATTGTGCTTTGGTCTCAGAATGAAAGCATTAAAGCAATATTACTCAAACTTTGCACAGTGCTTATATGCATATTGAAGATGTGCACCATGGAGAAGTTTGGTATTTTTTTCCTACATTTGGAGCATGTTGAACTTAACATTTTTTGTCAGGATTAGATGCTGTCGTTAGGATTCTTGTAACACACACTGGTGTTTTTAACTTGTTTAAGTGTTTATATAAACATATTAAAGACACCTATGTGGTGACAGATATATGACAGTCACACAGGTCAAGACACCTATGTGGTGACAGATATATGACAGTCACACAGATCAAGATATGTATTGGTTGTGTTTCCTTCGAAAAAAAATGTTTGCTTAAAAAATCTACCAATGTAACCAGTGATACAATTTCAGCAAACCAATGGCCATCCCGATGATTCTACAGCTCTTGTTACAAAGAGAGATAACCATGTGTGTAGTATATTCACAATGGACGAATGGAACATGAAATTGAACTTTACAGTTGATACCAAGCCTGTGTTTGTCCCTGGGGAAAGGAGACCAGAAGGAATGGAGTTTTTATGGGATTTAGGTCTTTCCTACCCAAGCTGTAATGAACAAGGCCAGATTATTTCTAAAGGGGCAATTGGACGTAACTTGAAAAATTCAGTTACAAATTTTAAGTAAGATAATGTATAATATTTTCTGTTGTTTTTTTGTTGTATTTTACAGTACAGTATATGAAATCAATGATTTCTTCTGAAATATATTTTTTTAAGTTTTTGTTATGAACATATACTAAACATACCAAGAACATAAGAAAATCGGTGAGCGTTACAAGTGTCAACAAAATTTTGATATTTTTTACCCTAGTTGGGTCATTGTCTCTTTGACATATTATCAAAATCCATTCTTGCTATATTCAAAAGTGCAGTTTGGTCATTGTCTCTTTGACATATTATCAAATCCATTTTTGTTATATTCAAAAGTGCTGTATACATGTAACCTTTGAAGTATTTAATGTGTTCAATGGCTTCATGGTTTCTTGCTAATGACAGAAATTTTAAATAAATTAAATAATATGTTATATAAAGAGGTAATCTGTATATAGAAATATCTTAAAAGCTCATCCAATCATAATATCACCAAACTTCTAATCACTATATCACCAAACATCTAATCATTTCTACCAATCTACAATGGAAAATTTCCCAATACCGCACATGTAAAAATTCTAATTAGCTTTCTTTCAAGTGGGGGATATAATAATGGCAAAGTGGGTTTTAGTTGACGTAGAAATTTAATGCTTGGTTTTTTTTTCGCATGTAAAAGAAGCAAAAAAATGTTTTCAAATCTTTTCTCAAATGAAATGTGAAATGGAACTATAAATTTCAAAAAGTTAAAAAATCTTTTGGTGGAAAGATTAGAGTTATTTGACATATTCCCATTTTTTGTCTCTTTTCTATTCTGTTGATAACTTAAAAATGTTTTGTTGGACTTTAATGACTTTTTATACAATGTTGTTCTTTGTGAATTATAAGTACCTTGTCAGTTTGCATCATTTTTAGATTTTTCATTTCTTATTTACCTTTTATACCCAAAAAATGGAGACAAGAGCTTCAAATACTTTAGCATATCTGATAATGTTTTTTTTATTTCACATTTTTTATCTATTATTTCAGGTATTGGTTAAAAACAGAAGCAGTCACATCTTTACCAAGTTATAAGAATTCAAGGAAGTATGATATCAACTTTAAAGCTGCTCATCTTTACAATAAATATCAGGAATTTATATGTCAATGTCAAACACCATATTTTAACTTCTCTTACACCTTCACAGAGGTAAAAAATGCTACTGGAGAGATAACTATGAAAGCTTTAGGTTACATGGAATCACCATGGAAGATACTGAACTTTAATTATGAAGGTAAGTTATAGTGGTTAAAGTTGAAAAGGCAGCAAATTCATTTTTTGTCAAATATTTTTTACCATTGACCCATTACTGTATGTGTATGGTTCTGTACACCCTCACAAATTAGGTGTATGCATATGATCAAACCATACACAGCTCTTCAAATACCTTTTTTGTCTTGAAAATAATTGTAAGAGTCCTGAAGTGTTCAACAACAATTTGTTGGCTTGAACTCAGTAGGAAAATGACGGGATAACAAACTTTAATTCTTATGCAACGGATGAGTAAACAGACAGATGGATAGAAAAACTTAGAATGTTTATTTGAAGAATTTTGTATTCGGTGTGAAGCATCAGTATGATGTTCTGTCTGTGAGACTTAGGCTCAGTTAAAAAAAAGATTATTTGACTAAGATGAAATCCAAAACAACCTTAAGTCCTTCATATCTTCTCTCAACATCAAAATAAAATGTGCCAACTTACCTTACTTATATTGGATTCCCGACCTTTATAAGAATCTATACAAGGAAAGGTATGTAGTTGGGTCTTCATCTCAATTTGTCTTTCTATTCTTTTATAAAACATGAAATAAACCCATGTACTATTGTCCTCCAAGAGTTTCATAAAAAAGGAGCATGAACATAAAGAGCTACTGGTATACAAGGCATAGTTCCAAGAATTTCATATCCAGGGAGGGAGTAAGCACCAAATGTTAACTACACTAGTCATATTTTATTTTGATTTATAACCCATTGCAAAAATCTACTATTTAGTTAGGTTCACATTTCACATACTGTAAACATATTAACTTCCATGGTTGCTAATTTTCGCGGATTCTCTCAAGTGAACATATTCGTGGGTATCAATTTTGCGGTTTCAAAAAAAATAATTAGCGTTGTGTGGTGTTAAAAATCAATTTTGCGTGTAGTTTTTTTTGTGGTTTTCTGTCCACCGCAAAAATGGGGAAAATTAGTATGTTTACAGTACTAATTCCTAAGTTAAGACATGCCACTATCCCACATAATCATTAATTGATATACATGTAATATGTAAATGCTTTAGGTGACTGCACAAGTGGCCCATGTTCTGTTCTCTTTTTCGCCACCTTACAGTACTAAATCTTTGAATATGTTACATGTATTTTGACTTGTAAGATACTGGTTGTCATTACTTGGATTTGTTACACTGTCACCGTGAAATCATTGAAACTCCCGTCACAATAAATTGAAATTTCACCTATAGACTGTGCAGATGTTTGCCATGTGGAGCTTCATTTTTTACAGTTGTAAAGCTTTGGAAATCCACTTCACACTATTGCCCAGAAATCTTAATTTTTGGAGAAAATATAGAAAGCTGTCATGCTCTGATAATGTTATAGCCCTTGCGATGTTTGGGTATATATATTGTGGTATCCATCCATCCATTACCCCCCCCGCCTTACAAGGTGGGGATATACAGTGACAGGGGTGTTCTTCCATTGCACAATGGGGACCCATCTCTTATTCGTTATCCCTCCCACACCACTGAATGAAATTGAATGCATTTTCACAGAATCTCTATTACATGTTCTCATTCTGCACCTCCTATTTTAGATTTTGACCAGAATCAATTTGGGGGGTTCACAAAGCAGAACATGTACTTTGCCATTGTGAATATGGGGACATGGGGGACCCATCTCTTATCTGTTACTCTTCCTATACCACTAAATGAATTTGAGTGTAACTTTTACAGAATCTTTTTTTCATGTTCTCATTGTGCACCTCTTATTTTAAATTTTGTTTCAAATCAAAATTGAGGTTAAAAGGTGCATGTTATTATATGCAGGAGTGGGGGGGGGTATCAACTTCCTGAGCATTCCTCACAGTTTTTTCTAGTTTTTAAATTAATTTGTATACCCCAATAGATCCATGCTTTCAGTTTAATGAAATGGTGTGAGTAGTATCATTTTTGTTGTGAATTTCTCCAAATCTTAAAGGTTTTATGCCATATTACAATGTAATTTTCTATACAATCATGTAGTTTGGTATGAAATGCCAGGACCGATCAAGTTGATTTGAACCTAGCCCAATTTATAAACCAACATATATCCACCTTTAAATTGATATGATCTCATATCACATTAATAATTTACGGGTCAACAAATGTTATGGCATTATGACCAAGGACATCATGTTTTGGCCTTTTTCTGATCTTTGAAACATGTTTGGCGACATCTATAGGTAAAAGTAATCCGGTTACCATATGAAAATTATACATCAACAAAAAGGATTTTTTTTTGTAGATTGATATATATATATATTTTTTTTTATATTTTCAGATAATTTTTCGTGACTGGAAATATTGAGGGCATTTTAATGTTATTTCTATATAGATTACAGTGATATTCCAAAAGCTGTATCTCTAAATCAGCTACCTATCTATTTTTTTCTACCCGTGTTTGCAATTCAAATATTTTCTTCAGAATGAAATATAAAATATGCTAAATTCTTTAATTTTACATACAGATATGTTGATTATATATATTGTCCAATTGGAATGCTCTGTTGTTTAATTTCACATGTAGCTATTCAATTCAACTTTTTTTCTATTTTAGGACATGTCTTTGTTGTTATCAATGGTTTTCTAAAAATGGAACAGTCTTTAGAAGCTAAATGTGTTCTGGGAAATGTCGAACTAAACAGCACATTTTTAATTGATGATGAGTCTGTCTCATTTCAACAAGAGGGATATGTTATTGTAAAGGTAAACATATTTTCTAACAGGAAGAAAAAAATACAACAAAATTTAAGCAACTTTGGCAATTAGAATAGTAAAAAAGGGGAGATAATCCAAACATTTGACTTGTTGGCTTTATTGTTTAGGTCTCAGTATTGTATTAATTTTCCCATAGACTTCTATAGTGAAGTGCATATTTTTAGGATTTAAAAAAAAAATATGTAAATGGATTCAATAAAACTTTCACTTATGTAGCATTTCTAAGGACATGTGAAAAAAAAATTTCCCACAAAGAAAATATGGCGAGTCCACGAAGATCGGACAGAAAAGTAGTCTTGAACTATAAATAGCCATTTTCTCTACTTTCACTTTCATTTTGCACTCATCAAACCGACCTTCTCAGTGGATCAATTTTATTTTATTATGTCAGATTTTCTTTTAAAAAAGTTTATCTTATAGTGTGATGTTTGCTCTATTTTATAAGTCATTGTTCATATCTTTTGACAAAACATTTATAGAGAGGCAAAAAGAAAATGCACTATATTTTTATAGCATTCATGTTTTGATGTACACCCGCTCAGGAATAAGCAATGCAATACTGGTACCTTTAGTTCTAGGTTACAAACCACTAATTCAACCTATGAGGTTTAAGAACGTACTGAAAAATAGTCCTACTCAAGTTTTAGTGCACTTGTGTTATGTTGCTGTGGAAAAAGTACTCATCAAATCTGCAAAAATGTGCCTGTTTTGGCAGAGAATCATATTTTCTTTATTTCTACATAAAATAGTCATTGTAACTTACTGAATTAAGTGTTAATATTTGAGAGAATCAGGCAAAATTGGAAAAATTAGAAACATGCATGTCAAAATCCCACCGATCTGACAAGACAATTTCACTCAAGGATGCATTCTCTATTTGAAAAGACCATTATTATATCTCTGCGTCATTGGATTTGCTCAGAAATTTTTCAGTAGAATGTTAGAAAAATGAGGTTTTTACACAGTTATCTGCCTTTTAAATGTTCATTTACAGTGCATTCCAGTGAATTTTATCTCAATGCACCAACATGATATGGAAAATCTTGTTTTTTCCCCTGGATTCTGATTGTTGAAATAGTCAAATTACACTATCAAAATGATGGGTTTTTTTCATATCATATTTCATACACTGCCTGATTCTTGCCAAGACTTACACTTAAATATATTTATGTGTTCTGTATGAAGACCCCCTGTTTGTGAAATGTAGGGGAATTCCCGTACTATTAATAGCTTATTGTCTTCTAGGAGCTGGTGTTGTCCTGCAAGGTAGTAAACACATAATATGTTCAGGGCTATTAGTGTAAACATACGGCTTTTAAAAAATAATTTTATTTTAGGCATTGTCTATGATGGACAAAGCTGTTTGTACTCAGATAACATTTTATTTTGTTGAAAAAGTACTTCTATGTTGTTATATTGCAAATGTCTCAACCAATGGCAAACTTCCTATATCACTTCTTATCTACATACACCATTCCCAATATACATCACTTTTGACAGAATGATTTTGAGCCATTCATATTTCAGAGCATCTACAATCCATCCCTACTGTGATGATATGATAATATGGTAATGATATCTGTAATAGTTTTAAGTAGATGGTACCTACTTGTCTTATTTCAGCACCGTATGCTTCCGGGGAGAACTAACATATCAGCATCCTTCACACTATCTAAAGTGTCTAAGTTAGGAGCATCTGTGGTACTGTCAAGGAATCATGGGTGTTTTCACATAGATGTTACACTTAAATCTCCATGGGTCATTGATACTGTATTTTCAGTGAAAAAGGTAACAGAAATCTGATTTCTATATCTCCATAAATAAAGTTGGAGGAGTACATAGTAATCACCATATTTTAGTCATTATTTTGTAGATGTGCATGTAAAAATATATTGTCAGGTGCCTTGCGAAGGCAGATAATCCCGCTTAAGGATTTAACATGATTTTATTTTTTTCAAGATGAGGTAAGAATAAAACATAAGATTTGTCATCAACAGTCTTTCAATATATTTCTTCTAGTTTCTTATAAATTTAACTTTTTTGTGAACTGCATATGAACAATGAACAAATTTCCCCACATGACAGATGTACAATGTAGTTTTGAGGTAGAATGTATCCTTTCTGTCATCTTGTATGTATTTCCATTGAGCTAAAAGTGTTTGAAATGATGTAAAACATATTCTTTAAATTATTTTAGGAGAAATTGTTGGCATAAAACTATGTATGGTAAAATATAAAGGTGTACTCTAAAAAGCCTCTTTCAGTGGGGAGATAATTTGCAATAAAATATACCCCAAAAAAAAAAGAATGGACCCCCAATTTTCTCTGTTATGAAAGAATGTCAGATAAGTATTCTTTTTACAAGTTTTTAAGAAACTCTGTGTGCTTGATTTTTAAGAGTTTGTAAAAAAGTGAAAATTCTCAACAATATCATATATAAAATGTTGTTAAAGTTACCTACACAGGAAAAATATAAGGTATTTTCTTCCTGAAGTTCAAGACTAAAGAGAAAAAGTTTATAATAAATGATTTATTGAAAATAATTAAACGTTATGTATTATTTTAGTTGACAACAAGGAGCCCATGTTACATAATGGTATTTATTACAGAATCAACACTACACTAAACATGTCTACCTGACCTCAGAAATGGCTGGCAGTACTATGGTGAAGGAAACGTTTAAATTTAATCCAAAACTGACACATACAATCTTCCCTGTCATCAGTATGAAGCTTCGCTGGTTGTCTCGTGTATTACAACATGCCAGTAATATTCTCAGTAGTAATTTAGATAAACCTATTCCTGCAATGGTTGTGCCTTTTGTCAATAAGGTAATGTTGTATGCATAAGAATCATTCTTGCAATAATAACATCATTTACTTCTAACTTGTTAAGAGGCTGTCCATTTAGAAACCAGCAGATCCTATATGGGTGGCATATGGTCAATTTTATCCAATGGAATTTTTTGGCCAATGTAATGTTTATATCATGTATATGTGCAACAGTATAAAGATTTTTTGAAATCGAAAATGTATGGCTCTGACAATGTTTTTATCAGTTCCCTAAGAAAGCAACCAAATTTTGCACAATATGAAGAGGTTATCTATCAATGAATTTAAATACTTTCTATGTAATTTATTTCTCTTGAACCATTGCAGTTAATTAATCAAAGTACTCATGTACTGAATCAATTTTTATCGATCGTTTGAATTTTTATGCCTCAGATAATCGTCAAATTTCAAAAATAGGGTATAAAAGGAAATTTCGGGGAATGAATTCAAACGTATCTTAACACAAGCTTATTGTTGTAAATGGTTAATATCATATTGAATTCTTGGATTTGTTTTTAAATTAATCATTCTAATTAAAAAGGACATTAAAAAAAAACGCACAAACCAAAATTCACGATGCATCGTTGCAGTGCACCAGTTCGCATTATATTCAGGTTTGATGTCGGTTTACATGAAACACCTTGATAAATGAACACAAACTCTTTGACATAATGCATATTGTAATCGAACTGCACGGCATAATACTACCATTTCATCCCTCCATTACTTTCTATGTTAAATTCAGCTATTTATAAGGCTCATAGCAAATTTTACATGAGTACAGGTAGTGCTGGAGAGGTTTCATTATCATGGGCACCCTTTATCTTAAGTCTAATAAAAATGTTAACATACCTTTAAGTTATGTGCCTTCTAAGAAAGAACCGTAAAGTTAAAGTAGTGAGATGCAGAAATCACTACTTTCGTTTTGAAATTTAGTCATATCAAGGGCATAGAGTTTTTGTCCAGAATTGTTTTACCCATACTTAGAAAAGCAAATGTAGTTTTAAGACTACTGCTGATTCACTCAGCTTTCAGATGATACTAAGTTTTATATCTCTACTTAACTATGAGAAAAATGAGATACAATCTTAGGAATACTTCATGTCATTTTGAACTACTTTGTTAAATGTGCAAGCGAATGGATCCTGAAACAGTGGTATTATACCTCTAACTACTAGCTGGCCTTTCCCAGTTAATAAATTTTCAAGTCGAAATTCATTTTATCGACCTCTAGGTCAAATCTGTCTGTCGAAGAATAATCAAAGGAACAAAGATTCTAGAGGAAATCAAAAGAATGCTATCCAAGGACAAATACCAGAAATGGAAAACAGACACACCAAAACGATACATACAAAGTAACAAAAGTAAAAGCGCAACTAGGACTCCACTAAAAACTGAGAGCATGGACCAGATGAAACGGTAGGGTAAGAGTCCACTGCTTTTCTAAGAGACACCCGCCGATGTCACGAGGCGGTAACCGTAATAAAAATACACGATACAATGGGTAATACATCAGGATAGTTTCAGGGCTTATACGACCCTTTTGTTAAAAGATTGGCAAAAATGAGCAGCACATAATAGCCTGGAACAGGACGTGTATTCCCTCCCTGGAACCTCTTTCTTTATACAAGTTTCTTGATCGGAACCACTGCCACATTTTTGTAAATACTTAGTGTACGGATCCGCCAGAGCCTGCATGAAATATCTGAAAACAGTTCGTCCAATTGGTACTCAGCATACCTCTTTATATTTCATTTCTATGAACGATGACTATTTATAATCTCGCAGGGTTTTCATTTCTAGTTAAACATCAAAAGCTTTATTATGCGTCTACAGGGATTTATATATTTAACACCTTGGTGTCTTTAACTAAGAATAAAGCATCTATAGGCAATTTGAATATACCGACATTGAGCGATTTGTTTATTCAGGGTAAACGCATAGAAATAAACAGGTACTGATAAGAGGTTAGATATCAACTACTTTTAATTGAATCATTGTCAATTCAACCAAATTAAATTAGCATATTTAGTTCGCAGTAAAAGTTGTTTATTCGGTTTGTTTGTTGGAGTAAATAGCATCGAATTAATTATGATGTATTAGAAATACCTATAAAGTGTACCTAACTATCTGCATTTGAACCTTAACGCGGTAAGCCAATGGGACTATTTTCCTGCGGTAGTGCAAAATAATTGCAGATGCTAACAGGCTTTACAAATCTAAAGGCTCTGGCAACTGCTATATCAATTCTGATCTTCGATCTAAATTAATAAAAACCAACATTCAACTTTGATTAATGATATGAAATGGATGGGAGTTTTTTGGGAAAAAAAATTGTTATGTGCCACAAATATATTGGTTTTTGCATGGACGCCTCTAAACTTGATAAATCTCTTGGTTTTTTTTGGTTGCTAATATGTAGTTTTTAGAATTGTTACTTCAACTATCTTATTTATGAATGTTAATCCAAATGTTTTTTTATTAATAGGAGTTACTTTATTAACAACTTATGTATAAAATACCTACAGTAGTTTCATTTATACGGTATATGGTTTGGAAATTTACAGCATTTTCTGACATTTCATTAAAATAAATTGTTTTCAAGCACCTGATTAAACTGGAAAATTCATATTTAACCTGAAACTATATAACAACACCATTACAAGATAAATATATTTTGTGTAATTTTGATATTTTGGGCTATTATGACCCTACCTCTTCACTATTACATGTTCTCCACAGTACCAGTACATGTATTGAGGAAAATCATATTAATAATTTCACTTTAATCTTTTTCTTTGCAACAGACTGTTGCTTATTATATGAAGAAAATTGTTGTACCAGTTATGAGTTACCTCCCCTTACCCCCTAACGTGAAAAGAATAGTTGATATGTCACTGCAAAGAAACAGAGTACAAAACAGCAATATTGTCAATGGTAGTCAGGATTTACAGGATGAAGGCAAAGGACTTATGTATTTTGGTATGAATATTTCTTTAATCACCAGCTGGATAATTTTTAAATATGTGGTATATGTCAGTTGGTTGATCCACTTTAGTAGTCACTCAAAAACACTATAAAACAATTTTTTTTAACAATAATTATGCTTATAGAAGAGATCCATTACATTTCATGTTTTCTATTATCAGAGTTCTTGGATTATACATTGTCTTGACCTAAAAACTACCCTTATTTTGTATCATGCTTTAATGCACCAGTTTATTTAGGTTTTAACGGTATACTCTCTGTTTATTTATACTGTTGTCTTTGTAGTCAAAGTCAAAGATCACATGGTCAAACTGACTCATTGACATTTTTGCAGATAAAAAGATTTTTTTTTTACATGACACAGTTATTATTTAAGTTAATATTCTCAAATCATATTCATATCTCATCATTCATATGTAATATTTTCAGGACAGACACTGGTGAAACTGATGATGAAAATAGAATCTAAACTTCTTGGTTATGCCTCTAAAGTCTTAATAGAACCACCGTATTTGATGAATCACATGTTCCAGAAATATGTCAAGCCAAGTTTACATCAAGCTATAAAAACCAACACAATCTCATTCACATACCCTGTCCTTTTGAAGTGGAAAAATTTTGTGGTAAGTAGATATATCAAAGGTTACATCAAAAGGTCCTTTAACAACACCCAGATTTTTGGAGAATAACACTGGTATCCAAGACTGTTTATGTTTCTTATTTGTTCTCCTTATTAAAAATGTTATCAGTTTTGAAAACAAGGTAAAACGGAAATATTTACAGCTGAATATCTATATTCTTGAAATATATTTTTTGAACTTTGACCAAGTTATGTGAAATATCAGACTTTTGGGCAGTTTATGCTTCAAGAACTGCAAAGTGGTTTATGAACAAGCTTCAAGAACTACAAAATGGTTTATGAACAAGTGTAAACTGCTCCATAGTTGGTTATGCAATGTATCTAATAGATTCCAGTCAAAATTAGGACTTGTTTCTTCATCAATGCTTCATTTAGTTCTGAATTATTTGAACTGCCAACTGCAGACAGATCGATGTTAATGATGTCACAAAGGTCAAATTTGCGGTGAATTACCCCATGTTTATTTTCTATACAGAACCATACTTAAGTCTAATACATAGTGTGTCTATCAGTCAAAACTCTTACAAAATATGGATTTAATACTCAAACTTTTGGATCTTAATTTTCTTCCCATAAAACTTATGCACCTTAAATGAGCTGATTAATTTCATAGTTATATATTTTGTAGTCATTTCCTTCTTTGACAACTGGACAACAACATTTGAAAGGTTTTATAGAATCAAGAATCTATCCTTCAAAAGCCAGTACATCTGTCAGTACTGCACTCCTGTATGAAAATAATGAAGTCCTGACTTTTGATGGCAAAGTGTATCAGATTACAGGTAATTATACTGGTACATGAATTAGCTGAGTAAATGATTGTTATAGCTTCTCTCTGTCTGTCCCTCCATTCGCCTGTTCACATTTCATGTAAACACAACTCTTCGATTTTGATTAAACTTTATAAGAAGGTTGGGTATCATATGCAGATGTACATAATGGAATAATGTGCTTACTGTTGAAGGACTAACAATGCAGATAATCCAAATTAAGGGTTTTACATGTTAAAACCTCCTGGTAAGTGAAACTCCTCCTTCACCACTGTGGAGTTTTATAGGAAGGTGGTGTATTATATGTAGATGTGCATAAAGGAATTTAATTACTGTTGGAGGACTCTAGAGCAAGATAAACCAATAAACCAACAAGCATTTTCACATTAAATCTTTTTAAAGGGGAAGTATTCTATTTGTGAGCTTGCTCACAGTATTTCTAGTCTGTTACAGTTTTTTTCTGAAACTACTTAATCACAGCCACATAATATTTTGACAGTTACTTCCCTTGTTTTGGTCAATTATTTTCAGAATTTGACTGTATAGTTTGGAAGCAAAATTTTCAAAGTTCTCTCTGCAACTACTTATCACAGTCACTTTATATTTTGATAGAAATTTTATAGTCATAATGTGAGACTCATTTTCAGCCTTGTTCTAATTCAACTTCCTGTTTGACTGTTTCATTTATATTTTGATTACTGGTATAAGTTTCTGGGCCAGCGAGAACCTTGTGGTTATCCTTTCTAGTTAATATCTAAGCATTCCTATGAATGTTCATCAACTTAAAAATGGTGCTGACTATAACAGACATGTCATTATCATAAAATAATGCATTTGAAATTTTGATTCAGGTTCCATACACTAAACAGAGTGTCAAAACTGATGCTGGTTGTTGTAATTAAAACAGTTTAGGAACTATTATTGAAACTCATTGTTATTTAAAGTGAATAACATAATTTCAGATGAAAGTACATGCCCATACCTGTTGACAGCTGATGCTAAGCATGCCAACTTCGCTGTTTTGTCAAGTAAAGATGGTATTTCAGTGGTCACGAAGAAATCCATGGTAACCATTCACCCTGGTGGACAAGTGTTTATCAATGGATGTAATAGACCTGTGTAGGTTTCTCATACCATAAATCAAACTTGGAAAAAAATATTTCTAGGGATAACCTTGTGCTTTACAATTGCAGATCCAGGGGCCAGTGGTTACTTTAGGTTTGGAACCCCCTCTTATTCTTTGGGTCTTTTTTTTAGTTAAAGTTGACAAATATTAGCCTCTGATGTATATTGAGAAACAAAAAAATGTATCTGCACCATTGTAATGACAGAGTTCTAAAATTACTAATAAATAAAACCTTATGCAAATAATGCAGCATTGTCAGCATGAACAAAAACAAATTCCTTGCTGAGTTCTTTCAATTTGTGTTTTATTCGGGTAAAACAGTTTTAATGTTGTTTATTAGGAGTAAAGTGTTCCTCGAAATGTTTTATTCAGATGTCAACTATTTTCATAATTGTTTTGAAGAAAGAATCTAATGCTTCCTTGTCTACTTTCTTATGTCATTTTTATTCATTACAAATGGAATGAGTCCTGATGATGATTCAGTATATTTATTCCATTTATTTAAATTGATATTGGCTGGAGGACGTACTTAGGTCCTTTTGAAGAAATGTTTTCAATTCTTGGTCTTTAATGACATTCAGATTACCTGTAATAACATGGAAACTGAGACCATAACTATATTTTAAGCGACTTCAATTTCGAGATAAAACATTTAATCCCTTCAAAGCAGTTGAAAAAAATGGAAGGAGCATAACCTACAACAGCAAACAGGAACCTAATATAGACCTTTACTACTATTGTAGTACAACCAAGGAATAGACAGTAGTCCTTGGGATCATACAATTTAGCACAACCAAGGAATAGACCAGTAGTCCTTGGGATCATACAATGTAGCACAACCAAGGGATAGACCAGTAGTCCTTGGGATCATACAATGTAGTACAACCAAGGAATAGACCAGTAGTCCTTGGGATCATACAATGTAGTACAACCAAGGGATAGACCAGTAGTCCTTGGGATCATACAATGTAGTACAACCAAGGAATAGACCAGTAGTCCTTGGGATCATACAATGAATATATATTTAGAGGATATAGATATTTTTTTAATAACATAAACTCAGCAAATGTTCTTTCCTTTCAAGTATGCCATTTAAACCAATGTTTTTCTTATTCTATGTTTTAGGGAACTACCTTACAGTAGTGAGGACCTTACTGTAACAAAAAAGAATGTTTCTAGAGTTATTACCCTTGATGTAGGTCTAACAGTTTCCTGTGATATCAATACATCACACTGTAACTTTGCGTTGAACGGCCATCACAATCAAACTATTGGTTTGTTTGGTAATAACGATTTAGAAATTGGAAATGAATTTAAAATACCTCTTGGTCATTTTACACCAAACATCAAAGACTTTGTGAAAAAATATGAACTTGAGCTATCAGGCTCATGTAAATCTCCAGCTGCTAACTTGCTCAGCCAGGTGCAGGCATGTGAAGATTTGAGAAGAAGATGTGATGCTTTTTTCTCCAATATTGAATCACCACTGGCTATGTGCTTCATTAAAGTGGATTCTAAACCATTTCTAGTGAGTATTTATGTTACAGTCTACCAAATGTTTTCATGTTTGATAAGTGTTTTCTATTGTATAATCTCATTTTCTTCATAATTAAGTGAAGACCTATATATGTTTGGTCACCCCCCCTCCTTCCTCTCCACAAGTGGCTGGTATTTTGAATCACCTTGTCCATCCATCCATCAGTCAGAATACTGTAACATTACCTTCACTCCCTAAAGATGAATTGATTTGGAATGTAGCTTTTTATAGAAAGGGCATTCATTGTAAGCAATGTTTTGCTTTCCAGTATCAACACTTTTTGTGTTGTGGGACTTAACCATTTGTCTCGTTAATGGATTAATAGAGAATATTTCGTCACAAAAACCTTGTCTGCCTTTGGAGGGATTTATTTCAATTGTGGTATGCAGCTCTATTTAGATGAGACAATCATTGTAAGTGATTTTGTATGATACAGGGTATACCTAGCATGACAACTGAAGCAATTTCATATTCCTCAGTCCATTAATTTCTACTAAAATCTTGATAAGTGCAGTGATATATAGGTAGATACACTATGAAGACTTTCTAAGCAAAATTATTTGATAAAGGAGACAATACCAGACTGAAGTCATGAACATGGTTAGGCTTAGAAGTTATTCCAATTTACTAGTTACCCACTTCTTATATACATGGGGAAAATATTTTGTGAAACTATATTGTATGAATGTATTAAGAATAAATGAGATTCTCACAGAAATCACTGAGAAAATTAAGTTGAATTTCCTACTATATCTTATTTGATCAAATTTTATGTTGTAGGCATCATGTAAAGAGAGGGTGAAAACCTGTATGCCAGACTCTATATGTCCACCTATACATGCTTACATATCAAAATGTGATTTAGCTGGAGTTGCCATAAATCCTACTAATGAACTGGGTAAATTAAGTGATACTGATAGAAGTATTATTATAGTAGCATCAGCCTCCAAGGTCATAGCATGACATTTAATTTGATTTAATTTACCGGTGTTTGTAACAGTTTCAAGTCTCTACTTTCAATACAACTCTTATTATTTTCCATGAGTTCCAAATTCCATGAACCAATAAAATTTTCCCAAACCATAAAAAAAACATTAGTCACAAAATTTTTTAGAAGATCGTGTACTGTTGTGTTGTGTAATCTTTAGCATTGGTGTATTTTAATTTTATTGATAACTGTTAAAATCAATTTAAACTTCTTATTCTTTCTTGTTGTATGAATGTAAAATCACATAGCTATCCACAAGGTCTAGATTTAATTTAGATTCAGTTTTAGTAAGATTTGTTTCTTCTTTTTTTTCTTTGCTCCTCCTTGCACTAACATTAGTTCTGTAGTTATTGTTCCAGTTATTTAGTGATATCTAACTAAATTTTTTACCACCTAGTGAGGGGACTATTTTGGTCTCCTGATAGCTACTTTTGGGCGGATCAAATATTTTCTTTCAAAGTTGTTTTTTGTTGTAGTAGAATTGGCAAAGTAGTTCCAATTACAGCAACATATTATAACATATATCTAACTGTAAAATACTTGTTATATAAATTCATTTTTCATGCAAGTATTTCTTTTAATCTATGAGTTAGAAGTTAGCACAAAGAATAAAAAAATACCCTTTAATACAATGAACATATGCTGATGACTATTTTGTTCTTCAGATACATGTGATGTGTTCTACCCTCTTAAAATTGCTGAGCCATCGAAAGCTTTGTTAGACATTATAATACTTCTATACAAAGATGCTGGTGATGATTTCTGTCTCCCCTGTATTGAAACACTAATTAGATATCTACAGACTTGTGATAAAACTGATGTTAAGTTGACATTTATACAGTTTAACAGGTTAGTTTACAAATAGGGTTCATATGACTCAATGAATTGGCTTGCCTATTTAATGACTCAGTTGTCTTGCTTGCCTGTTTAATGACTCTGTTGTCTTGCTTGCCTGTTTAATGACTCTGTTAGCTTGCTTGCCTGTTTAATGACTCAGTGGGCTTGCTTGCCTGTTTTGTTTAATGACTGTGTTGTCTTGCTTGCCTGTTTGACTTAATGGGCTTGCTTGCCTGTTTAATGACTCAGCAGGCTTGCTTGCATGTTTAATGACTCAGTGGGCTTGCTTGCCTGTTTTGTTTAATGACTCTGTTGTCTTGCTTGCCTGTTTGACTTAATGGGCTTGCTTGCCTGTTTAATGACTCAGTTGTCTTGCTTGCCTGTTTAATGACTCAGTGGGCTTGCTTGCCTGTTTTGTTTAATGACTCTGTTGTCTTGCTTGCCTGTTTGACTTAATGGGCTTGCTTGCCTGTTTAATGACTCAGTTGTCTTGCTTGCCTGTTTAATGACTCTGTTGTCTTGCTTTCCTGTTTAATGACTCTGTTGTCTTGCTTTCCTGTTTAATGACTCAGTTGTCTTGCTTGCCTGTTTAATGACTCAGTTGGCTTGTTTGCCTGTTTGACTCAGTTGGCTTGCTTGCCTGTTTAATGACTCGGCTTGTTTGCCTGTTTGACTCAGTTGGCTTGCTTGTCTGTTTAATGACTCAGCAGGCTTGCTTGCATGTTTAATGACTCAGTGGGCTTGATTGTCTGTTTAATGATTCAGTGGGTTTGCTTGCCTGTTTTACTCAGTCGGCTTGCTTGCATGTTTAATGACTCTGTTGTCTTGCTTGCCTGTTTGACTTAATGGGCTTTCTTGTCTGTTTAATGACTCAGGAGGCTTGCTTGCCTGTATAATGACTCAGTTGTCTCGCTTGGCTGTTTAATTACTGTTGTCTTGCTTGCCTGTTTAATTGCTCTGTTGTCTTGCTTGTCTGTTTAATGACTCAGTGGGCTTGCTTTTTCTGTTTAATGATATACACTTTTTCATTTTGGATGTGAGTTTTTGATGATAAGTGGAACAGTTTGTTAATGCCCTCACCTCAAGTTTTACTGCTCTCTGTCTATCAGTCTGCATCTTACTCTGTCAAATAAGGAAAGATTCCAATACTTAAGTGGAATGGTTTGTTTATTTTTTATTCCCTTGTCTTAGTTTTATTGCTGTCTGTCTGTCTGTGTGCTTGTACCTCTGTTGATTTAATTCAGCTTAATCTTGGAAAATGTTTGTTTTAAACTTTAGAATGATGAATCATACTATGCTTGTGACTAGGGCTCTGTCACACATCCTGTTCTCAATAACCTGATGTCTCTCTTGATTTTAATAATCATGTGTTGTATATTATTTTGTCAGCTAAAATTTGAAAACTGGCTATGGGAAACCCTTGATTACAATAGAACCTAATAAAACAAATATTTTTTTTTGTACGTTTATATTGATTTCTGTAATTGTAGACCTGCCTAAGCCAACTATTTCTTATTACAGAATTCTTGTGTCAAGTTCAGTCAGATATTTCAAAAAAATAATATGAAAGTTTATTTGGGAAAGGGAAATTTGTTACTGGTAGATGGTGGCATATAGGTTTGATTGTATTATGTTAAATTTACAGTAAGAACACAACTGTAAAGGAAGCTTTGGAAATTGCTGCTCAGCACACATTTAGGTCACATTCACAGAAAATGGTCATAATCATCAAGAATAACCAGGTATGCTTTACTTCTCACAATTTTTTAAATTCATATAAGAAAAAAAAACCACAAAATCTGTTTCTACTATGTACAGGCAAACAATTACAGCACAACCATATTTGACACCTTGTAGCTGCATATGATGACTGCAGGATAGAAAAATTCATTTTGGAAAATCCATTAAAAACATAAGAAGTGTAAATTTTTAACAGAATAACAGAATAATATTGATTCAGGATAACTGCTTCTAATTGTGGATACTCAGACTTGATTGAATCATTAAAGTATAACTGATTTATGCTTTATTTTAAATATTTTGCAATAAAAGTGCATGCAAATTTATGTCTATTTTGTCCGGTTCTTAAAAAGACTTGTACTTCCAATTTGTTGGATATACAAAACTTGTCTTAACCAAGTAACCAGCATGCACCAAGATAATGTTTATTCCTTTTCAATTTTCATTTAATTCATCATTATTTTTATAGGACATAAATGAAGAGGAATATAAGATACTGAAAGCTCTCTACTTAGAGGCAAATATAATGCTGAATGTGGTATCTAAATATAGAGTTCTCCGCTACAAAGGTTTAGTAGCTCTGGACTGGGATGGAAGAGTTGTTTCCCTTGATAATATTCTGGATGACTCTCTAGATTTACCACAGGTATGGTAAACACTTCATTTGCATACCACTGCCGATTTTCTGTTGATATTCTACTGTTGTCAGTATATACCGGTGCAGATGTACAGTCTGTCCTATATACATATGTACGGCCTGTCCTTTATACATATGTACAGTCTCTTCCATTAATTTGCTTGACTAAATCATGGAAACCTTTTTTTTCATCCTTATTTTTAAAATCTGTATTAGGTTTTTTTGTAAGTTAAACACAAGTTAACTTACTGTTTACTGGACATTCTGTCAGAATTAAGTTGTGGGCATTTTTTTCATAAAGACAAATTCACTCTTTGAAGTTGAAATCATTAAAATAAAAAAAAAATGTTTTTAAGATGAATTCAAAGTGTTATTTGGTATTGCAACAGTTTGAATTTGAATTTTCAGGCTGTTATTTTTGTAAGTTAGCAAACAGAACAGACTTATAAAGAGCTATACTATGTCTTTCATGGTTCAGTCAACAACAAATTCATTTTACAATGAGCAGACAAGTTGTAGTGAAAATGTAAATAACATACTGACAATTAAGAAAAGAAAAGCATTATTACCAAAACAATAAAAAGTTAAAAAAAAAAAACCTATCATAAGTGTTAGTATTTCTATTGCAACCACTTCATTAAAATGTTTGTTTTATGTTAGGAATCATTGATTAAACTGATGACAGCAACAAAGGGATCCCTGTTTAATGCTATGCTTCTACAGAAAGATAGGAAAACCAGAATGGAGGGGTTAGTCAAGCATGTTTGTCAGAGGCAGGCTTATTCCACTGATAATTGTTGAAACTGGAACCTTCAGACCAGATAACTTCAATACAAATACTGATTTTAGGACTGATATTTTAAAGTGTGTAATAAAACAGAATTTTGATGAAGAACTATTGTGTTTGATAAAACAGGATTTTGATGAAGAACTATTGTGTTTGATAAAACAGGATTTTGATGGAGAACTATCGTGTTTGATTAAGCTGGTTGTATAATGAATAGTATATGATTATTCTATAACACATTACTGAGTTGTATGTTAGGTTTTTATATTTACATTTTGTTGTCCATGTTTTGACAAGTGTGAAGTAGTCAATAGGAAGTTGTTATGTAATAAATTTTCAGAAACATAAATCCATTGCCTGATATATGTGATTTTCACACCTTTGTTATTTTAATCAGGAAAAGCTTCATAAAATATATTATTGAGAGGATAAATAAAAACAACATCAAGACACAAAGAAATTCAATTGTAAAGGATAATCTGTGCATGACAGCTTATTATACTGTCACAAAGGGTGTCTTCTGGCTATTTCAACATGGAAAGAATAATACATGTTTTTACAATATAAAGTGTTATTATAATAATTAACCCCTAATTAGATTTACAGGTACAGGTTAAAAATATATTAACTTTATGTTGGAATTTAAAGTATATTTCTGACTATATTGAAGATGTTATTCATAATGATGATAATTTTACCGAATTTTTAGAAGATATAAACATCATTTGTGAAATGTTTCGTAATTAAATATTTAAATTTGTGTTATTATTATTTTTAATAGTCGAAATGATTTAAAAACAGATAATCAATGACTTTCCCAAACAGGTTTGTGGTTATACTTATATAAATATCATATCTGCCAAGTTTTGAAAATCTCTGGTTTTTTTTTTTGGGCGCCACAAAGTGTGAACGGACATTTTCGGGACATATTTCGTACAATGCATGGGTTTTATTGTAGTAATGTATGAATGAGACAATCACTATAGAATTAAAGGGCCTTTTTTAGTTGAACATCATGTTCATGCCCTGTATTAGATTGATGTTCGTAAGCCCATTTTTTGTGGTGGATTCATCCTAATTAAACCTAATTAAAATTCTGAAGTTTTAATTAAAAAAAATAAATGAGAAAACTTTTATTTACATTCATATGAATTTCTACTATTTTAAAATAGATTGAGTACATCTTTCTTTTTGGGACAAATTTGACCTGAAAAATGGTGTTAGCGAGACAAATGATCAAAATTGTGAAAACAGGATTAAATAGTGAAAGTTGGCAGATATGCAATATCAAACTCACTAATTTGATACTTCCCCTACACATTTCCCCAATCTAAAACATACACCTTACAACATCCATATTGCTTTGAAAGGGGGTGTACAAAAGGAATATGCAAAAAAGATTATGAGAGTTGAATCCAATCTCAATTGTATAGCAGGAGTAACAGATAGGTCCCCTATGTCCCCACATTCACAGATGACGAAGTCCATGTTTTGCTATGTGAAGCCCTCATTGATTCAGATCAAATTATTAAATTGGAGATGCACAATAGGAAAATGTAATAAAGATTCTGTTAAAGATTCATTCAATTTCATCCTGTGGTGTAGGAGGAATAAGAGATGGGTCCCCCTGTTTAGGAATTAGAATACTAGACTGACTATCCTCAAGATAAAGAACCATGATATCAGTGTAGTAGAGTATGCAGCTTCATCTACAATATATTTGACATGCTAAATATTAATATGATGATGATGCACCTTTTTTTGGCTTTTCAACATATGACTCTGTTTTCAAATGACATGCATTCTGTGATGCTTTACAAGTTTGTTTGACATGCATGTATTATAAATTATATATTTAAAACAATTTTTTCTTCAAAAATAGAGAGTCACCTGTATAGCAATTAAAAATGTTGCAGTATAAGCAAATTTAGTTCATGGTTAACGCAGATATACTTCTTACTTTTTTTACCTGTAAAATTCAAAATGTTGGAATAGCCAAAATGAACTTCAGGAAGACTATTTGCTTTAGATTTGTGAATTAGAAGCTATTCCATTTTTATTGCAAAGTTGTTATATAACCACTCAATTCATTATACATCTATGATTACCAGATCTGAGTATTCAAGATTAGATTTAGAATAAAAAAATCCTGAATCAATATTGTTTAGTTAAAATCTTACTCTTTAAAAATGTTTTTAAAAGATTTTCCTGAAGAAAAAAAAATATTATGAATTTGGTATGGTTGCTGCCAAAGCTTTTCCATGCTGTAACTCAAATACTCAAATATGTTGTTTCCCAAATCATAAGGAAGGTCTTTACTTGTTTTCATGATTTTCATTAAGATTGTTTTTGAGTTTAAGACCTTTTTATATATAGCTAAAAATAAGGAAATTTGGTTTGGTTTCCATTTGACAGCTTCTTGTTCTTCTTTAAGTAGAAACACAGACTTTCATTCAAATTGTTTTATTGGATAGTTTTAACCTGGCTACTTAATAAATGTAACATATTGTATTTTGAATGTAATAGCACCATTAAGTAGATTAAGTAGGAGATTATCTACTTTGCTGAGCTATCAAATCTGCTATAGCTGTCCTTATTACAGGAGTTTTTGATAGAATCCTTTTAGCTTCATATATGCTGACATTGATAATGGCTGCTACAAGGGCTGTAGGCACTACCTGAGGGAAAAAAATCAGGTTTTGTTTTCATTAACTGATAAATTAGGTGACCCTCATCGTGAGCCATGGATAGAATTGTGGCAAAATTAATTGTGTGCTCCCAAGTCTAAAAATGGTACATTGAAATTTAAGAATCAGATATACTTTGGGGCCAAAAATTCTGCAAGGTGGAGGAAAAGTTGTACATTTTTGTAACACCTAAAAAAAATCAAACTTGGTCAAGTTCCAGAAAAAAATAGATTTTACATAATTATTTATCTTTGTTCAGGACCAAAATTTTAACTAACATCAAAGATATCATAACTTTACTGTGTTCATCTGTTCTCTGCTTGTTAAAAAAGGTAAATGTAATGAATTTTGAATTATTTGTTTTGATCTTAACAACTTTCACATAAGGAGTGTCTATTTTCTTATTGAAATGCTCTTCAGTATAGATCAATTAATACTGTAAATTCAGAATTTATTGCCATGTTTATATATACATTGCAAAAATGTGATGGTCTTTAATTTGCCATAATATAACTGAAATTGTGAAATTTTCACATGATTGATGTGGACATTTGCTAACAACCACAAAAAAAAAAAATAAGCAGGCTTTGTGCTTTAGTAACAAAATTAAAACAATTAATGCATGCAAGAATTTCAGAGTTTACATATATACCTTATCCATGGGTGTAGCTGTAGCAATGTGGTCCTGGATTTGTGCAGATCTCTGCTTCTCAGTAAGATCATTGGTCCCATAAATAGATTTCAGCAAATACTCTTGGCAAGTATCCTTAGGCAATTTGGAGAACCTCTGAAATGTTTATATGAGTATGTAGTTGACTTATTTTTGAATTAACGTTTAAGTATATTCATCATATCACTCTACAGTCATTACTCTCAAATCTTAATTGACTTTCCATAGTATAGCAAAGTCATAGTCACATAATAAGTTGGTCTTTTTATACAGGTTGACTTTACATATTTATAGAATGCATTCTGTAGGGATATTTTAATCATGGTTTTTTAATACAGGTTATTACTTAGACAGTTTGACTGTGTTAAGTGATAAGTAAAATAATTATATGTCAAATTTTTATATTTTTAAAAAGTTGCATTATGTGATATTTAAGTTACCTGTATAATTCCAACTGCCCGAAAGAACAGCTTATTGTTACTGAAACAGAAATCAAACATGGTTATTACAGATTTTATTTAGAAGTGTGTATAACACTTTCGTCCTTTCACTTTGCTTAGTAATTTCAACACAGTTTATCTTGCAATGAATATTCCTACTCACAAAATAGTATATAGGATACTTTATGATAAAAACTGTTCCTATAGGTTACAGACCACCAATTCAACCAATGAGCATTTGGAACGTACGCAAAAATAGTCCTACGCAGAAATTACCCCTGTTCCTCATAGTGCTGTGAAAAAAGTTCTCATCTTATTTAAAAAATTTAAACAGTTTCTGAAAGGACAAACATTTCTGTACATTTTATAGGTGCATTTTGCTTCTTGTGATGTGAAGCCTAATCTCCATAATGATTTTTAAATACACCCCTATCTTGTGAAAACACTGGGATTTCCCATGCTATTTATAGACCCTTCACTTCCGGTGGCCAGTACTGCACTGCAAGTCTGCTAACCCCACATGCCATTCTGAGGATTGTGAGCTGACATATGTAGAATCATGCTGATATATAGTCCTCTGCAGGTTAAAGTTAAGGTAAAGTCCAGAGAAGCCATTGAATATTGTGAAATTAGCATAGAAGCCTATGGAAAGTTGAATTAGTGGTTTTTAGCCTATAGTTATTATATTATCTTGAAAAAGTCAGTTGAAAAAAAAATGTACAAAATTTAAAGCATACCTGACTTTGACATCAACCATAATATTCTGATATATTTTTCCTTTCAGAACATGTGCCCCTGTGGTGGTGGCATTCAATATCCATTTAGTGGCTATCTCTCTGTAGAGCTGGTTCCATGTTTGGTAGTGTTCTGGTCCCAGGTCTGGTTGAACTTTGACCTTTGATAATTCTACAACCACAGTGGCATCAAAGTTTCCTCCTTTCATAGGTGATGTCTATAAAAAATAACTGAATTGGCATCATTTTTTTCTTCAAAATAATAACTGGTTAAGTGAGAAAAAAAGACAACTGCACTAAAGCAAAATAAATGCCCTTCCTCCTTTTTCTTTGCTCTGTTCACAACTTAGAAAAAATGTTGATTCGGTAAACAATTTAAAAAAAGAAAGATTCTTTTTGATAACTATAATTAAAATCAATTACAACTCCGTTGTTTGAACTGATGAACAAACAGACAGAAGTATTCCATGAAAAAATCAACGCAAACATAATATCACACATCTTGGGACAGTCATGGATAAAATCATCTCTTAGTAAATATACCTGATTTTCATTGGCAAAAAACACACAAGCTTTTTTACATTGCTTCTTCCAAAACACATCTGGTAATGAGCAGCTTGAGTCTAGAAAATAATTATAATGCATTGTAATAAGATTTTAAATGTTTATTTTAGTTTGCTGAAATTCATACTTCTGTTAGTAGCTTTTCTCTTACTATAGAAATCTTTCTTTAAACTGTTATTCAATTTTTGTATTTTTTTCTTTGTTTCCTTTTCAATGTTTATGATGTACATGAATGTTTGTGTTTTCTGTAATAACAAAAGTACTTTTTAAAGAAGTTTTAACAAACTTACCTTTCATTAACAAAACCACTAAATCATTGTCTTTCATATTTTGAAGTAAATCATTAATAAAACTTTCTATTGAAATTCGGAAATATTTTCCCTGAAAAAAATATTGTAGAATGTATTATGACAAAAACATGGACAACTCAACTCAGATCTGGAAATTTTGGTCAGACTAATTTGTTCGGTTTTCTTTAATGTGTGCATAAATGTAAATATAAACTCATGAATGCATATTGTTTTGGATTCTTGTATCTTTCCTCCAACAACATGTATAACAAACAGATTTCTGAAGCTGTCTCCACAGCCAAACCACCTGCAAAACAACTTGACCCAAAGTATATAAGTTAAAATTTCAATTAAATTTGATCAGTAGTTCAGAGGTCAAAGAAAAAGGTTTTTGATTTTGTCTTGATTTGTTTTCATTTTTACATATTAAATGAATCTATATTTCATACTCAGAATATTTTTTGTCTTACCATTTGTGACAAATCTCCCTCTGTATTACTTAGAAGTTTGTATCCTGTGTCTATAAATCCTCTGATATCACTCAGAGCTGAAAATTGTACGAACATGAATTACAAAACAAATAGTAAACAGAAAGAACTGTATTATACCTGAATATATCAAGGTGTTAATTTGAGTTTAAGTACTGCAAGGTGTCAGTGGAATAATTTAACAGCAAATTTAAAACAGACAAATTGTGTAATAGTAAAGCTTACAGGCGCCATACGTTGGAGGGCATTCTGAAGCATCTATCATCCCCATAATACCAAGACTGTCCCAGCCAATGTAGTTCACACTACCTCCTGCCTTCAAACTGTAGAATATATTATTTCACAATCATTAAAAAAAATATGGGTACATATCATTGTGATTTTATACCCACTACAAACAGTTCAGGGGTATATAGGAAGCACTCTGTCTGTCCAGACTTGTGTCTGGGCCATAACTTCTTTGTTCTTATTTATACAGGCATACCATATATGGCACATGGGTGTATCATCATTATGAGATGTTCATGACCTCTATATGACCTTGACCCTGGACCTCAGACAAAATTGAAGTTTTTTTACATGGATTTGTGTCTGGAACAAAACCTTTTTGTCTTTTGATATGGACTTCCCATTTTTGATGTTTTGGATGAAACACCATAAGACGATATTTCATGACCTTGATATTTGAATTAAAAATTAAAATTATTTGATTTTTGATATTAATACCATATATCACCTGATTCTGTTCTTGAAGAGTATTTCACCTTATATTCAAGCTTCAGTGACTCAAGTCAGCATAAAAATATGTGCACGGCAAGGTTATTCTTTGTGAGTTTTACCCGCAGTATTTCCAGTTATCCCATGTATAGAGATATGAAATATCACTCTTAATTGACATTTTCCCCTGTATTACTATGAAATTGAGTATATGGAATAATTCAAGTGATACCGCTCATTAACAGGGGTAAATTTCCGATTGAAGTCATTTTATCATAAAAAAGTAAGAAAGGAAATTTTCCATAACATGTTAAAAATGTCTTTAACCCAAGAGAGTACTTTTAATTGGAGGATTTAAAAGACTTACCAGTTACCAGCAAGCTGAACAAGCGAGGCTATAGATTCTGTAGTGGTATAAACTTGCTGGCATGTGTCTTCATAACTTCTAAGGAGGGCTTCTATATTGCTTGTAAAATATTGGGTTAATATTGGTGTACTTATGTAAAAATAAATGTAACACATTGTAAAATGTTTTAATTTTGGGATCATCAAAACCTGAGCTTTGAAAAATTCTATACTGTTTTGTTTTTGTTGTAGTTTTTGTTTGTTTTTTTTTTCTCAACACTTTCTTTCTTGGAATTAAGAAAACTCAATTTGTATTCATTGAAGGATTCAGAGGGGATCATTAGATTGAAATCTTCCTTTCATAAATTTCTGTATTGACTCCTGATATTCTAGATAAGAAGTTGATCAGGCAACTATTATATTAAGTTTCTGAAATAAAAATTTGATCTCATTGCTAAGTGCAATTTCCTTTGATCCCGAGTCAATAGGCCTGTTCAAGAGTAATCAAGGGAACTATGGTTCCAGTGGAAATCAGAAGAAAGTACAAAGACCAAACATGGAAAACAGACATACACAACAAAGAACATTAAGTAACTAAAATAATACATACAAAGTAACAAAGGCAAATGAGCAACTCGGACTCCACTAAAAACTGGGAGCATGGACCAGGTGCACTGGTAGTGTAAGCGCCCTCTACTTTTCTAGAAACACCCGCAGCATTGCTCATAAAAAGTCAAGTCAGGGGTAGACAAAATAGGAAAGAAGAACTATAACACGATGAACAAATCAGTTTTCATGGTGCAGATGGATACACTGTAACCATCCACGAGTTCATGATGGCGACCATAAAACTTCTGTAGTATTGACTTCAATCTTGTAGCAATATAACCCTGTTCCTGTTCAAGTCACAACATTTCCTTTGATCCTGAGTCAACAGGCCTGTTCAAGTCGTGGTTTAGTAAATGATCAGTGATTACCTTGGTTTGTTACTGAGATACTGCTCCATACTAGATACAAAAATAGTTTCTAACAAGATCTTAGTTGCTGTACCACTCTTCATTCTACTCGACCCTGTTATTGGTTCTGGCTAAAATACAAAGTATGGTACAACCATGTAAACATGGGCCTGGTTTTATAAACAAAACCTCAAGATGAGAATTAACTCAAATCCTTCTTCCATTAAAACTGTTGATCAATAAGATGTTTGAAATACAAAAATTAGGGTATTGCTATATATCCCAATTTTTTATACATTTTTTTTTAATTGGCCTTCATTTTGTTACTTTTCATTTTAAGACTTGGGGGGAGAACAACTGCCAATTGACAATATTACAATAATCTAGAGCTTCTACTACATACCATATACTCTGGCTCTTATGAAATAAGAATAAAAAGATTTCTGTATTAAGAAGTTTTGATGAGGAAAAGATCATGTCGTAGTTTATTGTGTAAGTAAGTGCAGTACTGTTAACTCAAGAATTATTGTTAAAAATGTTACTAAATTCAAATTGCAATTATTAAATCTCACATTGTGGAATTTTTAAAATCACAAATATCAAAATTGGAAAATGGAATAACAAATTCCTGCATGCCGGAATTGTTGAATTTACAGTACTTTAGGATTTCTCTATACCAAATACAGTTGTTTAAAATTAAACTTACACCAACAATAGGATTCAGTATGTAAGCTTTATCTTCTATTACTTTCTCTTGCATTAATTGAACAACTGAAAACAATATATAGCCAATAACTATATTATGGTTCTATTTCTTCTTTATTCCACACTCTTACTTGATTGCTTTTTTCAATATTGAAAAAAAATCAAAACAATGTCTACAAGTACTTTTCAATACAGGTGATTAATAAAGTGGGTTGGAAACAAAAAGCACATACATTGGATGCCTAAATACGATAGTAGAGGAAAATATCATAAGAAACAAATAAGCATATGAAAAAAGGCAATAACTTGTCCTTAGATCCTCATACTCTCTGTGCAATACAATGCAGTTTTTTGTTTCATTAGACATGAAACATAGATAAAACAAACCTTGTAAGAATGTTTTGTCCCACTTTTCTATTTTATTGTTTCTGAAATTAAATAATATAATTTACACATACTGTAATATAGGACCTATACAAATCCTGACAAGACATTGAAAACATGGAGATGTAGGTGATGACTCCTCTTAAGGAATCCAAAAGAGCAATTCATTGGACAATAGTGAGAAATGAAGTAATTTAAAATTCTTTATTAATCTTACTGATGGTTACTGCTTTATCTGCAAAGAAAATTCGGAATAACAGTGTCATTTGAAATCAAAATCATTTATTTGTTTACGTTTCTTTTGATATTGTGTATATAGATTCTTTCACAATTCAAATCAAAAAGATACACGAACGTAACACAATGACATACCTAGCTAAGCCTGTAGGATTGAAACCCAGCAGAACTGGTGTGAAGACATCTAAGTTCTCCATACAGTGCCATAACTGACCTGCAACGTACGGTGCAGATAAACCACATGTTATACCAATAAATAGTACCCTGTTCTTGCCTTTAGTTGCCTGAAATGTGTGGTCAAAAAAGTGTTTGATTAGAATTTGAAAAAAAAAAATTAGAGATACTTTGCTCTGTAACATATTTAAATACATGTATATACAATGTATTTTATATATATTCTTTTTTCTATAGATCTTTGGCTTTTAAACAGTTTCTAAAATACTGCCCACATGTTATTTAGTTCAAAAAATTGAAAACTTTATGACAAGTTGGACTTAAAGGTGAGTATATACAGTACATAACCTTTACCTCTTTTAACATCTCTACTCCACACTGCGGATCATCTTCCGGTGCTTCTTGGGATGTAAAAAGTGCCCTGTAAATTTATTAAATGCAATCTTTACGCATATTTTTTTTACAGTACTTAAAAAGTTCATATAATGAGGGGGTGATATTTTAAAAGGTTTATTATGCGTAAAAGACTGTAGTCCGAATCCTAAAGACTAAAGCTATCTGAATGGCTATTTAAACATTTTACGCAATAGCTACAGGTACGAGGATATTTTGCCCGTAGATTTGCGACCATGGCTTGACAGGTCGACAAAACGACCTCTATTAATCATAAGT
This sequence comes from Perna viridis, assembly GCA_037379345.1. Classification (NCBI taxonomy): domain Eukaryota; kingdom Metazoa; phylum Mollusca; class Bivalvia; order Mytilida; family Mytilidae; genus Perna; species Perna viridis. The sequence goes on along the minus strand of CM074511.1, from coordinate 67,006,768 downwards.
AATCTCCCTATTTCATCGGACTTGACCTTTAGAGAGCAGTATAACGGACGTATTACAAGAAGCGGGAACTCTCGGAGCAAACGAGTTCACCCTCGCGGTGTTTTTTTTATTTTTTTGGTTGTTTTTGTTTTATTTTAGTCTACTCTTCGCGGCATTTGTTTGTTTGTTTGTTATCTTCTTCTTTTTTTTTTTTATTTTATTTTATTATATTTTTTTTTATTTCAGTCTACTAGTCTACTATCTGATTTTTATATTATGCTTTCTGCCTCTATTTTCAGTGGGATGTGCGTAAATCAGTCGTGTTTCAAACCTACTTGTCTCCACCAGCGATGACATATTTGAAACACGGTTGTAGTCTACACTTGATAAGGGCCTGGTTAAAAGTCCTCTGAAACGATATCGTGCATAATCATACGTCTAACTTCAAAGATGTCAATTATAATGTGATAAAAAGAAAGAATACTGTATTCTGATTTCTTTTTAGAAACCGCGAAAAATCGTATCCGCAAAGCCATTTTTGTCTTTCATCTGATATCATTTCTTTCCGAAAATTAGCGACTGCGTGCGTGTTTGGTTTGGCAACCGCGAACATGTTTGTTCTGGTAACCGCCAACACGTTTGGTCTGGCAACCTGCTTAACCTCGAACAAGTCTGGTCTGGTAAACCACAAACACGTTTGGTCTGACAACCTGCCATACCACGAACACTTAATTTTGTCTTGCAACCACGAACAGGCGTGGTCTGGCAATTGCGGACACGTTTGATCTGACAACCGCGAACACGTTTGGTCTGAGCAACCGCGTACACGTTTGGTTTGGCAACCGCGAGCACGTTTGGTCTGGCAAACGCGAACATGTTTGGTCCGGCAATCGCGTGCACGTTTGTCCGTAAAAGGAACCTTCTAACATGTTGAATATTAATTTCACCTGTTTGTATAAGCAAAGAAGTATCACTTTACTTACCGCGGTTAAAAAGGCAATTCTCCCTGACGTTCCACATCCACTCAAGACTATCATACCTTCGCTTGGCTTCTGAAATGAGACTGTGTGGTCTTTTTATTCCAGGTTTGTGTTTTTGTATGCTTAAGTTTAAATTTCATCACATATATGACTATGTCGCTATATACACAACTACATAGATACCAACCACTTTATTACCGAGGTTGGGGCTGTAATTTCATGTTTCAATGATAGATTTTTTTCGGTGTTTAAAAAACAAGTCAATTTCAGCAGTGATATAGAGACAGTTAACATTACAATATAGTACTAATGGCAAAATATATTATATGTAAAACAACATAATTAGGAATATCAGTACAATAGGTTACAAAACAGTGTATGAAATCATTACTAATGTACAGCAAATTGTCTCATTATTAAACATATTTATTACCCAGGAGAATTCAGATTTTTAATTATAGCATTGATTAATTTATATAACTTACCAAGATCCGAGACGTTCTTAGTTTGCATTAGATCTCTCATAACAAGAATATTTGGACGTGATCTAAATCTAAATTTCAAATTATTCCTTCTATCAATATCAAATGCGGAGCAAGCAAAAAGGTAATGAAACTCATCACCAATGTCGTGAGAGTTACATAAAAAGCATTTTCTGTTATTTCGATTGATATTTCGCCATCTGCAAGATTCAATCGGCAAGTTATGATTTGTAGTTCTAAATCTACAATGTCCGATCGCCTTTTATGATCTAAAACTTTCAAATAGTGTTGGAACTAAAACTTTTCTTTGAAAATTCAATGCCTTCGGTGAATTCTGAACTTGGGAATTCCATGACTGGTTAAATTGATCTGTCAGTTTTTGTTTGACAGTGTTATAATGCCAGGTATTACTGACAAAATTTTGAGTATCCCAAACGTATGACAATCCACAGTTATCAAATGCGGATTTAATCAAGTTAATCCAGGTCATATTTTGTCCATCAAAAATTTTCGTAAACAAAGTTTGTACAAAATAACAGGTTGTTTCTCTTGTTTTCCCAATATTAATTTGAACCAGTAATTGGCTGTTCTCAATTTGATGCAAATATCAAGAGGAAGCTCCCCGTAGACCATGTAGTCTGGTGTGGTACTCTTCAAATGTAATAATATTTTACAAATTTTTTACGTTTTTAATCGAATTAATCCGGCCTATGAAAAGGCAAGACAATGTGATTACCTATCACAAATCAATCTTTTTTCTCACCAAAATTAGTGACCAAGCTCTATAGAGATTAATATATAATCATGCGACCGATAAGTGATTGATGATTATTTTGGTCCAAAAAAAATTATCGGGCTAAAAAAAAACATACTTTTCGGGGCGAATCCAGGGTTTTGATATTTGAGGGAGTTTAATTAGAATAAAGGGGCGAGTGAAGGGGAATTATTTTTAGTAGAATTTGTGAAAAATCATGAATTCATGTAATCAAATCTATATTGCTAGCTGGAATGTGCACCGGATCCACCTCCTATAAATCCGCGCCTGTTTTCTATATGCAAGCATATTCATTTGTTATGGGGATGGTAATCTGAAATTCAGTTTTGCATTATTGATGTATCATAGTTCCCTGGTAATAAGTGTGACAACAGCCAACGTGTTGGTATAGTAACCTTTAAAATGTCCGTCGTCTGTCTGGAGATCTGTTCAACCACTGATATAATGTCAGCATGAAACAACCCCTACAACAGTTCAAATCAACGTAGTCTGTTGCCATCAGGTACTGATGTCATGTGATATATAATATCTTAAAATTGCAGACTAATTAATGAAATGGGATTCGCACATTTGATTATTTGAAAGTAAATTACCATAAATGTCATAAAAAACTACTTACATAAAGCAAAAATATCTTAATGGATTTCTTTTTTACTTATGTCTGCAATACGGAACAACTTCAATTATCTAGCCAACAAAGTGTTTGTGCATGTTTTCGATCTGTTCATACTGCTGACGGTCTGACGTCCCCGAGTGACAAACTTTTGTAAAGATAGTTGATGTTAACCGTCTTAACATTCTATGCAAGATATAGCTGTGTGTTTTTTTTTCTTGAATTGGCAGTGCCAAGTCGATATTTTTTACCCTATTTACAAGTTTTCTTTCTTTTACAGACTAGCTTCAATTTACCTATATTTAATCAATATACCTTGTAACTTTTCCATCCTTCAAATATTTCTCTATCACAACTATGAAGCGCCCGAACTATATCTAATCAGAATTTGAATTAATTTTATTTATATATATATATCGTATAAATAATAATAGTCAACAATCACTCTTACGGGGTGATGGATCGTTAAAAACGGTGCGAAACATAACAATATATAAATAAAATAAACGTCTAAATATGTTTAACATCACCAGAAGATGGTAAAATTTAAATTGAATATTTCGGATAACAGATATCCTTCCTCAGCATAAAACTCATAAAACTATATGAGCATAAAACTCACAAAACTTAACGAGCATAAAACTCACAAAGTTCAAGATCAAAACAGATTCTGAAGCTGAATCGCGTGCGCTGTGGGTGATTATACCTTTATCAAAGGCTCACATAAGCAACTGATGATGAGCCTGAATGAAAATAACAAAGAGGGTCTTTTATCAAAGTTACAATTAACTGTGGAAAACAATTTAAAAAAATAAAAAGTCCAAATATAGTAGTACGGCGTATTGGTGTATAGCAAGTAGTGCTGTACCAGCCTTAGATCCAAGACCTAAAAATGAATTATTTTTTCTCGTTAATTCCATCTGGAGAAGTTGTTTGCAATTTCTTCATCCAAAAGCTTTCCCGAGATACTCTTTTACATTTTGACCAGTTTTTATTATGTTCTATGATCGTCACAACAATGTTGTGGAGATCCTCCTGGGTGTGTCCGGCAGATCTAAGATGGCGACTCAGAGGGAGGTCTGGTTTGCATTTGTAGTCACTGCGATGACCATTCATACGCCTGTTGAAAGGTTGTTCTGTTTCGCCAATGTACTGCATACCACATCGGCACTGGAGAAGGTATATGGTATTTTCGGTTTTGCAAGTTACGTCGCAAAAAATGGCAAATTCCTTTCCAGTGCAGTAGCTTTTAAAAGTTTTGGTGTGCAGCATCTGGGTACAGGTCTTACATCTCTTATCTCCATATGGTCGACACTGGCCCGTTGTATTTCGCAGTTACTGCATTCAAATTGGAAAGACATTTAAAAACATCTCAAGCTCTCCAAGCTCTTTCCGGGGGCCCCGGTCCTGGCATTCCGTAGACCGAGGAGCCTAAGAGATGCCCTAGTAAGGGCAGAGATTTCATCTCAGTCTAAACAAAATACAACGGGCCAGTGTCGACCATGTGGAGATAAGAGATGTAAGATCTGTACCCAGATGCTGCACACCAAAACTTTTAAAAGCTACTGCACTGGAAAGAAATTTGCCATTTTTTGCGACGTAACTTGCAAAACCGAAAATACCATATACCTTCTCCAGTGCCGATGTGGTATGCAGTACGTTGGCAAGACAGAACAACCTTTCAACAGGCGTATGAATGGTCATCGCAGTGACTACAAATGCAAACCAGACCTCCCTCTGAGTCGCCATCTTAGATCTGTCGGACACACCCAGGAGGATCTCCACAACATTGTTGTGACGATCATAGAACATAATAACTGGTCAAAATGTAAAAGAGTATCTCGGGAAAGCTTTTGGATGAAGAAATTGCAAACAACTTCTCCAGATGGAATTAACGAGAAAAAACAATTCATTTTTAAGTCTTGGATCTAAGGCTGGTACAGCACTACTTGCTATACATCAATACGCCGTACTACTATATTTGGACTTTTTATTTTTTTAAATTGTTTTCCACAGTTAATTGTATCTTTGATAAAAAGACCCTCTTTGTTATTTTCATTCAGGCTCCTCATCAGTTGCTTATGTGAGCCTTTGATAAAGGTATAATCACCCACAGCGCACGCGATTCAGCTTCTGAATCTGTTTTGATCTTGAACTTTGTGAGTTTTATGCTCGTTAAGTTTTGTGAGTTTTATGCTCATATAGTTTTATGAGTTTTATGCTGGGGAAGGATATTTAAATTTTACCATCTTCTGGTGATGTTAAACATATTTAGACATATAGGTCTGAAAAATTCCCAACGATGTTAGAACTGTCAAATCGCAAATTTTTGGTCTCTCCCTCTGCGGGACTCGAACTCGTACTGCTGTGACATCTATGGCAACACCGCCTGCACGAAGTCCAGCGCCCTAGACCACTCGGCCAGCTAGGCTATATAAAAAATATAGCTTTCGCTGGTCGGGTCATTCCTCCTCGTAGGATTTATCTAGGGCTGTAACTTAGTACACGAGGTATGGTGGTATGGGACAGTTCATTTAGATGTTAATATGTAGGACAGAGGATCAAACCAATGATGCATGTCACAACCATTCAATATTATACAACGTCTCAGAATGTGACGACTCTATTTGCTACACTGCTCCATCGGATCAAATTGATACAGGGAAGATAAATAAACGTATAGAAAGGTCTGAAAAATTCCCAACGATGTTAGAACTGTCAAATTTGCGATGCAAATTTTTGTTTGGTCATTCCCTCCGCGGGACTCGAACTCGTACTGCTGTGACATCTATGGCAACACCGCCTGCACGAAGTCCAGCGCCCTAGACCACCTAGATAAATCCTACGAGGAGGAATGACCCGGCCAGCGAAAGCTATATTTTTTATATAGCCTAGCTGGCCGAGTGGTCTAGGGCGCTGGGTTTCGTGCAGGCGGTGTTGCCATAGATGTCACAGCAGTACGAGTTCGAGTCCCGCAGAGGGACTGACCAAAAATTTGCATCGCAAATTTGATAGTTCTAACATCGTTGGGAATTTTTCAGACCTTTCTATACGTTTATATATCTTCCCTGTATCAATTTGATCCGATGGAGCAGTGTAGCAAATAGAGTCGTCACATTCTGAGACGTTGTATATATATATGCAACCATATTTCACGTATTTGTGTATTATGTGTATCTGGCTTTCAGTAAGATATTGTATGTTTATTCTATCAAATTTAAACCAAACTTCTTGAAAATCTGATCAGTTTAGGTTTCATATAAGTTACAACAAATAAACAATCCTAAAGAAGTTTAAGTTGATTGCATACATAAATGTTTACATAATCTGTTATGACATTTGATATATTTGTTTGCACCACACAGGTATTTGTTTACTTGTTTTTCATCATTGTTAAAGTAATCAAATAATACGGGGCCGATATCATCTTGCAATTTCCGGCATTACTAAAGGGGCAAAAGCACCCATATCACGTCCAAATGTGCGATAATAATGAAACATATAGGAAAATATAAAAAGTGATATCATAAACAACAAAGAATTCTTCACTGAGTACATTTCAACTCACGGGAGTTTGATAGAGCACACGTTTCGGAAGTTTTGGGTTTTACCTTGAATAAATAGGAACGTGTTCAAAATTAAAACAATGTGGTATTTTCATTAAGAAAACCAATTTTGTCATTATTTTCTTCACCTTTTGAATAATTACCTTTAGGACAAGCCACATCAATTGCAGACGTCAATGAGTTGCATTCTTCTGTTATGGGTGTCTCCATTTTACTGAAGCTTTACTGTAGAAAATGTTCATGGACATCGTTAATATTTTGTTTACTGAATTAACATATACATTTTGTGTACGTTCAAAATTCTTCTTGCATACAAAGCTAAGTTAAGGTTATCATGTTGCACGTTGTACACGTAAACTGCGAATTTGTGCAGTTGTACTCAGTAGAAAGTAAAGTACATATTGCACTAAATGTTAAGTTAGCTAATTTTCTTCCTTGTAAAAAATATGAAATTTACTGTGACTAAACTTACCACACAAATAAATATTGGTCTAAATATAGATCTTATTTCTTATCAGTCCATTTGTTACTTTAGACATGTATTTGCTTAAAATTTGTTAGGTCATATGATATTCTTACCTAGTATCTGTGGATTGTGAGTTGTTCGCATGATTATATAGTTATTCAATATGTGAAAATAAAGTACTTCGCAGGGCTCAGCTTAATATGACGGTCTGCAGAAGTCGTACCCTGAAAGGTTGAGGCAAGAGTGGACTCGTATACTACAGCTCTGAATTTGGATTGCGATAAAATATTGAACAGGTGCATAATCATAATATGACTAAAAGACAAGTGACCATTTGTTGGTTCCTAATTCCTGAATCAGCCCAGTCACAACCCTAGCCTTTCTAGAGGTGACGGCACTCAGCATGGTACAATTTTAGAGATCCGTGATTCCCTTGTTTACAAGTTTTTCAATATGCCTGTTTCTGGTTCATTTTGAACCCTCATTTTCTAATCTGTCCATGTCATTTCCCAAAAATTAACACATTCAAGCCTACTTTTGTAGCATGGCACATTGTGGTCCAATACTGCTAAGAGTTCCATTTACATTATAAAGGGCGGATCCAGGATTTTATGAAGGGGCACGAGAATCAGTTAATCAGGAAACCAGATTATGACATGTTTAATGAATGAATATGATAAACTGCCATATTCAATACAACATTTAGCAGCTTACGATAGTTTCCTTTGTTTTTTTTTTTTTGTTTTTATTTGTTGTTGTTATTGTTGTTGCTGTTGTTTTTGTTTTGTTTTTTAAGGGGGTGTATTCCCATTACAAACTCATCTGGACCCGCCCCTGATTATTGTCCGGACATCAAGACGATGCTTTTTGGTCCCTAATTCATATACGGTTCAAGTCACAAAGTTCTCCCTAATCTTGTAGTATAACGACATAAAGATCTATACACTTATGGCTCCAAATCAAATTAAATACATTTCACACATTTATTCTTTCGAACTTTAATTTTTGTCCTTTGGCATGGCATTTTTGTACTAAAAGTAATACTTCTAAATTGGAAAAAATACAAGAGAGGGCCTTGCGGTTTATATATGAAGACCATGAGAGAACATACATGTATGATGAACTTTTAGATAGAGCTAAAGTACCATGCATCGTCTAAGATCAGAAGGATACGTACAATGGCTATAGAGTGTTTTAAGATTTTAAACAAACTGTCACCGCCATGTTTTACATGATCTTGTTGTTTTTAAAAACTCAAATTATAGTTTTAGATATTCAAATATTGTAGATCTACCAAGAGTACGAACAACTACTTATGGTATCAACTCTTTTAAATATGCTGTAGCTGTTTTATGGAATGACCTACCTGATGAATATAGAAATATATCAAATTTTAATCAATTTAAAAACATTATAAAATCTTGGGATGGAAAAAACTGTAAATGCACGGCATGTGCTGATTCCGTCTATTTATACATGTATATACTTTTTTTTTTATTTTGCTTTAACGCTTTTGTATTGCTTTTATCACCTCAGTTCTAGTTGCTTTGAGTACTAGTTCTAATTTATTCATCTGGTTTTTATTTGGCTTTGTTTGTCAGCTCTTATCATATGTTCCCAATAGAATTCAATTGAAAATGTCCAAGTATGTTCTTGGTGTTCATAAATCTGCATCCAATTTGGCAGTCCAGTGTGATCCTGGATTATTCCCCTTGTCTATTATAGCAATTGAATCTAGTATTGAATATTGGCGACATGTTTTGAAGGCAAATCACAACGATTTGATATCTAAGGCACATAAAGTTAATGTGTCAATGAAGGATAGTCTTCTAAATAAGATTAAGTGTTTATTGTATAAAATTGGATTTGGTCATATGCGGGAAAATCAGCGAACTTTTTCTAACAAGAGAGCTTTAATTGCTATTAAAAACAAGCTACAAGACAGACATCGCAAATTTTGGCATTCACTCTCGTTTAATGATGATAGAGCTGTGGGAGGGAACAAGTTATATCGTAAATTTAAAAACGACTTTAAGAGGGAGCAATATTTATACACAGATGTTGACAAACAGAGATTATCTAACTATACCCGCACTCGTATAAGTAATTGTAATCTTAACATTGAAAAGGGTCGCTATGTAAATTTCTATCTGTTGAGATGTTTGTTTGTTTGTTTGTTGCGGTTTAACGTCTGGGCAGCAATATTTCAGCTATATTCAGACGATGAACATGAAATGATGAGGAAATGAAAAAAAGGACGGGACACAAGGATAATAGGGTCGACAAATTTTTATTGCCACTGGAAAAAGGTGGGATGGGTAAGGTCGGGCAATTTAGCCTCCTGTGGCGGAGTGCAAAGATTCCTACTCCAATCGAATACTACAGTAGGGTTCTTTAATGTGCGAGGAACGTGGCATCTTTCCCAACACGGTGCACCACTATGGTTTGCGGTCAGTTTTTCCGTATTATAGCCTGACAACCCCAGCATGTAACATGCCAGGGGTACCCCATTCCACCACCTGGGGCACACATCCCAATTGCTCTGTGGGCAGAGCGCCTAGCCCCCGGCTAGGTTTCTGAGCACTATTTAGTCGCCTTTTACGACAAGCTTAGCGCTGCTGCAGGTCTATTCTTTTAACACCCGGACCTGCACGGGGCCTGTTGAGAAAAGGATATGTCATTTATGTCATGAAGATATTGAAGATAAATTTCATTTTATAATGAAATGTGTTAAATTAATAAAGGAACGGGATGAACTCTTTGAAAATATTTTAGATATAGTTCCCTCATTTTCTTCAATGTCTGAAGAAGATCAATTTATTTTTTCCGACACAGTCGGTATAGCCTTGCTTTTTACCCTTTGACCTTAAGGACGCTCTTCTGTGGAAACCCAAGTCATCTGATGGCAGTTCTTTTTTCCCGATTGGCCAAATACTGATAACTTAGTGGCGTTCGAAAGATCTGTATTGAAAATTTGGAATTGCGTTCGAAAAAATAAAACTTTATCGGAACCTTAAAAATTGCGTGCCATGTGTTATTTTCTTGAAAGAAATGTAGAAACTTAGAAGTAAAAAAGAACGAATTTTTACTGCGTCGGCCATCTTTTTTTTTTAAAGGAAACTTACTTGTTTCTTGACTAGTCAGGATTTAGATGTTTCTAAAGTTATAATCTCTTGTGTAAACAGAATGCATGCTGTCAATCAAGAATTTATAAACAAAACATTTAACCATTGTATTTATATTGCATGATTTTGTGTTTAGACATTATTATAATAGTGCTAAAAATGGTCCACGATAGATAACTCAATTTCGTCGGCTGGGATGTTACAGCACATTTTTTATATTACACTGATATTACAACACATATTTTATATTTGCATTGATATTGATTGTACCTGTACTTGCTTATGTATGTATGTATATATGTTTCTTTGTTAATTGATGATAGATCAATGTTTGGTCTTTATTTCAATAAAACTTATTTTTTATGTATCTCTTGTCCATTATGTACTTGCATGCTTTGTTGTTATCTTATGTCGGTCAAAAACTCACTAGAGCTGATGTTTATTATTATGTATTTCATGCCGACTCTAAATAAAATGTATTTATTATTTATTTATTTATCTACGGACGACGACGATCGACTGCATGATACCATTAAAATACGACAGGTACGTACGATAATTACACTTTTCATTTTCCTTCATTTGGTGAGGTCAGGCGCCGTTTATTTTTTCGTTCGTTATGGTGTTATAACTAAGTATTCTTTTTATATCAAGAATTCAATTTCCGAGTGTTTTTTTTTTTGTTTTTTGTTTTTTGGTTTTTTTTGTTTTGTTTTTTGTTTTTTTGTTTTATTTTACTGATGTCTGTATCTATTTTTTTTAAATTTAACTCGATTTTTTGAACGGAATGTATGGTTTTTGATATTTCAAAATGAATACTATAAAAAAACAGAACACCATAATAAAGGATTTGGGATAAAGATATATTGAAATAAATATCCAGTTGCTTCACTATGGTCATTGTCTGATTAATGTTCTTTAATGTCAAAATATTACGCTGCAAATAAATATAGTACTACAAATCATTAGTAATAACAATTAGTGAGAAAATGAAAATCATATCAAAACGCAAAAGTTGTTTATTGGACGGATTTAAGCAGCTGGGGTTGGACTAATCCTGTCGAACAAGAATGTGACCTGGTCATAACAAAATTGATTGGTTGCTTCATACACACCTTCTTTTATTAGAAATGTAATGAGTTAGGGAATCATTTTCTTATTCGCGACTTAACAGTGATAGATGTTATTTTTTTTTTAGCACAGCAGCCTAAAAGACTAATGATTTTTATTTGCAATAGCTAAATTACTCGTACCACACGATTTAAAGTTGTTTGATCGATCTTTGTCGTTGATATTTGGCGTACCATACTGAGTGCCGACCTTGACCCTAAACATCAACAAAACACACGAGGACTAACAAAGAGGTTAATTGACATTTTGAGAGAGGCTTATATATCGCTGGTTAGAAGAGGAGAAAATGGTAGGAGTTTAGTAGTTGATGTATATATTTATTTTAATTTATCTATTTATTTGTTTTGTCATGGATTTGAAATGCCCTTTCTGTAACCTTTAAATTATTTTTTTTTATTTTAACCGATTCAAATTTCAAAAGCAACAAAGTGTTCTTTTTAAATTAAACTTTAAAGGGCATGTAATCATGTATGTCGCAGTCGACCCTCAAATGATTAAATATCACTTTACTGTCGGTTTGTCCTACCACTGAAGTGTTTTGCCGTGTGTTTCGTTTGTTAGTGTTTTTGTTTGTTTTTTTTATTTGATCAAGGAGTTAAATATACATATATCTCCAACTCCTTTATTTGATTATTTTTTTATGATATTAGTTTTGCGTTTTGATATGATGTTCATTTTCACACTTATTTTTATTACTATATCTGCAGTGCATGTAAATATGGTATTTCTTAGCACTTTTTTTTAGCTATTTGACTTGAAAAGCTTACTACAAAAAAATATTTTTCATCACCGTTGGGATCAAATAGAAATCCTCTTAAGTCCTAAGTGTACTTAATATCCAAGTTTGTATATATATCCATGTAGTTACAATAAAGTAGCCTTTTACTTGATAATAATGCCTTTTCACACTCCTTCTTGAAGACACCAGTTTTCTAGGACTTTTTAAGGGCTAATGTATGCCTATGGTATTCAGAAAACTAATGTTACAATTTTAAATTTTTGTACAATCAGTAGCCATATTTTAAATTTATTGCTAATTGACAAACCTTTCAAATAATCCAGAAAATTTCCTATGTTTGAAACTCCTGAGTGTCTGCCAGTCATTAGAACATTTTTTCTTCATTTTGTCAATAAATGTTCTAGAGTTCAGGACAGAAAAGGTCATCCGGTAGGTTGACTATGTCAGAAGTAAGTGGTTCACCAAAACCTGAGTCTACTGCAAAGAAGTCTAAGAAATCAGCATCCAACAGTAACAGTTTTTATGAGGAAAATGTCAAAGAAGAACCAATAACTGATGTATTTTGTGACCCTGCCAATCCAAAGAAAGTTCAATTTCAAGATGTCAGTGCTGCTGCATACAAAATTAAAAGTGGTATTATGAGAACACCATGTACTGTAAGTGGATAATTTGTAGATTGGATTCCTCTTGTTTACATGTAGTTGATATAGAAATTGAAAGCTTAAAATGTATCAACAAAGTTCATTAAATTTACTTTTATTTAGATTTTGATTTGTAAACATACCAGCAAATAATTTTAGCTGCTTTGGCATAATGATGCTAATTATATGTATTATTTTTGTAAAATGTTCTGTTCATCATGTACAACTATATCTAATGTAAAGTTGTATAAATGTGAAGGCATTTGGAATTTCTCCATTTTCAAGTTAGTAATTCATACATACATGTGTACATATCAACTCTACCCCATGAACATCGACATTGTACACCATGTTAAATGAACAGTGAAGTACATGTACATGTACATGAACATCAACATTGTACACTGTGTTAAATGAACAGTGAAGTACATGTACATGAAAATCAACATTGTACACTGTGTTAAATGAACAGCGAAGTACATGTACATGTACGTACAGATCTGTATTTCTTAATTAATACTCAAAATATTTTTTCTTGTAATTTTGTGTTGCTTATGCGAAATTTCAATTAATGAAATTTTTTATTTTACATTTTATATTTCAGAAATCAAGATTGTCTGGTCAGCTTGGAATGGATATATACTTTAAAAAAGAGTTTCTACAATTTACTGGAAGGTATTGTATTGGTTATCTCCCTTTCTGAAAATTATATCAACTTCATATGGATATTTAAGGATTGTTTTTAGTTTTTGATCAGGTTATGCAAGATGATCATTGGTGGAGCAGTTTATGCTTTATAAACCATGAAAAACAATTCCTATAATTTAATTTCTAATCAATTAAAGTCAAAATTAAGATTTGTTTCTTTGTCAAAGCCTCATTTAGTTTGGAATTATTTGTATTGTTGACTGTGGAACAACTGATGTCAATGATGTCAGTACCAAGTTAGTTTAAGGAAAATAAACTTTCTTACCCAGATGAGAAATAAACAATCAAATTCAATGATATATTTGTAGATTAACTCTGTACTTGTCTATGCAGTGTAAATGAAAGATAAACTGCGCACTTTTTGTGTTATATCATTCTCTTTAGCTGTTGAACTTTGGACGGTTGTCTGAAATAGCATTGGTAGATTTTGTTCATAAATAGTTATTAATGATTAAAATACATTTTATATAAAAGAAAACGATTGTTTCATGTATCTAATATTACTGCATGACCTATCTTAGCTGTTAAATGAAAATTAAATAATGCATTTCTGTTTCTAGTTTTAAAGAACGTGGTGCCAGATATTCACTTATGATGTTGACACCAGTAAGTCTTTTACCATGTATGCCCTTTTCATGTGTCTCTGCTTTGTTATCAAAGCCTTTATCATTTTCAAGTGTAATGGCTTTCAAAGATATATATGAGATTGTTTTTGGGTTATGGTGACTAAATTTGGTTTAAATTAAGGTCCTACACTACTGTTGGTTCAGACCCAGCAATTATCTAGGTTTCTATAGGGACTTACCAGAGCTCAAGTTACTTGAGAAAAACAGGGAGAATTGACTTCTCTTTCAGAGAGACACTAGGGAGAAGTGGGGATGAACAGGGAGAAGTGAACACGTACACACATTATTTACTAATGCTTTTTAAAATTGTATGTGTTATGTTACTTACATGCACACAATATAAGCAAGCATAGTCATATATATATTTATTTTCTTTTATTGAGATAAAGGCTACTTTTTCTTTAAGCTACATTTATAAGTAACTAAATATTTTGGACAAAATGAAATCAGCCTGCTGACTGAATGATTTCCTGTATCGTATATACATTAAATTGAATTTCTAATCTATACCTCTGCCCCTTACCAAATTTATTACAGCAAAGTTAATATATGATTGAGCAAAGCAAAGCTTCTTGCATTGCATTTTTCCTATTCATTTTGTTTTTTTTTTTAACACCACTGGAATAGAAAATTTCACATTCTGTTGGAATGTTCTTTTTGTTGTTTTTTTCCTGATCGCACTTAATCCATAAAGATTTCTTGTTTAGAGTTTCCAGTCTCTTGATATAAGTTGATCAAGAGTATCAATAATAATGTAAAAAATTTATTACTGACAAATCAATACTGAAACTTTATTGATACATATTGTAGGCTGCAGCGGTCGGTACGATTTCGTCTCAATCTTAAGAAATGTTCTGTTGAAATGGAGAATTAACTGTTCTGATATGAAACATGAAGACCAAAAGAAACACTACGGGTTTTCTACTGAATTATCAATTGAGATATATTTAACTTATGTCCAAAGAACCCACATGACTAATTTACACATTTCGTCACGAAATGTGAATGGTAAAACCAGTCTTACCAGGGAATTCACCAACTTCCACCATGAAATTCTTGTATTTTGTTCTACCAATAATTCTGGTAAATGTATAAGACCTGAGTTGAGAAAAAGTAAGTTTGTTAAATTCTTTCCAACTTTTTACATGGATGAAAAATATCTTGATGTGTGTGTATTTGTGAGCTTGCATTGATAGTTAAAATGTCTGTACTTTTTTGGTTTTTGATCATTTATGATCAAAATACCTTATGTCACCTGTTCATGCTAGGAACTTCCCTACTATTTCTGAACACTACACAAAAATATAGTCGAAATGTAATTCCTTTTATTTCATTTAATACCTCTTCTATAACCTGTGAATATGTTTCTGGCAAATATTCAGCTCAATAATGTCCTTGAAAGGTGTTGAGTAATAAAATTGAATTTAGGAAATGAAGTTTTTGCAGTAATGTATCAATAAGCAGTAACAGCGGGTGAAGAGCAGTGATTCAAATCGATAAAAAAAGTGTCTACTTTTGAAGAATCTGATGTTCCTCTTAGAAATTATTTTCTTAAGCTGAAATTGGTTTTATTTGAGTATTATTACAATGTAGGATAATACTCCGTTGCAATAGTTTTTAATGTGATTGCAAATTATCTTTTGGACAGGCTTAAAAATTGGGAAAGAGGTGAAACAGAACAAAAGATGCAAATAATGTGAAGTTAGATACTGTTTAATCATCAGTTACAGTTTATACTTCAGAAATCAGAAGTATTGATTGACATTCAGTTTATGCATATTAGGAAAAAACAGTTTTAAATATATGGGAAATGCAAATATATGATTATAGTTTTATTTTTCATCATGTATTCTTTGAAATTTTGTTCGTGCTCTACAATTTTCCCAAGAATAGAAAAAAAACAGTGCTAACAGCACTTTGATTTATATCCCAGCTCTGATGAACTTCTCATCACAGTGGCTTAAAATTTTAATACTTTCTTCCTGTAGGTTTGCCATATGGTGGGATACATTTTCAGAAAAAAATTACAACTTGCTGTTTACTGAGGATTTTGTTTATTTTTTTACTTTATATTTTTATATGACCAGAAAAATTTGCAGTCGTATATTGGTATGGCGTTGTCATTGTTGTTGTCTTTGGTCGTAGACACTTGGTTTGCGAAATAAGGGCCAAACAGGGGCCTAAAAGTATTCCATGGAATTTTAACTGTGTAACTCCAATAAAAGCGTAGGAATATCTATTGTTATATTCCACAATACTTTATTCCACAATGGACAGACTATGATAGATATGATAGGTATGATAGGTAAAGACTTGAACTTTTCAGAAATAAGGGAGCAAAAAGGGGCAGAGACATGCATTTTCCTGATGTCAAGACATTGACTTGACTATTAGTGAATGTATCTTTTGGATATTGTATTACAAGGTGCCATACCACAAAAGGAAGACGGGGATTGAATTTTTGGGTTGTGACTTGAGGCAGTAAGAATAAGGAACCACAAAGAGGCCATAAACAAGTATTTTTTCTGATTTCTTGATGATAACTTGTTTATTTCTGAACTGATTTTGAATTTTTTTTTTTTGGTTCCTAAAAAACTCATTTCCTGCATTTTTCAATCAAATTTCAGATATCTTTTTACTGTTATGGGGTTTTTGATCCTTCAGGATAAAAATATCTTATGTCACCGGTCCATCACTGGAACTTCCCTACAATTTCTGAACACTACACAAAGATATAGTCCAAATGTAATTCCTTTTATATCCTTCAAGACCTCTTTTATAACCAGTAAAATTTAGTAAATATGTTTCTTGCAATTTATCAGCTCAATAATATTCTATTATTTATGCAAATAAAATTAAGATCTAGTCTTTGTATCAACTCAAGATTTGAGGGACTCCTTTTTAGCCTTGACAAGATATTTAGTAATAAATTTTCATTTCAGGAATTAATTTCTTGCAGTAATGTGTTAAATATTTTCCTTTTAACACACTTATAAGTCAAATATTCCATCCTGTCATGAATATTTTACCAATTATAAACAGGAAGTGAAGAACAGTGGTTTTATCAAAGTAAAATTGGCAGGAAAATTCAATTGATAAATGTGTCCAGTAACTGAAAATCTTGTGCTAAGGATATTATTTTTTTAAGCTGATATTGGTTTAATTTCAATATAATAGTTAATTAGGATAAATACTTTGTTAATATAGCTTTTGAATGTAAATACACATTAAATTTTGGATAGATTTTATATTGGGGGAAAAAGGTGATATGAAACAGAATTTGTAAAGTTTTATCGGTAGTATAGATTGACTTTTAGTTTATATGTATTAAAATAGGATGGTTCTTAATAGTATTTAAAATGCAATGTATGACTGCAATTGTATTTAATATCATATAATCTTTGAAATTTTGTTCATGCTACAATTTTCACAAGAATCAAAAACTGCCAGTGCTAACAGCACTTTGATTGAATTATAAGGGGCCAAAGAGGGCCATGCCCCAAAAAATAGACTTTTTATTTTTGGTGTGATTTTGAAAAATATGTTTTATATGATTCCTCATGAAAATCCCTGCCTGCAATTTTCAATCAGATTTCAGATATTTCTTACAGTTTTTGAGTTTTTAAGACCAAAGGGGACCATGTCCCCAAAAATGGACTTTTTTTGGTGCAATTTTGAATTATTTTATTTTTTTTTAATTCCATATGAAAATCCTAACCTAAATATGAGAGCTTTAAGAAGTATTCTTACCAAATTAAATTACTAGTAACCCTATCATATACTGTTTTTTAGATAATGAGGTTCAAGTGATCATGAAGCAGACCTTCATACTTAAATTGAATTTCAAAATATTGTGCATTATTGTGACCAACTGAGTGTTTGTTACCATAATGAACTCCTTATGTTTAATGTGTCAAAAACTAATATTGTGTCCACACTTGACTTAAGTGAATAGAGTTCAACTGACTGCAGCTGTATCATGCTGCACTCAAGTTTTTTTTAATTTAAAGTTAATTTTTTTTGCACTTTTCTCATCAAATACTCCTGTAGGTATGCCATATAGTGTGATTTATTTTCAGAAAAATTTCACAATAACTTCATGTTTCCTGAGGACTTTGTTTATTTTCTTTATATCATGATTGAAAGTAGGTGTATCACTAGTAAGCCTGAAAGTAGGTGTATCACTAGTAAGCCATTGCTCACAGATTTCTTGTTTTGACCACTTCAAGTCCACTTGTCTGTACTTCATTTATGGTCAAATTGATGATACAAGAGAAGAAAAGTACAAAATTGATGAATATACAAGGTACTATTCTTATCTAAGTTATTTCTAATTTGATGTATTTCTAAAGTATGTTTAACCAGATAGAAATACTTTATATTTTGTAAGCATGCCTTATGCTTGGGTGGATTGACGTCTACTTCTATAAATGTATGTATTGAACCTTATGATTACAGGAACAAAAAAAAGCTGGAGTGATAGCAGCTAGTGCAGGGAACCATGCTTTAGCATTGTGTTACCATGGATCTGATCTTGGTATCCCAGTAACTGTTGTCATGCCAATTATAGCACCTCTGATGAAAGTTCAGAACTGTAAAACATATGGTGCTGAAGTTATTGTACATGGGAGGAATCTACATGAGGTATCATTGTATAGCTGTGGAGTGTAGCTAGAATCTAGTAATACCAGACAATAACTCATCTATACCATACCTTTTCAAGTCTTGACAACTGAATTTGTTCTTAGAGAAACAACTATGTCAAAAATAGCTTAATTGTTATGCTTTTTGAATTTTTTTTGTATACATTTTTGCCTATAAAGTTTTGAATATTACACCCACCAATATAACTCAACATTCAGTATGGTACAGGAATGCCCATCTGTGTGAACATGTCAAACCATTATAATTTTTATGTTTATTCCATATTTGTTTTTTTGGCATATGAAACACTAATGGTGCTGGTGTTTATTTTTCATACAGACTCGAAAGATTGTTGTGTGCAGGGGAAAGGACTGATAAATCAGTTTACTGGAAACCATAACACTTTCACATGGTTGGACTTAAGTTTGAATTTTATTTGAGTACAATTTTTTTTCAGAGCAGAATGTATGCTATGAAGCTGGGAAAAGAAAATGGAAAGTTGTACATAAATGGGTAGGATACTGTCCCTAGTCATATACCAGATCTAAGTAATGATCTGCATCCATGTATCTAAACATCTGTGTGTCCATCAGTTAGTTATTTATGTGCACAAATTCTCTGAGACTACAGAAATCTTCACAAAGTTAGGATGCTCTTTTAACTACTTAATTAATTTAACTGTCCCAAGGTTTAATATTCTTCATCTTTATAAAAAATGTCTTGTTTTGTCTCTTGAATTCACTTATTAACTCTTTTTGATCGAGTTGATACATGTAATTTTGTTGTAACTTTTATTGTTCCCTTGTTGGTAGAGATTTTGTCATTTTAGTAGTACACTTTTTGTATACCAGTTTCTCTTAGGCAGGGTATATATGTCTACATAGTTGTGGTCTGAGGTCCAGGATCCTTGGAAATGTTATTTACTAGGGTCTTAGACCTTCAGCCCTGTTAATTGATACTTTATTGTGGACTTTTGATTTTCTTCAAGTGGACCATTGATTTGAAACTTGAAAAAGCCCAGAAACTTCTGTGTTTGAAAGTTGATTTGAATCCCTGATGTATAAATTTATTCAGGTTCTATATCTGTAATATAACAATTTATTGTTCCCAAATCAGTGTTCTAGGATTTTTCAGAAATTGAAGTTTCCTCAGGAAAAATCCATATAGAACCAACTTTCCCACTGTCAATGACTGCTTTCCTAACAAAACAAATCCTTACAGCTTATGAAGTATTCAGCTTGCCACAGGAAAGTGTAACTAAGTACCTAACTTTCCCTGACCCAAATTTCATTTGCCCCTTGTAACGGAAATAGGAATCCTAGAACACTGCAAATACCTGTAGTTGTGGAACTTTTAACAAACTCAAAAGTTTAACACTCCCTCCTGTTAAAAGCCTCACTGAGTTATGCAATGCTATCTCATCAGGCAACAGAAAAAAATGAAGATTTGTTTCTAAAACATTGCTTTTTGATATTTCTGTAGATATGACCATCCACACATTATAGCAGGACAGGGAACTATGGGACTGGAGATCCTTGAACAGGTACCAGACCTGGATGCATGTATTATTCCTATAGGTGGTGCTGGTCTCATTGCTGGAGCTGCCCTAGCCATCAAAAGTCTCAAACCAGATGTGCAAGTTATTGTAAGTACATTTTATATGAAATAGGATGACTGGCTGATGTCAAAGAGATCATCCTTTACACTAAACTGTAGGTATACCAATCTTCACGTTCAGTAGTTTATTGCAAATATATTGCCTTAGTTAAGTACATGTATCTATGGCCTTAGTTTGTGTGTGACAATGGCCAAATTGATCAATTTTAGTTGTTGGAATTGCATCTGGTCCATGGTATTTAAAAGAGTTCTTGTTGTTGGAATTGACCTGGTCCATGGTATTTAAGAGTTCTGGTTGTTGGAATTTACCTGGCAAGTGGTTTTTAGTAGAGTTCTGGTTGTTGGAATTGACCTGGTCCATGGTTTTTAGTAGAGTTCTGGTTGTTGGAATTTACTTGGCACATGGTTTTTAGTAGAGTTCTGGTTGTTGGAATTGACCTGGTCCATGGTTTTTAGTAGAGTTCTAGTTGTTGGAATTGACCTGGTCAATGATTTTTAGTACAGTTCTGGTTCAGGGGTTGAAAATTTTTTTGGGAAGACCCGAGCCCTGGACTTTTTCATCTTTTGTACACTAAGCCCGAACAATGTTGTGTCAAGTCCCTATCGATATAAATGCAATTTTGTTATCTGATATTCTTATGTATGATTCTATGTTTGCAGGGAAGAAGACACAGTGTCAATTGATTCCGTCTCCACGTCTGATGCCCTGTCATCAGCTTTCGGTTTCTGCTGTTTTTTTTAACCATGAAATTATAATTGAGCAACGATATTTTCTTCAAAAGTTTATCAACTAAATTTGATCTTTATCATTCCAGCGCTTGATTAATAAAATTTGCAGTATGTCAAAAAATGTGTCTGATCAAGCACAGGTGTGATTCAGACTTGAGAATGACTAATCAATAGATTGATCTAGTAAATACCCATTCTAAAAATAAAGTTATAACTATTTATAGTTCAGGGGATAGAACATGGACCAAATAATGACAACAAAATATTTCAAAAATTAGTTTTTAGTTTTTTAGATTTGCCATGACCGACAGACTTTTTACATTTAAAAATGAGAAGTCCGAGGTGAAATTTTTTTAGTCCCGGGCGTCAGGCTTTAGGAATTTTCAAACCATGTGATTGCTCATTTTGTTATATTTCTTCATATATGTTTCATGTTCTAAATTGTGTATCTTTTTTCCCTGTCTGGTTTTAACTTTGGAATTTATCTTTTGATTACCACTCAAATCTTGATTCCCTTGATTAGTCTTTTTATTGTATACTGTTTTCTTTAAGAATATGTCATGAAAACTGTTACCAGCCTTTGAAATTTAGTTGTATGTTTTTTTCATTATTCTAAGATGGTTTTTTGGGGAGGGACTGGTGGCATTTTTGATAGGTTTTATAAGTGTCCTGCCCTTTTGTGTTAATTGTCCTTCAATAGATGTTAGTGCTTGCTTCAGATTTACCTGTATTTGACTTTTTATCAAGATTATTCTCTCCTTTTTAAAAGCTGCACAGAAAACTAAAGTGTGTTCTACTTGTAGGGAGTAGAATCTGAGAACTGTCCCAGCTTTGCCAATGCACTGAAGGCAGGAAAACCAATATTTACAGAATCTTTATCAACATTAGCTGATGGTTTGTAGATAATATCTGTACAGGGACAGATTCTGATAATATCTGTACAGGGACAGATTCAGATAATATCTGTACAGGGACAGATTCAGATAATATCTGTACAGGGACAGATTCAGATAATATCTGTACAGGGACAGATTCAGATAATATCTGTACAGGGACAGATTCTGAAGTGTATGAAATTGTGAGATGTTCCAATTGATCAAATGCTCATTTTGCACAAAGTCAACTTTCCATCAAAAGTGGGTTCCAAACCCTGGACCCTTCCTTCTGGACCTGCCACTGTTCTATGTTAGTCTAGTTACATATTGACCTTGTATCAGATTTTTATTTATCTGCTATAATAGTGAATATTGCAGGCTTCAATCTGTCCTGAAGCAAAAGTAATATAATCATTGTCAGAAAAACTCTTGTTCACTCTCAATTATAAATGGTTTTTTTTTGGTTGGAGTAATTTGGCAAAGTGTTGTATTTGTTGTAACCTATAAGCTTTTGCATTATAATATTCTCCTTTGAACAATACTTTTCAATATAGGTATGATACTAGTAACCCTATATGATATAGGCTATATATCACAGTTATGGGACTGATGCAATTATTACAAAAATAATTTTAAATTGTAATCACAATGATCCATAAATGCAATGTTTTATGCTTATTCAATTAAAAAAGAAAGTTTTGTTAATGTTTAATGTAAGTTTAGTACTTGTTAATATAAAACATTCATGTACATGTAAGCTGCTATACACTAGTTTATTTCAATGAAACCATTTTTTACTCTAATACAATATGTTTAATATTGCTTCAGGTCTTGCTGTATCAGTGGTTGGTGTCAATGCATTTGAAACAGCCAAAGGTCACATTGATAAATGTGTTCAAGTCAGGTGAGCTGTTATTGATAAGGAAATAATTTTACCAACAACCATGCTCATCAATTGTGAATCTACTTCACTAAAAAATAAACATTGTATGCAGAAAGATCTTAAAATTTTCACCAGGAATGTAGAAATGTGATGATTGAAGTAGTATCCACCCTCAGTTGTAGCTAAATATTTTATTTTAATGTCACTTTTGATCTTGAACAGAAACTCTACAAATAACTTTGACCTGACTCAAAGGCGCAAGGAAAAATAGTGATAGTAATAAAAATTCAACCCATCTAAAAAATAATTTTAGAATTTGATATGAGCCCAAGGGATTCTTCCATCTTGTATTACAGCTGATTTGTGATTATTGCCATGCTCATATGAACACAGTGTGTATATCTTCTGCTTTTAAATGTGGTAGTAATGTAGTGATCCAGCTGTGTGTCTGTCCACCCTCAGTTTCCATCCACAATTCCTACAAAACACATGAATCACTTTTGATGAAACTTACCAACATTCTTTATCACATGATGTCATAGTGCACTTCTTATTTTACATTCCATCAGAGTGATTTTTTGTGTGGATTTTGCTATATGTTAATAAGGGAGAGGGCAGTGTTTTCTGTGGCTATTTACCACATCCACTTTATATTTACCAAAAGCTTTTAATTGGGATGCCAAAATGTGGGAGTCGATTTTTAACTAGAGCATCATTCAACAGTCCTTCATTCCATCAATCTGTCTGTTACACTTTTTAGCTCACCTGGTCACTGGCAAGATGAGCTATTGCCATCACTTGTCGTCGTTGCCATTAACAATTCTTCAAACATCTTCTCTGAAACTACTGTATGGATTTGCACGAAAGCTTTAATGATTGTTCCTAAGAGTATCCTGCACAAAATTACTGGATTTTTGATCTGTGGAAAAACATGGCCCCATTACTAAAAATGAAATGGGGGTCAGACAGCAGTTTTTTCATATATCTCTAAAACTGTTGACCCATGTTTGAGATATTGCTGTTTTTGGATGTTTTTTGCTATTTTTAGCTCACCTAGCCTAAGGCCATGTGAGCTATTGCCACCACTTGGTGTCTGTCGTCATCATTAACAATTTTTCTGATACTGTTTGACCAATTAGAACCAAACTTTGTATGAATGTTCCTTTGGGTATCCTGAATAGAGCTGATGTGGGGATTTTTGATCCATGGAAAAAGATGGCCCTGTTACTAAAAATAGAACATAGGTGTCAGACAGTAGTTTTTTGCACATATCTCCAAAACCCTTAGGTTTAACCCAATTTTAACATGGATAAAAGTGTTCAGCGTGATGAGATCTGTCTGTTGTCAAATTTTCATTTTAATCTGTTTAGCCATGTTGGAGTTATTGCCCTTTTTAGCTCACCTGGCCGAAGGCCATGTGAGCTATTGCTATTACTTGGCATCCGTCATCATCCGTTGTCGTCGTCGTTTACAATTTTTTAAAACTCTTCTCCTCTGAAACTACTTGAATAATTGGAACCAAACTTGGTATGAATGTTCCTTGGGGTATCTTGCATAGAACCGATGTGGGGATTTTTGATCCATTGAAAAACATGGCTGCTGTTACTAATAATAGAACATAGGGGTCAGACAGTAGTTTTTCGCATATATCTCCTAAACTGTTGGGTTTAGCCAAATTCTGACGGAGTAAAAGTATTCAGCATGATGAGATCTATCTTTGGTCAAATTTTCATTTTGATGTGTTAAGCCATGTTGGAGTTATTGCCCTTTTTCATAGTTTTTTTGCTATTTTGAATGTTATTTTTTTTTTAAATCTTCTCCTCTGACACCACCTGACCAGTTGGAACCAAATTTGGTATGAATGTTTCTTGGGGTATTGTGCATAGAACTGATGTGAGGATTTTTGATCTGTCAAAAAAGATGGCCGCCTTACTAAGAATAGAACATAGGGGTCAGACAGTACAGACAGCACATATCTCCAAAACCGCTAGGTTTAGCCAATTCTGACATCAGTTAAAAGTGTTCAGCATGATGAGATCTATCTATGGTCAAATTTTCATTTTAACATGTTAAGACATGTTGGAGTTATTGCCCTTTTTCAACTTTTTTTTTGCTATTTTGAATGTTGTTTCTTTCAAAAATCTTCTCCTCTGATAAAACTTGATTAATTGGAACTAAACTTTGTATGAATGTTCCTTAGGGTATCGTGCATTAAACTGATGTGGGAATTTTTGATCCGTTAAAAAACATGGCCACCATTACTAAAAATAGAACATAGGGGTCAGACAGTAATTTTTCACATTTATATCTCCTAAACCATTAGGTTTAACCAAATTCTGATAGGGTAAAAGTGTTTAGCATGATGAGATCTATCAGTGGTCAAAATTTGGTGAAAATCTGTTGACCCATGTTGGAGTTATTGCCCTGTTTTGGACGTTTTTTGCTGTTTTTAATATTATTATTTTAAAAAAATCTTCTCCTCTGAAAATACTCTACAGAATTCAATGAAAATTAGTATTTTTGTTTTAAAGGGTATCTTTAACAAAATGACCATTTGGATTTTTGATCTGTTAAAAAGTATAGCCGCTGCTACTAAAAATAGAACATAGGGGTCAGACAGCAGATTTTTGCATATATCTCCAAAACGGTTTGGTTGACTTGATAAAAGTATTAAGCATGATGAGATCTATCTGTGGTTAAATTTTGGAGAAAATCTGTAGACCCATGTTGGAGTGATTGCCTTTTTTGGACTTTGTTTGCTGCTTTTGATGTTATTACTTTAAAAAATCTGCTCCTCAGAAACTATTCTGCAAAGTTCAATGAAAGTTGACATTTTTGTTTTATAGGGTATCCTTAACGAAATGACTGTTTTTGATGGCTGAAAAAACATGGCTGCCATTTCTAAAAATAGAACGATGGGGTCAGACAGCAGATTTTTGCATACATCTCCAAATCTGTTAGCTTTAGCCAATAGCTTTCAATTGCTGAAATGATCCTTATTATAAGGCTTACAAAAGTGTCCAATGAATCAAATGGAGTCAAAATTGTCTGACAACTCCTTGTTAGAGTTATTGCCCTTAAAAGGCATAAATTTAACCAGGTGAGAGATTCAGGCTCCTGGGAGCCTCTTGTTCATCATTTTTTGCTACTTTTAATGTTATTTCTTTCAAAAATCTTCTCCTCTGTCACTACTTCACCAATTGAAACTTGGTATGAATGTTCCTTGGAGTATCCTGCATAGAACTGATGTGGGGATTTTTGATCTGTGGAAAAACATGGCCCCATTACTAAAAATAGAAAATGGGGGGTCAGACAGTAGTTTTTTGCATATATCTCCAAAACTGTTAGGTTTAGCCAAACTCTTTCAATTGCAGAAATGATCCTTATTTTAAGGCCTTCAAAAGTCCCGAGGGATCGAAGTTGTCAGGCGACTCCTTGTAAGAGTTATTGCCCTTGAAAGATGAAAAATGACATTTTAATAGTTTTCAGCCAATATCTTGTAAACTATAAGAGATAGAAAGAAACTTTCAATTACTGAAATGATCCTATGATAAGCCTACCAAAGTCTCCTTGAGTCAAAATTGTTGGACAACTTGTTAAATTTATTGCCCTTGACAGACCAAGTTTAACAAGGTGAGCTGTTCAAGCTCATGGGAGCCTTTTATTGGTGTTATTACTTTTAAAAATCTTCTCCTCAAAAACTACTTTACAGAATTTGATAGAAGTTATTGTTATTTTTGTTAATTAGGGTATGATGAACAAAATGACTGTTTGGATTTTTTATCAGTGAAAAACATGGCTGACATAACTAAAAATAAAACATAGTGGTCAGACATTAGATTTTTGCATATATCTCAATACAGATAGGTTTAAACAAATTCTGATGTGGATACAAGTTTTCAGCATGATGAGATCTATCACTTATCAAATTTTGATGAAAATCTGTTAACCCTGTTAGAGTCATGTTCTTGATGTTTTTTTCTTTTAAAAATCTTCTCCTCAGAATCTACTGTACAGAATATAATGAAAGTTGGTATTACTGTTTTTTAGTTCACCTGGCCAAAGGCCATTTGAGAGCTATTGCCGTCACTTGGTGTCCGTCGTCGTCCTTTGTCGTCGTTGTCAACAATTTTTCAAAATTCCTGTCCTCTGACACTACTAGACCAATGAGAGCCAAACTTGGTATGAATGTTCCTTGGGGTATTCTGCATAGAATTTTTGTAGGGATTTTTTATCCGTCCAAAAACATGGCAGCCATAACTAAAAATAGAACTTAGGGTTCAGGCAGTAGTTTTACACATATATTTCCAAAACCGTTAGGTTTAGCCAAATTCTTTCAATAGCTGAAATGACCCATATTATTAGGACTACAAAAGTCTTCAGGGAAAAAAGTTGTTAGATGACTCCTTGGAAGAGTTATTGCCCTTGAAAGGGGAAAAATGACTTTTTTTTAGCAGTTTTGAGTCAATATCTTGAAAACAACTAAAAATTTCAAAGAAACTTTCAATTGTTGAAAAGATCTTATGAAAAGTCCTACAAAAGACTTCTTGAGTCAAAATTGTTGGACAACTTGTTAAATTTATTGCCTTTGAAATGCAAATTTCAACAAGGTGAATGATTCATTCTCCTGGGAGACTCTTGTTTAGAGTATCCTGCACAAAATGACTGTTTGGATTTATAATTAGTGAAAAAAATATGGCCACTGTTACTAAAAAAAGAACTTAGGGGTCGATATACAGTTTTTTGCAAATAACTCAAAAACTTTTGAAATTGGCAAAATTCTGATGGACAGTAATATATAGTTGATTGGCAGTATTAAAATTATTTTTTAAGTGGCCATAATCAAAATGGCTGCCATTTTGTGACCATTTTCACCAGTTGCTAAGATTCCAATGATTTTTTGTTTCTTTTGGAAACTAGGTGTTTTAAGTTGAATGGTGATGACCAAAGATCATTCTGGGCATCCATTTACTGCATTTTTTAGCTCACCTGCCAAAGGCCAGGTGAGCTATTGCCATCACTTAGCGTCCATTGTCGTCGTCATCGTCCAGCTGATTTTTCAAAACTCTTCTCTTCTGACCAATTTGAACCAAACTTGGTATGAATGTTCCTTGGGGTCCTGCATAGAACTGATGGGGGGATTTTTGATCTGTTGAAAAAACATGGCCGCTGTTACTAAAAATAGAACATAGGGGTCAGACAGTAGCTTTTCGCATATATATCCCCAAAACCGTTAGGGTTAGCCAAATTATTTCCATAGCTGAAATGATCCATATTATTAGGACTACAAAGTCTTCAGGGAAAAAAGTCAGATGATTCCTTGTAAGAGGTATTGCCCTTGAAAAGGGAAAAATGACAGGTTTTTTTTTCAGTTTTCAGCTAATATCTTGAAAACTATGATAGATAGACATTCTTCTTAGATTTACTGCCCTTGAAAGACAAATTTCAACCAGGTGAGCAATTCAGGCTCCTGTGAGCCTCTTGTTTATACTTCCTTTTATTTCAACAATTATTGGTTTATGTAGTAAACATGGTCTCCTGATATAAATAGTGATGATGAAAATGTTGGATAACTTCCTTTTGTGTCCTTTTTCTGCAAATGTGTAATGGGCTAATGC
The DNA here is from genome assembly GCA_037379345.1 of Perna viridis. NCBI lineage: Eukaryota > Metazoa > Mollusca > Bivalvia > Mytilida > Mytilidae > Perna > Perna viridis. The sequence continues at coordinate 66,978,571 of CM074511.1, read as the reverse complement.
TCCCTCAGACCCAGCTCATATTTTTTCCAGAGGTTCTTAAAGTACTTTGAAGACATTTCCAACATTTTACAGTGCCTTAGGTACTATTTTGAACTTTCAACATTCATCAATATATGCTCTTTATCAGCAGTTTTTTGTCAAACATGGTAACAAAGCATGATACCTTTACTTATTTAGTTAATAGGGCATGCTATGCAAGGTGAGTCTTTCTACTGCAGGGAAAGAACAGATATTTGGTATATTGCTTTTTCATGATGACTTGTACCGTGTCCCCCTTTTTTAGGTTTGTTGCTCATCTTCCTGTTTACCGATTAACTTCATAGTTTTTAGGTTGTGTATAGTGGAAATTTTTGTAACAGATTTCTGAGCTTCTACTAGAAGGAATGCTAAGATATTTGGTATAATGCGTCTGAATGCTGACTTGTACCTTCTCTCCATTTCCCAATTTTGAATAAAATGGTCGAATGATGGTATTCTTAGCACGAAGTAGCGTTTGACGTCTTGTTAGCTATAATATTCACATATCTGTATTGCTGGTTTTTTTTTTGTATACCTGTATTTTTTGTGATTTAATTTCTTGTAGGATATTTTTAAAGATAACAAAATAAACATTTTGAGAGTGAGAAAACATCAATTACTTGGTAAGTGAAAAACAGATCACATGATTCTTAAGATGAAAACATTCCAGCTTTAATGATGTGTGTGTTTTTGTTAAATGTAAGTTGTGTTACCTTTATATTTAATAGTTCACCAGTTTCTGATTTCAGGGAGGAATCTATAGCCTTAGCAATCCTTAGATTGGTGGAGTTAGAGAAGGCAGTAGTAGAAGGAGCAGGGTCTGTAGGATTGGCAGCTTTAATTGAAAACTCACTTCCAGAGCTTAAAGGGAAAAAGTATGAAGATTAAGTCTCTAAGACATGATAAGGGGATGGCATTTTTATCTCCCAACCCCTAACCTAATTTCCTTCATGCTATCTACATTGACTACATCATTTTGTTTACATATTCATAACCATGACAAGGTTAATTAACATACATTTAAGGGCTGCTTTGAAAAGGGACATAACTCTTACAAATCATTGGAATGTTTGTATTCAGCATTTTACATAAATCTTATGTAAGCATCAAAGTAACTTGGACTGATTTCATTCTGTTACAAATGAAAGCATGAAAGACTTTAGTGAAATTGAATGTGACACAAATATATTAGTGATTTCATGAGTTATGTCCTTTACCCTAGGTCTACCTCCTTAAATAATGCAAACAAGTCCCTTGGACAGGTACATTGAAAGAGTCGTAGGTGACTATGTGTCAAATAATGGACACCTATCAATAATTCTAATGTACAATAAGGAGGATTTATAAGATGTTAAGACAAAACAAATTCTTTGATAATCTGACTTATAGGCCTACAGTACTTTACTAGTGGTACATATTAATGAGGTCCACAACAATGGAGATTATGTACAATTTTATTCAGAGTGCTGCATATTTTTCTTTTCTGTATGTAGGTCATTATGTCTGTAACATTGTTGTGAATACTCTACAATCAACAGCAATCTATTGGTTTATTGCAAAATACTTCATTTATTGTAGAATCTTTAACCTAATTATTTTAAGAGTGGGTGGTTATGGGGACAGCATTACTAGAGGATCCCATGCTTGGTATGGATTGGTTATATCTTAGAAATATACCTGAAGTCAGATTTTATGTGCACCTGTGTACCTGGTTTCCAGCAATTGGCCGAGGCAGGTTGTTCGGTTGATATCCTCCAAAGACTTTAAAATATGTTGTCACTGCTTCTCTGCCAAGAATGTGGCATATAGAAGTTCAGATGACAGGTCTAACCCGAACTATTTCTTCAGCATGTTGGACTAGTACAAAGCATTGTCTGTTTGATTGATCAACTGTTGTCATTATAAAATGCATATGATATCTATCAGAGGATAATAAACTTCAATCAATCTATTAACAGGGTAGTAATAGCACTATGTGGAGGTAATATAGACACAACAATCCTGGGTCGTGCGATAGAGAGAGGATTGGCCGTAGACGGACGTCTTGTTAGATTTGTTGTGACTGTCAGTGATAGACCTGGTGGAATAGCTGAATTGGCTAAATTTATATCAACCAGAGGTGCTAGGTATGTTATTTACTGATAATATGATTTGCTGACATTTAGAAAGCATTTAAAAAATATCTGGTCTTTATATCTGTTTTTCAGAAATGCAGGGTTAGTTTTTTATTTTTTATTGTCTTATCAGGAAACTATCTACTGCAAATATATTTTTAGGATGTAAACAGTCTGATTTAAAGGCTTTTCCATATTTTATGGGTAGCTGAACATAATATTTTTTGATAGTGCTTGACAGATTGTCAAGATTGTCAGACCCATTTACTTTGAATTTCATTTACAATTTTTTTTTTGTATGTACTTGTAATAATATATGGAAACTCAGCTTGCCAGCTGCAAGTACTAAATATCTTATAGACCTTGAACAAATGTGTCATTGAAATTTTTCTCTTATTAATTTTTACAGCATTAAAGATATGTTCCATGAAAGAGCATGGCTCAAGTCCGATGTTTTCTCAGTACAGGTAAATTGTTATTTGATAATGATACCCCACTCAATGTGGGTTGTTTATTGTAATTACCTTATATGTCAATCCCTCTCTGTTCAAATTTCATCACTTATATTGATTCCTAATGAATAAATTAATTTGATATGTGGTTTTATATAGATGTGGCATATGTTGAAAATGATTTTGGTGGCTGTCCATTAACAACTTCCTGTGCTATTTCGTTTTTATACCCCTCCCTTTCCAAAGGGAAATTTATCCACGGTTCTGTCTATAACAATTTTTTTCATCACAGTTTTCTCAGCAACTACTCATCACAGTTGCTTGAAATTTCCTGCAGGTATGCCATATGGTGGGATACATTTTCAGAACAATTCTAGAACTTTCTGTTGGCGAGGCCTTTTTTTATTGATTGAAAGTGGAGGTATCACTAGTGAGACACTCTCACAGATTTTTTTTTGCTATATTGAATGAGTGGATATATCTTGCACAACAATGTGGGTAACTTCAGTTTTTGTATTTATCAGACACAAGAAGACAAAAAAACAAACACAAACAAACATCATTTGAACAAAAATCCTTCAGAATTGTATGCCATCACCATAAAAGCTGACATTAAAATCTATCTGAACTTGGCAAATTCATAAATTGTTTGACTCATATATAAAAATCATCCAAAATGACAGAGGAAAAGTGTGAAAGATTTGTTTTAATTATTTATATAAAATATGTTTTGTAAAATAGAGCTAAACTTTAGAGAAGGTTTAATTTTCATTAATTTATTCTGATCAAATATTGCAAAATGGAGGATAAGTGTTGTCTTTTATCTTTTAGTTATTGATATCAATTCATCTTGACTGTATATTCGCATACTTTGATTTTTTTCCTTCATAGAAATTCTTTTTTTCATTAATTTCAAATTTGTTGGAGTTTATACAGAAAAAAATGGATGGACATTTTATGTACTTTAATCCAGCTGTTTAATTATGAATGGATTAAAATTCATGTAAATTTTAGGCATGTCATGGTTCAGGTAATAAGTACACACAGTTTATGATGTGTATCCTGAAAATGATTTAAGTGCATGATACTTGTAAAGGATTAGTTGTAAGTGGATTAATGAGACTTAACATTTGTCTTTATTAAATCTGATGCTGATTTTTTTTTTCATCTTATTTAGAAATTTGTAAAGTTATAAACCATGTCATTTGTGCAATTACACACTAAAATATATCAATCCTAAAACAGTATTTATTGGAACAGAGAAAAACAAAAAAAAATGGTTAATTAGATATTACCCATGATGCAATTTTATAGACTTTCTTTATTTTATTTGTAAGAATTAAAACTTCCTGTTTTAGAAATATAAAGCTGACTTAAATGCACAAATAATAATCTTATCACTTTAGAAACATAAATACAAGCAAAAACTTCCAAATTTACAGTATGAAACATTTAAAAATATTAACACTTGTATTTCAGTAACTCTGGATTGTTTGCAAGTTCTAAAAAAAAATACAGTTATTTAATGGTATCATAATGTTGGCAGTGGTGGTAGTGTTTCAATAATTGTAGTTGTCTATAAACATTTCATGTCCTGACAATGACTTGAGTATAATTGCAGAGATAGTTAATAAATTATACTACAAGGTACAATACAAAAAAGGAATGCTGGGAATGATTTTGGGGGTTGTGACTATTTAGGGTCCAGAAGCAAAGGAATTCTGGGAATGATTTTGGGGTTTATGACTTGCACTATTTAGAAATTGGGGTCCAGAAACAAACATTCTCCTGATAATAACTTTGCTGTATATAAATGATCCCTTTGAAATTCTACCTTTAAGTGCTGAAATCCCAAAGCAAGGCTGGGTATGATTTTGAGGGTGTGACTGGAGCCATTGATGAATATGGGGCCACTTTGATTGTGGTCAAATTCTTATCGTATGTTAATTATTAATTCACCATCAAAATTCGTACCTGTATCTTACTTAAATGGTTTGTTCATCCTTGCCTAATATGTTCAGCATTTGACCTCTGAATAGTTATTAGTAAATAGTTATTGCTCAACAGTATGCTAAACAAAAGTAAGGATCAGACACAAAGTTGCATGGTCTTAATAGTACAAAATGTGAAATAATAATATAAGAGAAACAACAGGCAGTAAATAGATTTGAGCCTGGTTTCACAAAAAATCTTAAAGTTTTTATTCAACTGAAATTTTGACCCATCAGATTGCTTATAATTTACGATTTAAGGAAACTTCAATGATTTGAGGAAGTCTTCTTGAGTCAAAATTGTTGGACAACATCTTGTTAAATTTATTACCCTTGAAAGGCAAAATTTAACAAGGTGAGCAATTCAGGCTCCTTGGAGCCTCTTGTTTTGTTTTGAAGAAATAAAATCTAAACTTGATTTTGCTGTGCTGTTTTTATCAATTATGCAGTGAGTGTCAAAATAAACTAAGTTGAGATAATGAGATGTTTCCATTATATTAAAAATAAACTCTATTCACATTGACATGCTCGTCAGTAGATGGACAACAGCCAAATGTGTATACACAATAGGTGATTTAAAGTGTGTAAATGAGTAGATCATATCAAGTGAATTTCAGGTGTAAGTTTATTTGGTCATCTTCTGCAGATTTGATAAAAACAACACCACAAAAGTCGTCAGTTTTCATTTAATTTTACATGAAATTAATGTAACTTTCTTGTGTCTAGGGCATGCTATGCCTTAGTTTAAAAAAAAAAAAATGGTTTGTCTGTAGTCAGTATGAAATTTGTGGTGAAATTGAAGCTATAAATGTAATGTCATTAAATGATGAAGCTTAAGCAAGGTCCTTGAGTGAATCCCCTAGAAACACGGGAATCGTCTGAGAGGCATTAAATTACTGGTTGTAAAAGTAATATGTGGTCATCTTAGTAACATATCTTAAAGTTTAAATTAGCCCTCGTTTTCTTTGTAAACCATGATCCAAATGCTGCATGTTAACATTTCTATTTGTTAGTATGAACATGGAAGGTTTTATGTAAGGTTAATAAATACAGAACTTTTTGTTACCAAAACCTTACTTCATATTACTTTATCAGAGTATATAAAGTATTCTTGAAAGGATAATTACTTTATTATCACAGCTGTCTAATGAAAGTTTGAGTTTTTACAGATTGTCTTTATCATGATCAGAATTATCTATCTTGTTCCATGCTAGAACTGTTAATTGGACAAATAGTTTGGTGTGGAGTTTCTGTATTTTGATAACCATTTTTATATTTGCAAATGATAACACACTAATTAGTATAAGGATTATCTGCATAGGTTAAAGTTGTGGCAGAAACAAGGGATCAGGAGCACGCAGATGAACTCCATGAAGCACTGAAGGCAAGCTATAAGCAAGTCGCATGGGGACCAAGACTCTTTTAAAATCAGAACTTTATACTGAGCCTTTTACAACCTGCTGTGGTTTTTTTTGTGAGCAAACAGTTGTGTTAAAATTATGTGCATTCATGAAACCACTTTTATCTTTGTATTCATAGTTGCACACCTTCATTTTACAATGATTTTTACAAAGATTAGAAATGAAAAAGTTATTAGTTATAGTTTTATATATTTGTAGTTCATACTTCCAATCTTTTCTTGGGCAACTGCTCTTAAAAGTACTTACTTGTATTTTTTAAAATATAGGTACCAGATTTTTTTTGGTTTCTTTTTTTTTTTCTTTTGCATTTTACAGAAAATTTTTGTGGTGCATTTTGTTCATGTGTTTTGTCATATTATTACCTTTTACATTTTGTATATTCCATTCACAATATTATATAAGGCTTGCTTTCTTCTTTTTCTTTTTGTTTTTCTCTGGTGTGGTCCTTCTTTGCTTCTTTTCATCCAGTTTCGAAGGATAAAAGAAAAATTAACAAAACATAAGAACTACATTAAGGTGTACATATAAAAGTATGAATCTAAATAAAAAAGGCAGTGCCAGTAGTGACGTGATTCATGGTAAAACCCATCAAACAAATGTTTTTGCTCTACTTATACCATATTTTTATGCAACAATATTTCTATTTGTTTAACAGATCTGTAATTTTGAGAATACCATACAATCATCTCTCACTAAAATCAACTATATCAAGAACAATAACTCTTGCAGAGTGCTAATTTCTTACGCAACCTGTATAACTTTTTTCTTGTAACAACTTGATGACAAACTATGTCTGATTATTCTGTCTGTAACTGTTTCAGCATAAGAAATAAAAGTGATTTGGTTAGTCTTTTGAAATGCATGAATCATCTCCTGTCTGATTTTTATAAAGACTGCTACTTTGGTATTATATTGTGTCATTTTAATACTTGATTGAATTTTGTGAATTTTTGTGTATTTTTATAACAGAGCAACACATTTTTTTCTTGTTACATTTATTGTATATGTCTATAAAATAACTATGTATTTACTGAAATATTTCCTGACACATGAAACAGAATATAATTCTTGCATCACTCAGGGAAAGTTGAAGAGTAACACATTTTTATTTATTCTATCTTGCCATTTTAATGGATATTCATTTGACAGATATTGACTATTGCTGGAACCAGGGCCAAGATAGAATTTTATATGCATTTTATTTTCATTATTTATTTGGTCAATGGTTTTGTTATATCTGATGTTTGCCTCACTTAACTCATTGATCTCCGTCAGTGTACTCTACATATTAGATTTTACCTGTTTTACCTGTAATTAAGTTATTATTGTTTGATTAAATGTTTTAATTGAAATTGTTTCTTATCATTATGCACCATCTGCAACAAATATTTATTATATATCAGCCAATCATCAGTTATTGGGAAACAAATTGAACAACATTCAGTTTAATTACAACTTTTTTACTATTTACAATGCCGACCTTGCACCAGGAATCACTGCTTTACTACTGTCATATTGATTGCTCATAGGTGCTTTATTAGGCACTGCCACTACTATGACTACTCATCACCAGGATAGCTCGTAGGTGCTTTATTAGGCACGGCCACTACCATGACTACTCATCACCTGGATAGCTCGTAGGTGCTTTATTAGGCACGGCCACTACCATGACTACTCATCACCTGGATAGCTCGTAGGTGCTTTATTAGGCACGGCCACTACCATGACTACTCATCACCTGGATAGCTCGTAGGTGCTTTATTAGGCACGGCCACTACCATGACTACTCATCACCTGGATAGCTCGTAGGTGCTTTATTAGGCACGGCCACTACCATGACTACTAATCACCTGGATAGCTCGTAGGTGCTTTATTAGGCACGGTTACTACCATGACTACTCATCACCTGGATAGCTTGTAGGTGCTTTATTAAGCACGGCCACTACCGTGACTACTCATCACCTGGATAGCTTGTAGGTGCTTTATTAGGCACGGCCACTACCGTGACTACTAATCACCTGGATAGCTCGTAGGTGCTTTATTAGGCACGGTCACTACCATGACTTCTCAACACCTGGATAGCATATAGGTGCTTTATTAGGCATGAGCGCTATCATGACTACTGATTACCAATCTGTGAACCTGGTTACACTGCATGGCGCAAATTCGTATTGAGAGGCAGGATTAAGTAACAAGTGTGGTGGAGCTAAAATACCAGCTGTAAATCTGAATGACTACAATAAATTTTACGCATGTCGACCATTCTGCCAACACTAACAAAATAATTATAAGATGTTTACACTAGAACAAGAGGTATTTCACAGCTACTAAAACAAGAAGTATTTCACAGCTACTAAAGGCTCAAATTAATGGTCTGTTTTCTAATTTATTTTGAATAATTGTTTTGAATAGTAAATGAAGAAATTGATATACCGTTCATGCACATTTAAAGCATTTTTGCTTTTGTCTCAATCGGCGATAAACTTGTGCCCTGAATTATTACTACACAGCCAAATGTGCCATATATGATTCTTGTAATCATCTGGTGCTCGATTCACATGATAGTAATATGATTTCAATATGTTAATTTTTGCTTGGAAATTAATAATCATATGTAGATATGTGTGCAAAACCTGAATATTATATGACCATTTATACAATGAACCATATGTTGCAAACCGTATGATTTTTATGTATGGCACTTTTAGCCGTGTACTTTTGCACCAAAGAGAACACAATTTAACTATATTTTTACATTTTGTTCACATACGTACCTAATTTGATTTTTAGCACTGAAATAATCTATGTTTATTGTTTAATTTTGTAGTATTGATAAAAAAATGTTTTATTGATAGATAAAATGTTTAAATCTCATTACTTTTTTTATAATATTGTGAACATACACGTATATATGGTCGCCATACCCATGCGGTCAGGCCCATCAAAATAAACGCAAACGTTATTATATGAATATACGTAATATATGGTTTGCAATGTGTCTATTTTTCTTGTTTCCTTTCCTCATTTTTTTAAACCTTTTTTCCCTCTAGGAAAACAGATGTTCTAACATCTTTTTGCAACAGATTTCTCAGCCTCTTCACGAGTGAAGCTTAGATTTTCGGTGTATTCCCAAAGGCGGATCCAAAAGGGCAGGCACCCCCTATCAATTTGCAAAAATGAAAATAATGTATTTTGTGTGTAAAGGCATGCATTAAAATGTGTTAACCAAGGGTTTTTGGGGGGACCCCGTTGGTAGCCCTTAGGTGATTCTTTGGATCCGCCACAAATTCCTTTTGCATGATGACTTGTATTCCCTTTTCCAGGTTAGACATAGATGGTTGATAAGGGGTTTTCTCGATGTAGCGTGCAACATCTTGTTATTTTTGTTTTGTTTAATCTTTATCTTATTGTTTCTCAATAATCAGTTTTGTTTCTGTACTTCTGTTGTTTTCTTCGTGCGTCAGTAATCGGCCACAGACTTTATGTAGTGAACAAATCTTTAATCGTAACAACACTTATTTAAAATGTATAAGAAGAAAAAGGATATGTTAATTCTTCAACATAAAACTACGAGGTTTTTTTCACTTGCATGTATTAACGTGTTTGGAGCAAAACAATATCATATGAATACAAGTAATGCATATTTAACCTCGGGAGTGATTTAATAGCCTTAATGATAGTTTTTCCTGGAAATAATTCGCCCTGGAGTGTATCTGTCCTTATCTGTGTGTGAGTATGGAGTCGGAAAGTGAAACTGTATCTACTAGTACTAGTTCTTATGAAGAAAGTATATACGAAGAACCCATCGTTCACATGTCACGTGATCCAAACAACCCAAGGACTACCCATTTCCAAGATGTCAGTGCTGCAGCTTATAAAATAAAAGGTGCCGTCCTGAGAACTCCATGTACTGTAAGTTCTTAACTAGATATAGCTTTTCATTACACTGTATTGATTAAAATCTGCCTCATCCATGTATATTCGGAAAATATTGCATGGATAATTCATGTGCAGGGCGGATTCAGGCGGGGGCATGCGCCACAACCCCCCCCCCATAAATTTGCAAAGCATGGGTTGTCAGGGGTAGATTTAGGCGTTTTTAGGTTGAAACTTTAATTTCTCGCAAATTTTACCAAAAAAGAATATCTACTTTGTACTCACTCTGCAAGAATATTTCAAACATTTAACCTAAACAATTTTAACTGTGCGCCCCCCCCCCATCTAAAATCCTGGATCCGCCCCTGATGTAAGTTTTTTCGGCGGCATTTTTTTTTATATATTTTTTTTTGCTATAGGATGGATACATATTTTCCAATTTTAATATTTTCTGCGATAATTTTTTTTAGGGGGGGAAGGGTTGTGTAAAAAAGTTTAAGGACAAAATTATATTTCCAATACTGTAATCGCACACCAATCACTCAACAAAAAATGTTCAAGATAACCGATAAACGGTATATCAATTAGACTAGAGTACGAAAACATCAGTGATCGATGATCGGTTTGATCAACTTGCCTACAATAACTGAGAATCATACATGTAACATCTATACTTATCTTTTTTATATAGAGATCTAGGTTGTCAGACCAACTTGGAATGGAAATTTATTTCAAGAAGGACTTTCTTCAATTTACAGGAAGGTACAACCTATTATACAGAAAGACACTAATCTAATAGCTTAATCCCTCTACTTCGTAATTGCTCTGGACCTTGAAATATATAGCTCAAATTCAGATACAGTGTATATTGCATTAGTGCTTTGGAGTAATTTGCCCTTTTTCTATACGCAAATTAAGAATGTGGGATTTTGTTCTAAATTATATTCAATTGCTAAGATTGTCAAACCATATCCACACGCAATTTTAAAATGTAAATGAAATTAAGTACTTTTTATTTGGTATTCGAAATAGAAAATTTGTGGTGTTTCAGCTTGAATCTCCTAGCAATAGCTGTTTGTTAATTGCATTAAGTGCGAAAAAAATATATAGGTATTAAATAATTAACAAAATAAAAATGTTGAAAGCTTGGAAACAGTGTCCAAACGATGACTCTATCTATGCGGTCGTATCGCACTGCGCTCTCGGGCCTATATTCGATTTCGGGGGAGGGGGGGGGGTAATGAATTTATGAATATCAACTATCATGAAAACAATTTGTAGAAGTCCAGAAATATTCAAAGTGCTACTGAAAGTGAATTATGCAGGTATATAAATAAGTCAGAGGTTCCTTAATACAAATTATTTTGAGGTCCAGAATTAATTGAAGCATACTTAGTCATATGACGAAGACAAGAAACGATTAGGGCATCTGAAATATCTAATCAGTCACTGGAGTTAAAACCATTTTTTTGCGAAAACAAAGACGACATTACAAAAAATACTTCATATTTGACTTTGTTTAATTTCCAGCTTTAAGGAACGAGGTGCTCGATATGCCTTAATGATGTTATCTGATGTAAGTCATCTAATTTTTTATTTATAACACAATACTTTTTACGTAAAAGATATTTAAAAAAAAAAAAACTGTCATTCATTTTCATTGTATAAGAAACAAAGCATTTTAGTTGGTATTTGCAATGATAAACTGAATCTTCTTTATTAACAAAGCGAGTATCATATTTGCCTTCCGATTTGGTTTTGAGAAGATGAGTTAAAATTGAATGAAAATCCATAACAAATCATCAGTTCAATTCTGACTGAGAAAACTAGCAGTAAGGTTGCTCTGATTCTCAGTGTAATTTGTCATAGTATCTTGGCTAAACAAAGAAGTACAACATTAATATCTTTTATTCGTTAAGGACCAGAAAGAAAGAGGAGTAATTGCAGCAAGTGCCGGGAACCATGCTTTAGGGTTGAGTTACCATGGTAGCAAACTTGGAATTCCAGTTACTGTTGTTTTACCAAATACAACGCCTCTTATGAAAGTTAACAACTGCAAGGTATATGGCGCTGAAATTTTAATACACGGAGAAAATTTAGCAGAGGTAAGTGAATACTTATTTTTTTAACAGTAAAACTTTCTATCAATGGTTAACCTTTGGGACAACTTGCCTCCTCCTGTGGTTTTACTTTGAAGGAGTTTTAACAGTTAAGAGTCTCTTATTAAGGGTTTTTTTTCAACATCAAAGGCAGGAGCCTTAGAGAGATATTTGACCATAATTTCTTCGTCTGCTATGCGAAACTTAAATTTAATTTACAAGTAGACAAGCCTGTTGTATATGAGGCGTATTTTTTTCATTTTTCATTTTGTTGTAGCCTCGGGGTTTAAAAGAAACTATATGTAATATCGACAATTCAGATCTAGACCAATTAAAAGAAGCGTTGATATAAGAAAGAAATAGCAGTCCCCATTATTTGATTAAAGTTTTATTTTGTAGAACTTACTGTAATGTTTTTGTTTTCAAGAGACTGTAGTTGAACTTTATTGGATAGAACGGTTATAGAACTGTCAGTTTGGATAGAACGGTTATAGAACTGTCAGTTTGGATAGAACGATTATAGAACTGTCAGTGAAGTTAACGTGTAACTTCAGAACGGTTATAGAACTGTCAGTGAAGTTAACGTGTAACTTCAGAACGGTTATAGAACTGTCAGTTTGGATAGAACGGTTATAGAACTGTCAGTGAAGTTAACGTGTAACTTCAAAGAACTTCCATTTAAACCTTATTTTATAAAGCTTGCAGTTCAGTTTTAGAATTGAAAGTTTTATTTTATAAAAAATGCATTCGATTTAAGTTTATTTTATAGAGTTAGCTGTTGACTTATATTTATAGTGGTTAAGCTTTATTTTATAGAGTTTACAGTACGCCAAGGAGCAAGCGAACGAAAGAGGTCTTCTATATATCAACGGGTATGGCATTTATTTTGCAAATGGGCATTCAAAAGCTTCTTGTTTTAAAAAAAAATATTTATCACACTATAAAATTTATAAGAAGTCAAAAGCAAAAAAAAATTACTACTGTAAATCAAAATATTTTATTTGTTTTATATACCATAGTACATGTCTGTAATGAAGATTCTCAGTTATCTACTTCTCGTGCTAATCACGATGCTCAGTTATCTATTTAGCATGCATATTACAAGATGTATTACTATTTCTCTGCTATCTATTATTGTTTTTGAGTTATAAGTGGCCAAAGGGTGCCAAGCCCCCAAAAAATAAGCTTTTTATTTTGGTTTCACCTTTAATTGAATTTCAAATGAAAGTGTTATTTTGTGTCCAAGTCAGATGTTGTGTTCCCTTATGAATTGTAAGTTCCTATGCTTAAGTGTGTCAAAAGGTAGAATTGTGTCCACACTTACCTCATGTGACCAGAGTTCCCCTGCTGTGGTAGTATCATGCTGCACTCAGGTTTTTTTTCATTCGTACTGAACGATAATACAAGACTTCATACTTTGCAGGTATGACGATAAAAATATAATAGCAGGACAGGGTACCATTGGATTAGAAATACTAAAGCAGGTACCGGACCTTGATGCGTGTATTGTGCCGGTAGGGGGTGGTGGTCTGATAGCAGGCGTATCCCTGGCCATCAAAAGTCTTAAACCAGATGTGCAGGTTATTGTACGTATATACTTGTAATGAGATTGACTTTAATTAAAACATTGTATAGAAAACTTTCGATTTAAACTCGTTGTATATACAATTTTCTATCAAGACACTCTGATAATATTTCTGAACGTGGACGATTCAAACTATCATGAACTTCTTGAAAACATGAAAAACTACCCTACCATCAAGTTTCAATTATTATTATTATTTCAATTATTGAAAGTTGGACGTTTTGACTCAGTTTTTACACTGTAACACTAAACACTATTCATTTAGGGAGTCGAATCTGATGCATGTCCTGGCTTTGCAAACGCCATGAGAGAAGGGAAACCTGTTTTCACAGAGTCTGGGTCAACATTAGCTGATGGTAACTTTTGTGATTTCTTTGCTTGTTTGATAAGGCCAGACTTTATATCTCTCACATTCATATCATTCTTTTAGTAAATATACACATGGACACATGGTTTACATGTTTACGATACATTAGAACACGAGTTAATATACATTTGTAAAATGATATGACTGCTGGCTAAGAAGATTTACTAAACTACAGATTATGTTAATTACTACATATAACTGTACAACCAGTATTTATTCCCTTTTTTAAAGATATTTCCCTTCATATATTGAAATAGAATAAGGTTGTATCTAGTGGTACTCGGATCACCCTATTAAACACATACTCAGTGCTAGATTAGTATGTTGAGAACGCTCTATTGCGTCGATGCTAATTGATTTATGGAATCCTATTTTTCCTTTCATGACAAAACATGCGAAAACTATGACATAATTTATACAATATATATTTTCGTATGCACTTAAAATATTGTCTCCAGTCTTTGTAGGACTTGCGGTTTCCGTAGTAGGTTCAAATGCATTTGAGACTGCCAAAGATTACGTCGACAAATGTGTTCAAGTCAAGTAAGATATTTTTATGCAATCTATTAAAATCTGTGACAATAACACAAAATATAGTCATTTTCAATTTGTCATTATTTGATTGAAATAAGTAGATAGAGATGAGAAGAAACATTCATGATAATAGGATTTACTGCTTTGAGGGGCGCGACAATGGCGGATCCTGTACACTAAGGTCCATTTATGTCTTCGTTTTTTTTATCAGTCAATGCAGTAAGAATCACACAGAGCTATCCAGTAAATATGATTTTAATTTTAGAGAGGAGTCAATAGCATTGTCTATACTGAGATTGGTAGAGTTAGAGAAGGCCGTAGTTGAAGGAGCTGGAGCTGTTGGGTTGGCTGCTGTTATAGAGAACCTACTCCCTGAACTAAAAGGCAAAAAGTAAAATTTTGGAGATAATGTTGAAAGCCAAACTACGATTGCACACATGCAATTCGCAGGGGCTTGCACGAACCATCAAATATACAGTCCGACTAGCAAAACTGTGTTTTTATACCAGTAGGACTGTACATTGGACAGCAGACATAAACCGAAAGAGAATGAAGTAATGTTTCCGGTTTGTTTTGTGTTCATTATACCACTGCAACTCCATTAGCTTAATCAATGCGACTAGGTTTTTTGGCAGTTTGAAAATCTGATATGTAAACAGTGTAATCGCAGCACAAAATGCCTTTTTATATTAAAACCGTAATTTTTTTTAAAATGTAGGTATGTGTACGCTTATATCAGCATTAGAATCAAAACACAGGAAGATCGAAACCCAGATAAAAATGATGTACTCATAACCAAACAAATCGAAATATTTGTTCCTTACTACGCATGTTTGCATATTTATCTTCACAGAGTGGTGATAGCTTTGTGTGGTGGTAATATAGATACAACAGTACTGGGTCGTGCCATCGATAGAGGCCTTGCTGCTGATGGTAGGCTCAATAGATTTGTTGTGACTGTTAGCGACAGACCTGGCGGTGTAGCCGATTTAACTAAGATGTTAGCATCAAAAGGTGCTAGGTATGTCGTAAGTTTTTTTAAAAAGGAACTGGACTATTTGTACCTACTCGGAGATTTTGATTTTTTGATAAACACTTTACAATTAAGCAAAGGAACTACGTGAAAAATAGAAAAATCACATGTCAACCACCCGTCTGATGTAAATTTGATGTTTTGAACTAATAAGACAAGAGAACGAGTCCTCAACGAAGAACGAAATGAAAGCGAATACGGAACAAACTCCGACGTAAGTGCTAACGATTCAAACCCATTACAATGAGTAGTTGACGTTTAGTACCGTCACAATATTTACCGATACTTAGCCAGCACTCCACAGTTTAGTTTAGTTTCGCACTTTTGGCTAGGGATGAAAAATGACATGAATGGAAACCGGTAGTTGCTATAGTGATTAAAAATGAAGAATCTATTGTTGATAAAACATTTTCTGAAAAAAGGGGACTTTTAAAAGTATTTTGCAATGTTTTATATATATTCAATGTTGAAGGGGCTTTTTTTCAATGACAATTTGACTTCATTGTGAAAGTGAAAGTAAGTCAATTTTTTACCATGCTAAATTTAATAAGTGGATTACAAAGTGAAATAGCTCAAAATCTAACCGGCGATGCCCATATGAGGAAGGGGTTTTTGAAGGGAAAAGTTTGAACAGTTTCAGGGATTGAAATAAAAATTTCAGATATTTTGCGGGAAATTTGATATTTTTAAACCTGATTTTATGAACTTTTTTGCAAATTTTCGCATATTTTTGCATGGTTTCTATGGTAACCCTATATGCTGTGGGTAATTTTTTTCCAGAAAATTTTTACTGCATCCTGAAGGCCTTGGCTTGAGCTATTTCTAGATATATAGATTTACAGATGCTTGACAATTTTTTAAAGTGATAAATGTTACAAAGCATCAGATTACAAGACCAAAATCAGGCAGTTCTACAATACTGTGGAGTGCTGGCTTAATCAAAACACAAAATTTGAAATTATTTGTGAACGAACAATCACGTTCAGAAATGAAAATAGTAAGTCAACAACACAGAACTGTTTACGATCATGTTCAATTTCGTTGTAAATGTGATATTTCATGGAATCAATTGATTATATTAATTTGGTTTGTAACAAATATTGGTCTTTTAAATACTTCCAGTATCAAAGACATAATGCATGAAAGGGCGTGGCTGAAGTCTGATGTTTTCTCAACGCAGGTATATAAAATACCAAAGCACAACAAAATAATGTCCTAATTTGAACGATGTTAATGTTTATTCTTTTTCCAAATTTATATAAATTCCAACATTTCCATAGTCACTTTGAAGTGTTTGCAGTTTATGTTACCTGCATTTTGAGGCATTTTGTGAGTTCAAAACTTATACTAAAGAGTAATCAAGGGAACCAAGGTTGTAGCGGTAATCAAAAGAATATAATCCAGGGACAAAGACCAGACATGGAAAACAGACATACACAAGGTCTCAGTATCGTATTAATTTTCCCATAGACCTCTATAGTGAAGTGCATATTTTTAGGATTTTTTAAAAAATATGTAAATTGATTCAATAAAACTTTCACTTATGTGGCATTTCTAAGGACACGTGAAAAAATAATTTCCTGCAAAGAAAATAGGGTGAGTCCACGAAGATTGGACAGAAAAGTAGTCTTGAACTATAAATAGCCATTTTCCCTACTTTCACTTTCGTTTTGCACTCACCTAACCAACCTTTTCAGTGGAACATTTTTATGATATTATGTTAGATTTTCTTTTAAAAAAGTTCTTCATCTTACAGTGTGATGTTTGCTCTATTTTTTAAGTCATTGTTCATGTCTTTTGACAAAACATTAGTTTGTAGAGAGGCAAAAAGAAAATGCACTATATTTTTATGGCATCCATGTTTTGACGTACACCCGCTCAGGGATATGCAATACGATACTGGTACCACAACAATGAACATACAGTAACTAAAATAATACATACAAAATAACAAAAGTAAATAAGCAACTCGGACTCTACTAAAAACTGGAAACATGGACCCGGTGTACCTTTAGGGTAAGCGTCCTCTGCTTTTCAAGAAACACCCGCCAAGTTGCTCATAAAAAGTCGAGTCTGGGGTAGAGGATAGAGAAAAGGAAAACTATGACACGTTGAACAAATCAGTTTTCATGGTGCAGATGGATACACCGAACAGTCCACGAGTTTATAATTAGCGACAGAGGACTCAAAACCCTGACATGGGAGGATGTGAATCGACATAAAATTACAGCTGTTCTTCGCCGTTTAACGCTACGCTTGGCGTCAACAATTCAGAGGCAGTTTTAAAAATGGCACATGACCGTTGAAAATCCCTACCAATAAAAATAGACGTGCTTCAAGTTTGTGACTGAATTCAAAATCGTTGAATCAATCTTATTTGTGCAATTCCTACTGATAAACGTTAAACATGCTTACGGGTAGTTTGAGAATGGACCTGAATTGTCATTGATCAGATTGTTTTCTACTTCTATTTTGTTATTATAGGTGAAAGTAATAATAGAAACTAGGGACCAAGAACATGCGGATGAAATACACCAAGAACTGAAAGCTCGTTATGATAAGGTGTCATGGGGACCGAGAAGATCATATATTAACTAAGGTTTACATGTTTTTTTTTTCAAAAACAATGCAATTAATGAACCTTTCATCTCATATATTTCTAAATCCTATATTTAAAATAATATAGAAATTAGAGTTTTAGTAAAACTGGTTTTGGATTATTGTTTATTTCTCATCTGGGCAAGGTTATTTTCCATGAACTAACTTGGTACTGTGACATCACTAACGTCGATCGGTCCGCAGTCCTCAAATAATTCCAAACTAAATAAGACTTTGGTGAAGGGACAATTCTTAATTTTGACTTTAATCGATTAGAAATTAAATCATAGGATAGTTATTAATATTTGACCAAGTTAAGCTTGCAAAACCATTTTTGTGACATTTTACGCTTGTTCATAAACCCCAAAGTTGTTTATTTCGCATAACCTGGTCAAAACTTAAAACAATCCTTAAATAACCATAAGAAGCCAGGATAGTTGTATTTTACACAATAATCGAAAGAAAATGTCATAAGAACTGAAAAATAGAAGTAGATTTGCCGTAATGGGAACACACAACAATATAGCTAGCTCAGGTAGATTTGCCGTTAGGGGCGTACACAACACTATAGCTAGCTCAGGGTAGATTTGCCATTTGGGGCATACACAACAATATAGCTAGCTCAGGGTAGATTTGCCATTAGGGGCATACACAACAATATAGTTAACTCAGGGTAGATTTGCCATTAGGGGCATACACAACAATATAGCTAGCTCAGGGTAGATTTGCTATTAGAGACATACACAACAATATAGCTGGCCCAGGGAAGATTTGCCATTATTAAAGTGCGGAAAGCAAAGAATATCAATCGAAAAGGGTCGTATACAGAACAGTTGTTGATCAGAAAATACTTTGAAAGAAACTGAAGAGTTAGCAAAAAAAATAAGTGGATTTAATCTTCATGTGAGCTATTACTCAATCAGGTTTTTTTTCACTACACTGAAAACGAACAAGAAATAGAGAATTCCATAGAAATGAGCACTAAAATACACAAATAAACAAGCAATATGTAATTAGTCAAAATAAAAAAAAATATATACTTCATAGTTGTATTATCAACTGGGTTCAGTACACTTATGGCTAAAAAAAAAAACATCAATATCCGGTTTGTGCATGTAAAATCGGGAGTTTAAAAACAGAATCATGGCTGTTTCATTCTCATATACTTGGTAAATTCAATTGAGAACCACACTAGCCTAGGAAACATAAGCTAGCGTAAATGATTAAAACAAGTAGAATCTTAGCTTATTCCATGATAGGGATGGTTTACGAAAATGGTGAAAAACCAGTTAATTTGATCCAGACATTTTTTGGACCATGATAATCCACAATTCCTTAACAGAGCCGGACATTTTGGCCCATACATATTTCAGATCATGACAGGAGAATGTTTAAGGACAATAAAAACAGTATATCGTAACAAATGTAACCAATTTTGAAGTTAATAATAACAGGGCTGACAAAAATTATGGAAGGACTTCCATATAAAGGTGTTTAAATTCATTTGTTTGGGAGCGTTTAAGGTTTCATCTTCCTTATATTCTTTTAACTGATTAAAAAAAACCTGATTGCATCCGTTCAGCATACCGAAAAAAGTATAATGCAAAACCTGCAATACTGGGACTGGTTTTTTCAGTGCTTCAGATATACTAACGTATGCATTTTATTACTGAATGAAACTATAGACAGGATGTGCGAAATTCAGAACAGTCCTACAAGCCCTTAAATTCGATTGGTCGTTAAATGTCCAATCATAAATTTAGGAGTATTTTATGACATCACAAACAATGCAGGATCACGGCTGTTATGAAATGAGGTTAATCTTATTTTAAATTTAAAGTTAATCATTTATAATCTTAAAAGATTGTTATGATCTTAATTAAATATTAACTTCCTTTACTTTCATAAATTAAAATATAACTTAAAGGACAAAATATGGTAGAACAGGATCCAGTGTATTTGAGCCACATTAGATTTAGGAAAGGTGACCCTCAGTCCAGGACCCCAAAAATTTCCTCCAGAAATATTTTTAAAAAAGCATTATTTTCATTATATATAAAAGACAATGCTTCATAGCGAAACTGCCTAGTCGTTGAAACTACGCTGTTTTCGTATTTTTTTTTTCAATATTTCAATGTAAATATATTTAAAGAGGGTTGAATCTTTATGAACCGACTATAGTAATTGAAATGCTTCTTTAGTCCAGTTAAGGGTAGCTGTGGTACAGATAGATTCTCTCTCAGTTGGAAGTGGTCTTGATTAAATCACTCGTTGAGAATATTAATGGGAGAAAGCTATTTCCTACACTAAACAAAAAGTTCCTTGTAATTCTCATTCACAGCATACACACACCATAAAAATAATATTTTAGGCATTCGTAATTAAGATAATGATATACCCAACATATCTGATCAATTCAGGCGATTGGCTTTATCACCCATTATTGTCATTCTTTTTCAGAATACCGTAGTTTAAACAAGCTTTTGTGTGATATGGTGTCTTAGCTTCCAAATGAGCCTACGTAATAAATATTTTAACTTTTCCAAGTCAAGTCAGGTGAAAAATTGTCACCCCTATACCCATGAAAAAAAATACCTCGGCATGAACTAAAATGTTAATGTATATATAAACGGTGTGCAATAGACATGTTGGGTACTATTGTTTTAATTATCGATGTATCCAACATATCTTCTCATTTCAGACGAGTATTTTTCGGTTTCAATGTGAAAACAATGAGTTTTTATAAAAAGAAGAATTTTCGGAATTTCATATTTTCTTCCATTTCACCACTAATGGGCAATTTTTTTTCAAATACCACACTTCAAACAAAATGATGTAATGATATTTTTGTGATTAAAAAAATCCTGGTCCCAAGGGCCTGTCACAATGATTAGGTTTTTACTCTGGAGTCATGTGACTTCTGAGTCTTTTGTCTATCAAAATGACATCCGGTTGATAACCGCCTTAAAAGTTCTTCCACCGCGAAAGAGATCTGCTGGATGAATATTAAATTGTATATCTTAATTATTTCGTATAAATACGCTTTCCGTTTTGACAATATACGATTGAAATTATATTTTCCATAAATGATTGTAAGAGAACAATTCAAATACATATTTAGTAGTTTGAACTATATTTTATTAATATCTCTGATATCCATATACGGATTCCATGTTTAAACTTAAAAACAAATTGTTAAGATTGAGAAACAGAATAAAAACGGAATGAAACGAAACAAAAAAATGGAAACGAATAAATGAAATTTGAATGAAATATTGAATTATCAGTATTGTGTGGATGTGTGGTCTTAGTGAGTGGTATCAATATTTCGACAGCCACCCTTGCTAGCAGTTTTGCTGTAATTGTTGAGAAAGTAACAAATATCGACTGAAATGGTTCACGATACTTAATGTCCTCCATTCACGATCAAGCTGTAGCATTTGATTTATATTAATCTCGAGAGTGTGACGGGTGCCTACCACTGAACTGAATTTAGTAAGGACTTTTAGAGATTATGAATCAAATATTAAAGATGTGCACTTAGATTTTGATCTGATTTGGGGAGATAGATTGGGTACATATGGTCTTGTGCTCTTATTAACAACTTAAATATTGAAGGTGCGCACGTTCTTCTTTTTCAGATTTTGATCTTGTTTTATAGGGGTCCATAGGAAAGCATGAACTTTGCCTTTGATGAATATATGGTACATGTGTACCTATCTCTTATCGGCAATTCTTCAGAAACCATTTAATAGAATATAATAAAACTTTCACCACGTTATGTTTACCGTATCAAATATTGCACTTGTCAGATTCTGTCTTATTTCTTTAAGTGGGTATGAAAAAGTAAAGATTGTATTCATTGGTTCTGATTTGAAATCAAAGTCAAAGTACTTAGGTACTGAATCAATTTACATCGATCGTTTGAACTTTTTCGCCTCAAATAATCGTCAAATTGCAAAAACTTTGAAAAAAGGAAAGTACGGGAATTGAATTAAAACATATCTAAACATAAGCTTATTGTCGTAAATAGTTAATGTTGTACTCTTTGATTTATTTTTAAATTCACCATTCTGATAACGAAGGACATTACAAAAACACACACACTAATTTCATAATGCATCGTAGCAGTGCGCCAGTTTGCTTAATAATCAGGTTCGATGTCGGTTTGCATGGAACACCTAGATCAATGAACACAAAACTCTCCGACATACTGTGTAATTGAACTACAAACTATTAGTTGGTCTTTTCCCAGTTTCTAAATATTTTCAAGTCGAAATTTAATTTTTGACCTCCAGGTCGAAACTATCTGTCAAAGCATTCAAACTTCAGCCGCCACAATCATTGAAATAAATTCTTAGATACATGCCTCTTTTAACTAGCTACATTCCTCAATTGATATAAGCTTTATAGCTCAAGTGCTACAAGTTATCGCATAGACACCTCTGTTTCAATTAAAGTGCTTAGTTTCTTGGGCATCTAGTTCCAGACACATGTTTATTAGCATAAACGCCAAAGTCTTAGATAATAATTTCAGTAAGTATGTATGGTGCAGACAAAACTAGCCATGCACTTTTAAGGCCCTGGAGCACCTTGAGCACCTCTATTATCTTTACACATAGCCAAAACAGCCAAATAGAATAATTATTACAAAAAGCAATATCACCAGACCACAGACTGACACCATTCCCGAGAAATGCATTATCGAAATTCCTATGCCATCGTCTAAGCAAAATTTTATTTTTTATTCTGATGTCATGAGGAGAAATAAAGATACACGATACATTGAGTGATATATCGGAATGGTTTCGGTGGGTTATGATACCCTTTTGTAAAACATTTGGCAAAATAAAATGAGTTGCTAATGATAGCATGGAACTCCTTTCTTTATATGAGTTTTTTTATCGAATCCACTGCCCCTATCTGTAAATATTTGGATCCGCCAAGTCCTGTGTGAAATATCAGAAGACAGCTTTAGCATTCCGGCAATTTATGCTCGCAGGTTTTTATTTCTATCACAGGCACTTGGGATAGTTAGAGAAGTATATAGATGAAAACTAGGCATAGTATAAACAGCAATAAATAGCCAGCGGCCATTTCAGAGAACATGCATTATAACTCAAATATGGAAGCAAAATAATTTAATGAAAAATTAAAAAAAAAATCCTGGTCCCAAGTGCCTGTGACTTCTATCTATATTATGTGTCTAAAAATAAATAGACAACTTGAATATATGGACAGTGAACGACTGATTGCATAGAAATAAATATAGGACAGGTATACGAGATTAGAAGTGAAGTATCAACTGGATCGTTGTACAATCCTAATTCATCAGCACATTAAGTTCGCAGTAAAAGTTGTTTATTGGCGTAAATAACATAGAATTAAATTTGGTGTATTAGAAATACCTACAAAATAGACCTAACTAACTGCATTTGAACGTATATGGGGTATGTCAAAGGGACTATTTTACGGCGGCAGTGTAAGATAATTGCAGATGCTACCAGGCTTTACAAATCTAAAGGCTCTAATGACTGCTATACCAATTCTAATCTTCGATCTAAATTGATAACAAACCGTCTATATATTTTTATCATGTATTAGTGACAATATTGTAAATTGCATATTATTTATTTATTAATTAAATTAAATGCTGATATACAATCAAGAAATCAAAACCAAAGCCAGTGTATGTATTATTAAAGTGTAGCACTAGAAATTAATTCTTTTCTGTATATAGACACAGTAACTATTTAACTGCACCCTAATGCAGACATAATACAAACGAGAATAAGCCTAGACTAATCTTGTAAAATAATTAAAACATGGTTCGTGCATAGAAGTTTGTTACGCTGTGTCTAAGTTGTTTCTAAAACATAGGACGTATAGTACTGGTAATTTGGAGGTTTGGAATATATAGGAATATATCATATACGTGTATGATACAATGGTTAGAAGTGACGGTGAAGTAATTGGAACTAACTACAAAAAGCTCTTTTTCAAGCATGTTCATGAACAATTCTTTCTCAAGAAGCAAGTCCATAAAATAGATTACGAAAGGGAACAGAGAGACAGGCAGATTTTGGAAGAAAAAGCAGTATTTGTAAAACGATATAAAAAATTTCTTCTACCAAGGAATGATAGTGTCGGACGAAATAAATCTAGGAGATCGTCATGTGGTGATGTTCAACTGTTAGAAAGAGAAACGAAACATCGGTTGTCAAATACTGATAGGACGAAATCATTACAGATTCCACGGAGAAGAAGACAGAGTGTTGTAGAAATTAAACGAAACAATTATCTTGAGCCTCCAGTTGACTTTCCATACTCGTTTCCGGAATGGCACAATCGTGTCGACGAGGGATCATTTGAAGATACCGGCGCTACAGACCCTCGCGAAATTCACAAGGAACAATTACTAAAATCGTTAAGTGATTTTACCGAAAGGTCTTCAGATGAGCTCGTTACGAGGAGTGACACAGAGACTAATCTAGCTTTGTTGAACAAAGATAGAAAAGTTTTAAATGAGAAACCTAAAAAATCACATGAAAGTAACAGTCTGAGTGAGGATTTACGCACAGTTGTAAAAGAGAAAAGACATTTAACATCATACCCTTTGAAGCTTCCAACAATTGGCGGTCCTGTTCAAAATACTCGATGTAATAGGACTTTGACGATGTTACCAGGACATGAAAGCAAAAGGGTTCATTTTAGCACTGAGGATGATATAGCCAGTGTGAAAGATATTGATCGACAAATGTTACAGTCTCATTACAGAAGGAAATCTTTCAGTGAATTCAGAAGTTTAGCATTGAAGAATTAATTATTAACACAATTCATCCATCATGATATATAAAATAGGTATTTTTATATTCATTTTATATTTGAAAAAAAAATTGTGATTTGTTATGGTCTATTTCAGACATTTTGTAGTGCATGGTAAAGATTAAATGAACGTTATCAGTAAAGTTAAGGGAAGTACGTATATTATATTGTAAATCGTTTCACAACAAATCACTGCATGACCGACCTATCGTTGTTAATAAAATGGAAATTTTTTTGTTAAATCTTATTTAGAATTAATAAAATAAACCGAAACCTATCATGAATTTAGTTCGAGTAGAATCGATGGCAAAATGATACATTAAAAGTCAATGGTAAAAAAAAATAAGGAAATAAAACAGTCAAAATATACCCCCCCCCTCAAAGAAAGAAAAAACAAAGAAAGAAACAAACAAAAAACAAAGAAACACACAAAACACACAAAAAACCAAACTAAAAACAAATACACTGAAACCGGTACGCGGAACTCATTATCAAATACAGCGGTCCTTTTCACAAAAATCTTAAGTGTAAAATTAGTCGTAAGTTGTGATGTCATAATAGAGTTAAGTATTGTGACGTCACAACTTACGACTAATTTTACTCTTACGATTTTTTTTTGTGAAAAGGGCTGCAAATGTAGTTTGTAAGCTAAAATATTCGAATTCAAATTTTTAAAGAAATAAATCATGGAAACTCCTTTTTATCATTGTTTTACCACGGGCTGACCATTTATGCCGCATTATTTTACCCCGAGCGACAACGAGGTACTGTTTTACATTTCCGTGACCTACTACGGTACCCTTAGCTTAGACCCGCCATATTTGTCCATATTTGGCTGTGTAATTATTACAATTAATACGTGCCGATATGACCCACCCTATATTTCATGGTAATATTCTTCCCAAAGCACGGAAAGCTCAATAGTAGCCCAATAAGTTGACTAAACCGTTGAATAAGCTTATAGTCATGATATTTTTGCCACGGAGCAACACAATAGTCCGACACAACCGCATTAAAATACCCTTGAGTTAACAGACTGCCTTCCAATGTAATGGCTTATACATAAATAGCAGAAAATGCGGGAAATCGGCTGTTGTCCGAAACCAACGACTGGGAGTAATACGCGAATTTAGTATAATACAAGAATTAACACAGTCAAAAACCTAATTTCAACTAAGTTGATTAAAAAAAAATATTTTAGCTACTTGTCAAAACAGTTTATTTTATGTTTGTTGATTTGCATATTAAACTTAAGACCACCTCCCCAATTTACGACTAGTTATGGACATAGAGGAAGTGACTGAGGGAGGGTGCAAACTATGTTTATACTCTGTGGTAATACAAATCTGATGATAATCGCATCAGAACCTAACATAGTGAATAGTTTTTGCAACATTGACACGAACGCCATCTTGTGATAACTTTATAGAGCCCTTTTGTGATCCAAACTTATGGGGGGGGGGGCTTTTGTCTGGGGGATGGGCTTTCGTCCGGGGGGTTGTTCTGATCCCATCTATACTGTACAAGAGTATTCAAGGTCTCCAAGATTTGAGCAAAGATCAAAAGAATATATTCAAAACATAAAGAGTAGACAGGGAAAACTCGCAGGAAATAATAATCAACAGAACCAAGATTCTAGTGGAAATCAAAAGAATGTAATCCAGGGATAAAGACCAGACATGGGAAACAGACATACACAACAAAGAACATAAAATAAGACCTCAAAGTAAAAAAAGTAAATGCGTAACCCGGACTGAACTAAAATCTGGCTGCGTGGACTAGATGCATCGGTAGGGTAAGAGTCCTCTGTTTTATCAGAAGACATACAATTGATGAATTTTGCTAAGAAAATACTTGTACACAGATTTATAACTTCCATATCGTGTTACATAATAATACCAAACATTACTTTATCTAATGTCAGTGGCTATGTTCGGATTTCAAAGGTGTTTCAAAGGTGTTTTAATTCACGCATTCGAAGTATTTGTGTTCTATAGCTCCGACTTCATTACATTTTTTTTTACCATTGTTATTGGCGATGTATCCGAACTTCAGTAATAAATACTTCTATGCAATACCTTGTACTGAAAAAAATGGAGACGGCTTTCGGTCGTACATTCGAATATTAATTTATAAACTTCCACGTTTGTCTATAAATTAGAACATTTTTGTTCCAACTTCTATTCAGCAAAATAGCATATAAGGTGGGAATGTATTGTTTGCATGACTAACATTATTTTGAAGGAATTGCTCTCAACCTTGAAATAGTTTCATAAAAAAAGTAAAATTCTCCAAGAGTATGGAATAGCTGTCCAACGTCTTAAAAGGTGGCATTTACTTGATATTTCTCATTCGGAGATGAGTGTGAAATAAATTCTCTAGTATGACTGTTTAGGATATCAAACCTAAATCTAATACTATAACTGTATAGCATATAAAGAAAAATCGTAACCTTGTTTATTTTAATATATGGATTTAACCATATGAATTCCTTTTTTACTTCAAATGTACCTTCAGGTAAACATATATGTTTTGTTATTTTCCATGCATGCTTTCCATGCATCTATAAATTAAAGGGATAAACATTTAGAACAATGCCTCCAAAATCAAATCTTCTGTTAAATACAATGTATAACTTGTAAGTTGAAATAATATATAAAGAATGCATTTGAGAGTTGTTTTTATTTCACACTGGATTCTAGCATAAATCTTTTAACTCGCATAACTCCCGTTGTGTTTTGTCGCGTTCTAGTTGACTTGGAAAAGCCCATATTATTAAATACGTAGTGAAAGTCAATTCCAAACAGATAAAAGAATGTTAGTTGGACAGCATGCATACTTAAAAGTGAGAGCAAGTTCAAGTTCACTCTACTAGTGTTATCGACGAACACGCTGAATTTACAGAATGTTCTCTTTCAACCTGAATTGTATTCATTTGAGAATCTTAAGTTGAAATACTGGTAGTAGATCTTTAGATCTTTATATGGTTAACAAATCGGTAGAGTAAGAACCCAATGTATTGTAGTTGTTAATACCAAATCTATTAATGACTATTAAAATAAACCACAATCCTTTTTAGGCTGGAATTGTCTTGGATTCGGGTCACAAAATTAAATCAATCTTCTTAATTTTGTATAAATTGTAATTTCTTTATGAAAGCGTTCATTATTTTGGAGTTCATGGTCGTTGTAGTCAATCCACTATGGAAGGAAAGTCAGATTGTGGCTTTACTAATTATAAAAAGTTATTTAGTAAGCATGTCCATGAGCAATTTTTCTTGAAAAAACACATGAGCACAATTGACTATGAAATGCGACAGAGGGATAAGGAAATTTTTGAAAATCAATCGCACTTTGTTCGGAAGTATGAACATGTACTTAACCCACTGTGCAATAGGACAAAAAGGTTGTCTTGTGGTGATATTTATAACAACGAAGTTAGGCCAAAGAAAACACCAAACATTGGAATACGACGCAGATCATTTCATTGTGTTTCACAAAAACGACGCCCTAGTTTCATACGAATGAATAGCTTCGTGGAGCCTCCTGTTGATTTTCCATATTCATACAATGAGTGGCACGATAAAGTAGAGCATGGTTCGTACGAAGAATCTGGTTTTGACCCTAGAGAGGTTCGAAGGGAAAGCTTGCTGAATTCATTGGATAGTAAAAGCAACGACACTGAAAGTATCATTGTCAAACATCAGAAAAATAAAGGTAATAGAGACAAGGAAAAAATGTGCGGTGACAATTCGGAAAGTTCGAAAAAAGGCAAAAAATCGACTTCTAATGATAAATTTAAACACAACAAAGATAAGTTTGACATGCTTGTGAAACAAATGTCTGAAGATCTTAACAATTCAAGCCCAAGACCTAGACTGCCAAACATTGATATACATCCTAAAAAACCTGCGATGTCGCGGAAATCGTCATATAGATCAAGTTTGTATATGGATACGTGTACCTCTCCAAGAATAGATGAGTGGTTATCTAGTCACTTACAGCAGCCATGAGACGTATACAAGACTATTGGAAACCCTGATTAACCACCTTATTTTGTGAATAAATTACCGGTGACATTTGCTTCCTTGTTTCTCTACATTACAATGCCATTAGTAGTTTTATAATGAAGTAGTTTGCTTATTAACCGTGAGGTATTTTGAAGAAGTAACGGAGAACTTGCTTAGAAGATAACATGATTTGTTATTGTCGTTCGTCGTTTTAGAAATATTTTCCTCTGAATTAAGCAACTGTTACCATTTGTAATCAGCGTCTTTGCAATTTTTGCGTAAACAGTTTGTAAATTACATTTACGTTGTTAAAACATAAAACATGTTCACCATTACCAATTTTAGAACAATCAGGCTTGAAGCTACTGATGTTTATCTCATAACAACAGAATGATAAAAGCTACAGAAAAATAAATGTAACCTTACAGTTTTAGCTTGAAAAGCTCTGCTAAAGCTTCTCAACTAGGTAGAAGATAATATGTATAACTTCATTTCATTGCTCATTTTTGAACATTGTCAATAATAAGCAGGTCTTGTTCCTGCTATCAGGCTCCGTCTCGGCCTTATACCCTATTATGAAAAAGGGCAAAAGTCTAATTGATGAAATGATCCTTTTACAAGGCCTACGATTAGTTCTAAAAATGTAAATTGAGAATTGTTGCCCTGAAAAACCCAAATGGACGACAGAAAGGACAATGCTGTATGCTGAAGTATACTACGACCACCATTTGGTGAAATTTTTCTTCTCCTGCACAAAAAAAAATGACAATTGAACTGTTCTTTTTCATTCTTAAACTTTGGAACCTGACATTACAAATGTTCTGTGATTTATATTCAATGACTACTAATAGTACTGTATTTTTGTAAACTTTGTAATTATGACACAACATCTAGGCTACCTTAAAATTTAATGTTTTAACATGTAACTAATGAGTAAATTCATATCCTCAGTAATAGCATTTTTTATCGGATTGGGCGAAGAATACGCAATCTGAAGGTAGTTCGTACACTTTTTAAGGCCTAAGTGACTAGATCTGGTTTTTTTTTTGTTTTTTGTTTTGTTTTTGTTTTTTTTTGTCTGTCGGTCTTTCACTCCCAACATCGTCTTTTCTTTTGAAATGCTCATCTACAAAATGATATATTTAAATGAAAGGATATTAATATTGTAGCTCCTGCTTACAGGTTTGGTATCGTGGCTAGTCTTTCATGACTATCGAGAGGGTAATCAAGGGAACCAAGATTCTAGCGGAAATCAAAATGATGTAATCCAGGGACAAATAACAGACAGAGAAAACAAACACACGTAACAAAGAACATAAAATAACCAAAATTATACGTACAAAGCAACAAAAGCAAATGAGCAACCGAGAGTTACTTGTCGAGTTTGGAAGACTAGTATATTAAGAGGCAGGTGTTGCCTGTTAGAGGATGAATATATTGATGCATTTTAAAATTTTCTTGGCGCTTTTCTTGATGGTTCTTGTCACTTCTTGAAACTTCTTTACACTTCTTGTCGCTAATCAGAAAGGCCTACTCTTATGGCATGTCAAAAAAGTGTCTGAATTTAAATAACTATTGAAGATCGTAGAGTAAACGCTTTTTATTGAAGAAGATACGAAAATACCGAACTTTGTACAAGAAACCCCGGAAGACGTGACTTCCTGTAAGACTGAAATCAGGCTTACAATGCATCCAAGCAATGAATTTATTTCGCATTCAATACCTATATGGGGACTACGTTCTCTATTAATGTCTACATAATATACTTCCATTGTTTTAGATTGCATGCTTCACCTTCAAAGGAAAACTCTAATTGCTCTTGTTTTTTATTTACTTATATTGTTTGTTAATCATTCGCTACTCGGTCAATATATTCATTCAACCTTAAAAGTTTATCAATTTTACTGATAGCACCTGAAAAAAGTAAGAAGATGAGACGTGTCTTTACTAATACGATTGCCTCATATTTAGCATGATTATCGGATTTGCAAGTACTTCATGCTGTAGATTAAGGCTAAACTTGATTTTAAAAGTTAATTGTTTTGTATAATTGACCTATAGGATTGTCATAATGACGTTAGCACCAATTAATAGTTTTACAATGTGTATGAATGTGTGAAGTAAGAATCATACAACTATTTGAAATCTAACTACTATTGATCAAAGGAGTAAATAGTTTACTGCAAATATTAATAAACAGTTACCAACATACAGAAAGCATAAGTTTATTTCATATTATATTGCTCATCTTATCGGACTTTATATCATATTATTAAGCATGAATTATTTTAATACGATAGCGGTATCGATTTTACGTTTACTCTAGACTACACACAGCTTATCTATAAATACGTAAGACAGTAGTAAAAATTACTAACAGTTTGTAGCATAATGTCGTCTTTGTCTCTAACAAATCGAGCTTGGATTTTTTTGTTTTATTTAATAATAAAAGTAGTTACAAGTGATTTAGCTCATATATAACTCCATGTATCACTCAGGGGAATGTTTGTCATTGATAGTAACACCTATATGTATCCGGTAAACACTTTTCTTCAATTCACAAAAAAGGAGAAAACAAGTTTGTACTGTTTCAACTTTCGTCGTTTTATAGTTATTATAAAATTGTGTAACTGATAATTGTCGATTTGGTGACTACTCTCATTTAAAAAAACTTTGAATCTTCGAAAGAGCAAAAGTCAGTTTCTTAGCATGACAACGAAAACGGAAAGGCCATGGTAGGAAACTTTAAACAGATCTCCATAACGAACACAAATAATTTTTCTAATTGACCGCTATTAAATAGTTGCCTGCTTTCAACTCGTCTTATCAATCTTAACCGTATCCTTTCAAAAGTAATTTGGGTGTCTAGCAAAAAAAAAAAAAAAAAAAAAAAAAAAAAAAACAGGAACTGAACACCCTTCCAGAGCACTTAAGTATTTCTGTTTTTAGAGGGTTTGTGTTACTATAATTAGCTTTTAGCTACATTTTATTATTTGAAATGTCCTTCATATTACGTTGTCTTATGTTCAATATTATATTTTTATCAAAGTATTAACCAAAACTTTTGACTTTTTTAAGTGTTTCATTTTTTATCACATCTGTTTATTACTGATCAAATAATATTTTTATTCAACATTTATGAGTCATGTTTGATTTAGCTGTGTCTACTCGGTTACAATTTATACCGTCTTCTGTTCTCATGTTTTTCTAATGCTTGTCGATAGTACTATAATACTTCATGTAATAGATTAAAATAAAGAACAACAAAAATTGTTATCATATTAAACTTGACCTTTCCTCTTATAAACAGATTTATGGGGTTATGATTCTGTGGAATTAACAATTATTGTTCTGATATCATTAAAACTTATTAATAAAAAATAAAACAAGCAATAGAGTTGGAAGTATTACACAGTTACACTCAATATTGATTATAAAATGCTTCTATGGCCCATTATATGTCATTTAATTTACACAGGTACAAAATTGATAGTTAAAATTAACAACTCCTGGTTCCTATGTCTTGTTAAATGATGCTGTATATATTCTACTCAAAGTCATTCTATTAAGTCATTCTGATTCCTCGAAATTCAAGGGTGAATACTGTTCTAAGAAAAATAACGATAATGTGGCGGGAATAGCAGGCAAGATCATGAACAGACAGAAAGGGGGGACCGAAGCCACCATACATATAATTATTTACTGTTCAGATGCATTCATCGGAAGGGTTAACGTCCTCTGCATTTCTATTTACCAGTTATGAGTTTTCACGTGCCCATTCCGGTATATTATGGAAACCGGAATCTGCTACAAAAAAACATGTGCTCAGATGCTGCGTGATGTACGGAAGCCTATATCAACCACTCTTTTTATTTTTTAGAAAACACAAACACACAATGTTGAAAATTCAAGATAATAACTGGAATATTGGAGATAATAACTTGAAAATTCCAGATAGTAAGTTGAAAATTCAAGATAAGAACTTAAAATCCAGGATATTCCAAAAAGAATTTGAAAATCGAAGAAAATCTGCTGAAAATTCAATGGTCAGGTCTGTTCCATTATAATCTTATTTTTTTCTGAAAAATAAAAAAAAATGGCCTATTTAGGCCACTCGGTCACCATATTAATCAATTTTATTATGTCAGCTTTCACTTAAACGGCAAATAAATAGTGTTTTATATTGTAATTTTATTAGTGTATTAATTCATTTAATACTATAACAAACGGTTGATCACTTTCCATTGAGGAATACAATTTGGTCTGTTCAACAATGATCAGTAAAGTTCCACACTCCTACTTTTTGGGAAGTTCCCAGAAAAGTTCTACATTTCTACTTTTTGGAAAGTTCGTAGTAAAGTTTCACACTTCCACTTTTAACAATGTTTAAAACTTCTTAAAATAAAGAACTTTTTCGAGCGAGACCAAGGAAGAGAAGAAAGTCTACATGTATTTTTAAAAAGAAATGGGTGCACTGCTTGAAATATGTTTAC
Source organism: Perna viridis (assembly GCA_037379345.1). Lineage (NCBI taxonomy): Eukaryota > Metazoa > Mollusca > Bivalvia > Mytilida > Mytilidae > Perna > Perna viridis. The sequence goes on along the minus strand of CM074511.1, from coordinate 66,945,156 downwards.
TTTCGCTGGCCATATCTGTGTTTTGCAAATGAAAAAGATACCCCTCTCACTTCATGTGCAATTAAGGTTGCATTTCATGTATTTCCAATTGTTTCGCCCTCTCCTTATATTTGGTGTTTTTTTAACCTTTAAAGATGTTTGAAAAGAGATACACTGATGAGTTTAATAAAAACGAATAGTTTAACGTCTTTATTGAAATAAAAATTCTTCAAAATTGTCTGATGCATACAGGTATATCTACTGGCTGAAAAGAAGGCCAAATCGTGAATGATTAAGCAACTGACACCAATTGATTTGTATTCCGAACCCTAAAAAGCAGATTATTTTAGGTAACAATTCCGTACCTGTCAACATACGCATTGTGCTATGAAGAGGGGCTAAAACTTGATCGGATAAACTGAGACATCACATTCCAATCACACTTGTCATTGATCGGCCAAAGACTTTTAATTTTCAGTTTCAAATGTATGCTTGGGAATTTTTTTCTACTTTAATTACTAATATGTAACCACGTGACTCTGGAAGTCTCTATAGCAACAACATTGAAACATCAAAACAATTTTAGCGAAATTACATTACAGTTATATCTTCAATGTGCACAAAAGATACATATTTTTTGTTTTGCATTTTATGAGGAATATCCAGAATGGTCAAAGAACAGCTGCTAATGATAAAAAAAAACACGTTCGGCTATTAACCAAAACGTTGGTGGTTCGAGCCCATCCAGGGACGAGACAATATTTTTCCAAGAGATACGGAAATTTACTGTGTCCACGTGTGTTTATACATTGTAGAATTATAGTTTTCCTCAGTTGCCAAGAAAGAATCATTCTCGATTTTTAAATAAAATGTATATACTATTGTCATGGAGGGCATTGAACAAGTTATTTGCTTGTATATTGTAGTGTTTTTGTTGTTTGTTTTTTTTTTCATTGCAAATGGACTCATATTTACAAATTAACAGCTATTATTTTCAACCTTTCTCAGAAATTATTTTAACGTCAACAATTGAGAGAAGAAGTGATATCTTCATAAAGACAAGTATAATAAGATACCAGAGTAAAATAATTTAAACTTTTATGTTTCAAAACACAATAGTAAAGTTACAAATGGCAAGAATTAATAAAGCTAAAATTGTAAAAATGTGTGTTCAATATGCAAATGGGTTTACGCTTCCGTTTCATCTAAACTTTTACCTCTATGTTGATCATCTCCATGGTGATGTTTTAGGGGTATCCTCAAATATCTACACAATGCAACTTCGTCCATGCTAACACTGTGATGATTTCTGTTCTCCATCTTGCCCGTTTTGTAAGAACTTTCATTAAGTCTTTTGAAAACGTTTGTCATCAGATACCGCCAACCGTCTTTCGAAGATATGCGATCTGCCATTGATTTAGAAAAAATATTTTTGGACCGTGGAGACGTACTTTTTGTGTCGCAGTGACCAATCAGAGGAAATGCAAGAATGGGCGTCGAATGAGAACCCGAATAGCTCAGATCGTCTGCTGAATCGGATATCGAACTTCCAGTACTGCCTCGGCCAAAATGCTCTATTCCCGAATCTAGGGACGAAGAATCTACCGAACTGCGCATTGAAATTTTCCCATAGCACTTAAGTTTCCTGTACGACAGACACTTCCCGGATTCATAATATGAACATGTCTGTTTTTTATCGTTTGGCGCTGTCCTCTTTGCAAATAAATCTGGTTCGCTCGAGAAACGCTTTGAATCTTTCATCAACTCCAAAGTTCTTAAATTAGTAAATTGTTGCGGTAGTGCTTCAGTGTCTGATTCCAAAGAACGCTTGATACACTGTCTAGAGTGCAACTTTTTGAATATGTCACGTTTTGTTGAAATCTCATCGAGCTTGTCATGCTTTTGTTTTTCGATCTTATTTAAAGCGGCTCTTAATTCTTCTTCAATAAGACTGTTCTTTCTCATAGAATGGTTGTGAAATCTATGCTCCATTTTCGAATATCAGAATGGGTACACAGACAATGTTTTTATACTGAAAACGTCCATCCCAGCTCAGAGATTTGTTTACACGCCTACGTGTGTAGTGCTGAGGTCAAATTACCCTTACAGACACGGGCAGATTATCAAATAAAAAAAACATGAAGAAGAAACAACAAATAAGGAAATTAAAATAATTGCAAACCACCCAGAACAATTGTTTTATGACTGCGATGTTGTTCTCTGTTTAAAAACAGGAAGTAGTCCTGTGTTCTTGGCTGCACTTAATCGATTTGTTTCTCCATTAACAGTAACATCATTTTGAACTGTACTATTCAATACCACGATTTCATTTAATTCGTTCTTTGCTTCATTTGTTTGCACTTTCCGGTTGAAATCAAAACCATGTCAACGTTCAGGAACGGAAATTCTCTTTCATTATGACCATCGGGGAGACCTATTACAGGGCTATCATTTTGTTGTGATCGGGGAAAGTTAACGACGTTTATTGCCTGTGAACCGCTTATAGCCACATCCACTCCGAGAAAATCGACAAATAGAAACGGCTCGACAGTTAGTCATCTGAAACCTTTAAAGTTTTACTTCATCCAGTTCTTTCATGATAAAAAAATTACTTGTTTGATGTACTTAGAGTCCGATGTTTAAGTCTGCTGTCGTTATTCGTTATAAACTGATAAAGATATATGTATGTATAATTCATTTCCTGGTCGGAAGAGGGGCCTTATCTTGAATCGCAATAAACCCGATGAAAAGGAATTACATGAGCTCTGGCAGATTACAATAGTTTTGTATTTCTTCTCAGGTGTCCAGGATCCCATTCAATATTTATTTTTACATATGTATTCAATGATTGTCAAATATCAAAACAGCGATCGAGATGCCGGAATTCTCGTTGCGTTACGCTAATAAACGATAATAATTGGTCCGATTTTCCCAGTCAGCTTTTATTCCGATATTATATTTTGTAGGTGTAATACCATTATTTCTGGTCTCCATTACTTTCTATGTAAAATTAAGCTCAATTTTTTCTTTACATCAGTACAGATGGTGCTAGAGGGGTATTATTGTGATGGTCACCCTTTACCTTAACCCAAAAAAATATCAACATACCTTATGTGCCTTCTAAGAAAGAACGGTAAAGTGAAAGTGACAGGTGCAGAAATCACTACTTTCGTTTTGAAATTAAGCCATATCAAGTGGCCTAGACTTTTTGTTTTACCCTACACTGAATAAAGAAAATGAAGTTTTTAGAGTATCACTGATTCATTCAGCTTTCAGTTGACACCAAGTTTGTATGCCACTACTAAACAAGGAGAATGATAGGGTGCAATACTGGGACTACTTCGTGTCATTACCAACTACTTTCTTCTATGTGCAGGCGACTGGTTTCCGAAATAGTGGTATTACACCTGTATGATTTTAAATTAGTCCTTTTGGTGTTGTCTCCCCTAGTACGTTGTGCCTTTGGTGTTGTCTCCCTTCGTTTCCTTCGATATTTCTACATATTCATTCAGATTGAAATTATATGACTATTAAGGTTCCAAGGTTATGTTTTGTAAGCTTCGAGCCAAATTTACACAAACTTGAAATGGTTGAGAAAAAAACGTAAGGTAAAGTGATTTAACCTATAACCGGTGTAACCAATATCCGGGCAATCGAAAATTTTTATTATTCTGTAACGAAGAACATGGCCAGCGTGTTGATCATACGTCATCGAGGTCAGGTCAAGGGGCGTTTACTAACATATTCAAATCTGCTCAACATTCCATATATGGTATATCATTATTTTTATAAATTCGCCAATGTGATATACTGTACACCTTAAAAATCCTTGTATGCATTCAAAACCTAATTAATTAATTAATTTTATTTTATACCAACTTAAAATAAAATAAACAGAACTGATAAATGGTCAATGTAGGAGGATTTCCTCGCTAAAAATCAGATACTAATTAAATGCATGAAAGACCAAGAACTTCACCTTTGCACCGGAATTGGTTGAACAAAAACAATAATGGAGACAGATTACCGTTTCATTCATTTATGGCAAGATGTTGTTGAATTTATTCCCCATTTCTTGACATCATTAAATATTTAATAACATGTTAATAAATATTTAATAACATGTAAATAAATATTTATCAACATGTGCATAAATGATTTATTAATATCAATACATAGATGAATTATTAACATGTCGATAAATATTTATTAACGTGTTGACAAATCATTTATTAATATTAATAAACAGAACGAATTATTAACGTGTCATTAAATTTTGTTCCGGAAGACTTGCATGCCGGGTAGTATCCAATGTTATTGTCATTTCGGTACTTATCGATTTCGGTACATGACAACGGTAAACGAACTATCCGTTATACACACTATATTTCGTTACCATATATATTTCGGGTCTATGTGTTTATTCTGCTAAATTATTCAGTATGAGATTGAAATAGCTTACTTCAAGACACGAAAAGGGGTGACCATCCATTTTTGATTTATTATTAGTAGATATAATAATTTTTAAGTGTTAGAATAAATTTTATAGTTACGTTTGAAGAGTCCCATTCCCTTAAGAAAGTAAGTCACTTTAAGGGCACGACACGGCTTTGATTTTGTTGGTTTTTTTTCTTAAAAATTTACGACCCGATTAGTTTCCAACGAAATATGTTAGGTCTCAATCTAAGAACAATTATACCCCCACCACACACACATGCACGCAATATATTTTTTATATATTTATTTACTTTTGTTATATTTTTTCTTAAATATAGATAGGTCACTGCAGATAACTTTATGACAATTTGTAGAAATAAAGCTGAATTGAGACACTTAAACAAGCAAATTCAACATTTTTTTCCTGTAAAAAGTATATATTTTAAAAACCTTATATTACATTATGGAGATCCATAAAAATAAAATAGATATTCTTTTCTATTTTGTTATAAAAATATGTAGCCATGGTAACATAATAAAAATATACATCAGCTTTCATAACAAATTTTGGGTGCCTTCCCAAAATTAATTGTCAAAGAGTAATCAAGGGAACCAAGGTTATAGCGGCAATCAAAAGAATGTAATCCAGGGACACAGACCAGGCATGGAAAACAGGCATACACAAAAAAGAACATGAAGTAACTAAAATCATACATACAAAGTAACAAAAGCAAATTAGCAACTCGGATTCCACTAAAAACTGGGAGCATGGACCAGGTGCACCGGCAGGGTAAGTGTCCTCTGCTTTTCTAGAAACACCCGCCGAGTTGCTCATAAAAAGTCGAGTCCGGGGTAGACAAACGAGGAAAGGAAATCTATGACACGTTGAATAAATCAGTTTTCATGGTGTAGATGGATACACCATAACGATCCACGAGTTCGTGATGATGACCATAAAACTTCTGTAGTGATTACTTCAATCTTGTAGCAACATAACCCTGTTCCAGAAGCCTATTTGTTAGAGTTCTAGCGCAATACAAAAAGTCTACGTAGTTTCGGCAAGCTCTGGCGAAACGTATCAGTTGTGATATGAACACTCCATACGCAGGTGCTGAAGGGATGTTGCCACAGATGAAAGGAAAATTGACAATTTTTAATGAAAAGTCATCACGTTTGTCGTAAAGTTTGGTCAATAGTTTTCCCTTACCATCAATTTCTAAGTGTAGGTCAAGATATGAGGCTGACTTCACATTGTCTGTAGCATTCTTTATAAAAAACAGGTTTTCTAAAATATCAGGCACTTAAAAAACTGCCAGAAAAAGTAAGTTGACATGGTATTATGGTAAAAAACAAATAAAAGGTGTACCTTTTTCTGCTCATTTGTTCATGATTTTAATTCTTAAATTTCGTGCGAAATTTTGCATTTTTGAAAAACAGCCGGGATGCAGGGAAGAGAATCCAATCCGGTGAGGACCTGCTTCTTTCCGGATAGCTTTAAGCATGCATTTTACACGTCTTCACCTTCACAAGTATTGCATCTATTTATGTACGATTGCTCTACTACTCATAATCAATATTTCCACCAAGTATCACCTCTTATTTTAAGTTTTATAAAATTAGACCGGGTCAGTTTTGTGTACGAAACTGTGCCCCTAAATCCCATTTGTATAGTGCAACCTTGAGGAGAAGGACTTGTTTTTACATAGAAATATTTTGTATTTCGTAGAAATCTCTGTATATGAGGATTACAGAAATACCAAATTTATTGAAATTGGACAATAGATATTGATTCTAGAGGCAATCTAATACTTACCCACCTCCATCAGATTCAGAGCATTTCTACCTTACACTTAGCTGCATGCATGTACGTTATGAAATTGGCTATTGTTTTTAACAAAAATTAAAAAAAAATAAACACTACCAACAAGAAAGTGGCATCAGTTGATCACTTAAAAGTATTATTCATGTTGACTTATAGCCTAACAACTGTTTTTTGTACCTGATATATGGCAATAAATGTCAAGACCACTAACTTTAAATTTGTTGAGATAATGAGATGTTAAGACACTTAGTTTTCAAAATATTTAATATTAAACCCCATATTATACTGTAATTATTTACAACCACGCTTTCTATGATGTCTATTTGCACTTTATTTTGACACCTCTCGCATATTCTTACTACACTTCTTTTTTTGGCACAATTGAATCACCACCGCCGTAAGTTTCTATATTAATCCAACTAGATGTATATCATGCATTTCTTTCTTTTTTCTTTGTTGTTTTTGTCAGATTTTCCATACTTTGTTTCTATTATTTGTGTTATGAACAAATATTGAAATATATATCAAGCCAACAATACCAGCTTTGGATTTTTACCGATTGTTCAAATGCTGAAGTTGAGTTTAATAGTTTGTTTAATTCTACAAATAAGTAAAATTGGTCCAAGGACAATATCGCACGGATAACAAGGAACGTAATTATACACATTTTTGTAAAAAAACATCTCAAGTTTTTTGCCGCTTCTTCTTTCACTGAGCTTTTCAAGATCAAGTTTTAAGTATAATTTTCGGAGTGATGTATTTTGTCTTGGAATAGATATAATACGTGCCGCCTGTATTTGAACACTTTTTAGTAAGTTGGGATCTTGTAAAGTACAATTGTCCCAAACAGAGTCGGCTTACTGTTTAGTTGGTTGATTAAAGATAAACAAATGGTCAATAATGATTGTCTATTTTGGCCATTTGTGTTTTTATAATGCATGGCGAATGTTCCTGTACTAGACACCATTGTTGAAATTATATTCTAAGGCTTTATCGTTTATGGATATGTTAATGTACCTGTCTTTGGAACTATGTATCCAGAAACTAAGCGATTTTTACATGACACATAGATATCTATGGAATAACGTGTAGCACTTGAGCAACTGAGAAATGCAGTTAGTTGAGACTATAGTGTATCTATGGATATTTGTTTCAATAATTCTGACTTAAATTCATTCATTCCTCGAGTAGGCACGTATAAAATGATGATAATTTTCATCGAAATTAATTCGATGAATATTCAGGCTACGTGTACAAAAACTAATCTGTTCATCAATTATTGTTTTTGAATTTTTATCAAAGGCTTAATACTTTGACCGCCGAGGTTGGTTAATAACAGAGTACATGTATATTCAGATCTCATTGAATATTCATCCGGTATCACAGATCAGATGACCTTTGAATGCTGTACCTTATATACTTTTTTAATTGCCTTGTCGAATGAGAATTTACACATTATCTGCCATTAATTTGCACGTGATTTACTTTTCCTTTCTGTAACACTTCACTTACCAATTTGATTTTGAACTTTACAATGCAACTGTTTCAAGGTCAAGACTAAGTCAAATCCGAATTAGTGAAGCTGGAGGTGATACGCATTTTTATGCGAAAACTTGGTTGAATATCACATTTATTCGTTGTGTGGATTTGGGTCGGTTTGAGGTAATCTATATCAATGTAGAATATTTCCAAGACAAACAATCTGCGCATGAATGCTTTAAGATTTAATTATAGATTGGGGTTTCAAAATATGCGCGATTAGAAGAAATTGTTTCAAAGGGAGATAACTCTTAAAGTAAATGACTAAACCCTTATCAGGGTAATCTGCTTATAGAACAAAATGATGTCTACATGTTAAGCATAAATGTTTATGATATCCTTAAAAATAAAGAGGGGCAGTCGGTAGGAAAAAAGTCAATAAAGATAACTTCTACAATGGATAATGAAATCTTGAATAGAGTCATTCTGTAAAAAGTCCTAAATAAGGTCTTTCAATGGTGTACTTACTTGTTTTTTTAATTTAATCTTTCAGTCTTATTCTGATTCATATAACATTTGTTTCGGTTTTTGTTTCATTTGTGTGTGTGTGTGTGTGTGTGTGTGTGTGTGTGTGTGTGTGTGTGTGTGTCAGATACTTTTTACGGTTTGTGTCGTATTACACAGTATGTATTTGATTGTACCCTATGGCAAGCCAAAGTGGACAAAAAAAGAGCATAATCTAATATTAAAAAATGATTTTTTTTAATATTACAAATTCATTTTCTAATATTACAAATTAGATTTAATTCAATTGAATTTCTAATATTGAAAAACTGTTTTTTTAATATTAGAAATTGATTTTCCAATATTAGAAAATGGATTTGTGGCATTCAATTACGATGTTTTGATATAATAAATTTATTTTCTAATATTACAAATTCATTTTGTAATATTACAAAATGTGTGATATTTTATAATGTTAAAAGATCAGGAATTTTCAATATTACAAATTGAATTTCTAATATTAAACAATCTTTTCTAATTTTCTAAATTCAGTTTCTAATATTACAAAATATTGATTTTTGTCCACTTGGGCTTGCCATAATACCCGCTAATGGTAGTTATATGATATGTAACAAAAATCTAAATACAACTTAAATGTCTCAAGGCGGCACATTTTTGTTTTTAAAGCATGTCGTATAATTGTAAAATTCTTACTAAGGTTCGCGAATTTTTTAAAACTTTTTTATTGATTTTTTTAGGAACATAAAGATACACAATTATGACACTATTTTGTTTATACACAGACTTAAATAGATGTTTAATTTGATGACATTAGTAGTAATTAATACTTCTCCAGATTTAATCTAAATCCATGGTAACATTAATGTGTCACCGGGTGTCAAAGGGCATAATCAATCAATATGTTTACATAAGGTTAAACAATAGTTCAAAGGTCAAATCAACAAGTCGAAACTTGTAAATATTATCCCTAGGACAAAGACATTTGACGAACACGGTGAAAAGAGAAAGGAAAAATGGAAATGAATGATGAAGTAAGTTTTACTATAATAGTACATTAACGACTTCCGTGAATTTAATCAATCAAGCTAAATGAAACACCATTTCAGAGGTGAAAATCCCATACTTTTTTGTTTATTTTACTTACAACATTCCTTTTCTGTAGTCTAACGACTGTTTACATTTGTAAGTTTTATACCCTATTCTCAAACAACCACGTAGTAATTGTACAGGATATATTCAAAGTAAAATGTCTATGATAATGCCGTTTTAGTAAGAAACAAATATTTTTTAAGACAAATTAAATGTCCATTTGTTTACTCTGTGAACGTGAGTTAATATTTCTATCTACAGCATTGTTATTGATTATTTTGTTCATAATTCACTTGTAAGCGATCAATTAATGGCATCCTCTCCCAGCTCATATCGTACCGCATCACTGGAGCCCAAGTTTTTACTACTCAAAGAGAGATAACTTAACCATTCAAGATACCGATAAACTTAATCATTCAAGATTCCGTTTAAACTACAATAGAAAGATGGATAGATTTTATAAGTTTTACCATTTATTTAATGTTTTAGATTATCGTATAAAAAATGTCTCAATGTTTAAAGGAATTATGAGAGGCGATTGAATAACATAGAAAAAAAAAATATTGTCTATGATTACAAATAAATCTATATTCAGTCATAATAACACAGGCATGGGAGGTTTATTGTTAACAATAAAAATGCTCCCTTATACATGGCTACTTGATAGGACATATTAGTATTCCGGTTCCCCAAAATTGTCATATATTCATTATGTAAACTGATACCTATAATGTTTATGATTTTTTGTTTTTGATAACAGGTGACAAGTATTGCACCGGTGACATTGACAAGGATGCAAAAACTGATTAAAGCCGAAATGTTTGGAAGACGTCAACTCCGAGTTCTAGATATCAGGATAAACGAACTCGACAAACGACTAAAAATATGTAAAGAAAGGGGACCAAAATCACTTCGTTACATGTTGAGACAACGAAAGCGAGTTGTTGAAAATGTGAGACACATGTACGGAATTTACGTCCAGAGAAAAACTATGGCAGTAGCGAGAATGATCCTCCACAATTTTGCCGCTTCAACTTTGGGTGGATTAAACAGGAACAGTGAGAGTGATAATGATCCAACAGAGGAGCAAACATCTAGTGCGGACAGCTCTCTGGTGTCATCAGAAGATAGCAACTCTTCATCTGATGCTACGTCAGATATCGAGATCAGGTGAAGATATGCAAACGTAAGGTTCTTGACCCCGGTGTCAGTGAAGGACCGGTTGGGAAGTGATTCATGAAGAAGGTCACTATATACATGTACATTTGTATGTACATATTGACACATGTCGTAACCTGTGAGTAACAACTGTGATCAGATTTGCTAGCTGTTGAGTCACTGTTGACTGATGAGTTAAAATTATTCAGTCACTACTGTACATGAAGGCAGTCTCCATGACAGAGAGACTAATCAATTTAAGTGTCATGCCAATTCATCACTGAAGCGAACATTGATGTGGTTGCATTTCCCGACTTGCCACACCAGTTTATGTAAAGTAGCTTAGACCTATACCGGGTCGAATCGGGAATGACGATAGATTCACCGCCAGTGGCGGATCCAGTCGGGGGTGGCGTGCAGGGGGTAAGCACCCCCTATTTGTTGGAAAGATTGTCATTTTCATGTGTAATATTGGTAAAAATGGCAAATAATGTCTTAGCCCCCGTTTTTCTGAGGAACCTCAGCTGGCACCCTCCTTTACAGTGTCCGAACCGGGACTTGACCCGCATTACTGAGATGGGAATTCAGATGTCAGATTGTTTTATACCGGTATCTGTTTCTTTTTTTCTATTTGTAAATTATGATTTTTAATTTATTCGTTATTGTTATAACAGTTATATATAATTATATTTGCTTATCCGTTTGCAGAATAAATATTTTATAAAAAGTCTGTTTTGATTGAGTGTTGTGCAAAATTTAGAATATTTGATTCTTAAAGGCAAAGTATACCTAATCGATGCGTGTGATGCTAAAGCTGCACGAACCAATGTTGAGTACAAATGCGGGGACTTTCTACAGTACAGTCAGAACTATATAAACTATACAAATGACCAATAATACGTCTGATGTTCAAAACATATTTTAATAAAGAGAGGAAACGAACTTCTGCCGCGGAGCTAGATATGTACCAAAAATTCACCGGTCTAGCCTTCAACATTGAGTAAATTTCAACAATATAAGCCTTTTATCCAAAATAATCACAAAAAAAAAAAAACAAACAAAAAACAAAAAAACACACAAACCCCAACTTACACAAGCTTGCGATTTCCATTCGAGAAAAATGATTGCTGAGCAGTAAATAGTGATATTATCGTTTTTTTGTTTTTGTTTTTTGTTTTGTTTGGGGGGGGGGGGAGAGAAATGAGTTGAAGCGAGGAACCCTCGAATCTGGGATCACCCTTTTCGTGGTTATATACTAGTGGGGCTGCATATTTGATAGTGGGAGCAGGCCTCTGTGCAGTGATCTCGGTGAATATGTGTGTACAGAGGTATTGTTTTTGGAAAGCTCCGACGTAATATATACAATTATTATTTATAGTGTCCTTCCACAAAATAAATCCTGCAAAACCCCATAACCACTGGTGTGCGAGGCGTTATATACCGATCTACCGTCGCGGAGTCAAGGGAAGTACGAAGCAGACAAAATCACCGAAAGAAACTGCATGCGTATAAAATATGCAATATAAAATAACACGAAAACGCTGTCAGTCCATTCCCCTTTCAACCTACTTCAATAACTTTAGCCTCTCCTGGTATAATCTATCATCAGTTAAATGATGTTCAGTACATCTTAGAATAGGCCACCTCGGATCATATTAAGATATCCTATCAGCTTCTCGAGATGTCTAATGCGCATTCCATTCAGTTGCCTACAATCTATCAGATAGTGATACAAATCTTCATCTTCTAAGTTGCACATGTTACACTTCGGTGTGAACGAGTACTTAGCTTTGGTTGTTTGTAACATGTACATCTGCGTAGCCAGCCTAGCCTTTATCTCGCCCGCTCGAATACCAACTGGATCTTTTCCAACACCCTTCCAAATATTATGTGGTGTAGACATGGGGATATTCTTGATTTGTAGATTTCTTAGCCATTTGATCTTTCATAGACTGTTGTAACCAGTATTGTTCTTGCTTAGTGTTTACTACCTTTTCCATTGGGTTTTTGATTTGAATGTTGCATTTAATGTCGCTCCTTTATAGTTTGAGATTTATAGTTTCTCCAACACTTCTTGTATTCGATTGACAAACAAGATCCCTTCACTGTTCACCATGCCTAGTTGTCGTTGGATTATTTGGTATTAATTGAATGATTCACGTTTCAAAACGTTCATCAGGAGCGAGAGCATATTTCGTTCTACTACCATAAAAAGTACTTAAGTAACAATTTTATTTGGCTAATATGCCAACTGCGCAAAATATCAGTAGCTTTTTTTCAGAGATAGCTCGTGCGCCTGGGCTTTTAGCAAGAGATCCGTTAGGCGTTTTAAACGCACTAAAACAACAGTTTTGAAAACAAAGTTTGTGTTGAAACGTGCAAATGGAGTCATTCAGGAGAAAGGTTACGGAAAGTGCTATCTTTCATATAGTATTATTTGATAACATTTGTTTTATCAATATGTATATATCGCTGTTGTCTCGACCAACGAGAATATGCGAGAGTTCCTATATCTTCGTTAAAAGTTAGAACAATCACTTTTTTAACTCCATACGTCACTTCCGACAGAACGATTTTTCGCTAACGCTCTGTCCCTATCATTTTCAAGTAGTAGGTACGAGAACACAATTAATTCCCGAATATAGTTCCAACTTTGGTAGTAGGTACCTTCCACATTTTTTCATATTTTTACTGGAAACTTATTTGCTGAAGTTTTGCTTCTAACTGGTAGAAAATAAGTTAAAATTACATGGGATTTTTTTTCATTAATCAATTCTGACTAAAAGTTGTGATTTGGTTCAGTGGAAGAAGGTTAAAATTTAGGACTTTTAACTCCGTTCATTTGTTATGTTTACCCCATCTCCGAATTATATATATTAATTTCAGAAAATGATGGTAAAATTTTCTACAATTTATATATAAAATCCTGTTTGTACATATCTTTAGGCCAGAGAAGTTTTATTCAGTTTTCGTCGGTGGAATTTTTTTAATCTGCTCAAATGTGTATATTGAAATGCACTTGAAAAGTAATTGCGGTCTCGTGTCAGTAGGTTTTATTTTAGTTGCAAGATGTGACCGAGTTCATTACATTGATGTTGCATTCACGTTTATTTAATGCATGTAGACAATGTGATGTCTTTGGCAAATATACATTATATACTAAGTACATCCCCAAATATTGTTTCGATCATCATATTCTTACGTAATATAGAGTCGTTAAGCAGCACCACCTGTATTAAGACCTAAATCCTTTCAAAAGGTTAAGAACACAGCATTGTTGGCAAATTTGAACCCCCAAAAATATTCTTAAAGAATCCACATAGTTTCTACTAATATTCTTCAGATTCACACCTTGTAGTACTATTTTGCTAAAAATCGCTACTGACGTGTAAATATCCAGAAAAAAGTTTTTTTTTCTTAAATTCTAGCCGAACTTACTGCAAGGGAATTTTACGAAGGAAGGACTTGAAATTATATTTTCCTTTTCTGTTCCTAAAATTATGTTATTAGGCTACTTTAAAAGATCATAAGACCTTCGGCTTAATAGTATGCATGACAAGACAAATCGCTCCAGAATCCAACTTTAGACCCTGCTAAGATGATAGATACATTCATGACCATATCTATACTATCGCGTTACCAAAGATAATTAGTGCCTGTAGGGGGCAGACCAGAATTTTTTGGGGGTATTTCTTGGCATGTCTTTCTGGGGGCCGGGGCGCACCTTAAACTTGGCTACCATTTGGAATGTAAAAGAGACGAACTGTAATTCGTTTTGAAAATAGATGTTTTATTCTAAAACCAACTCCCAAATATCGGCAAAATACAGAGGCGTCAGTAGTGAAATAATTCAAACACGTCAAAATCCAAACAACATGGCCTGAACATGAACACAGGAAACATAGACGATCTACATACACAATGTAGCTAACCGAATAAAATATGATCTCCCGGGAGTGACAACAGGAACTCCGGAAGGGTAAGCATGTCCTGCTCCGCCGAAATGAAAATGAACATAATCCGGTGATAGTCTAGAAACATTAATACAACTCATCGACAAGAGTCCTGTCCCGTAAACGTAAAACTTTTGTAGTGATAACATTTGAACAAAGACTGAATATACCCCTGACTCAGAAATTTATCTGACAATATCTGCGCTCTACAGAGAAAGTCTGTGTACAGATCACAGGCTCCACAGTAAGGAATAAACTGTGAAATGTATACACCAAAGGCTGAAGATGTTGGTATATTGCCATTAAGTTAACTATTGGGAAGTCAAAATCATCACATTTGTTATAAAGTTTTGCTTTCAAATGTCCAGTATTATCTATGTACAGAATAAGGTCTTGATATGAGACAGAAAAAGGTGTATCAGTTGTTGCTTTAACTCAGGTTTATTTGGGTAGATGTTATGAAGGTACATGTAATCCTTGTAACTAGGATTATTTAGAGATGTTAAATACGGAAACTGAAATTTAAGGAATCTCTTCTCTTTTTTCAAGTATACGTAGTAGGGTAGATGACAGATGTATTTTTGTGTTTCTACAAAGGGTGACCATGCACAAAACTGCATTTGTTTTCAATATTTAAAAAATTAAATCAAGTCAGGGATGACAAAATTTTATATATCTAAGTGAGTTCTATTTTTGATGATTTAAGGCTATGATTTTCTTTTTTAATTAAAGCTCAGGAAGTCCCTATATGGATTGTCTGAAAAACATAAGTAGTTGCATAAAATTGCATGATAGTTAAAAAAAAGTATTATGCTTTATGTTTAACTCGCCACAATGACAACTCTACCATTTTTCTGTTGTGCTTACAAGTAAACCAAAAGAAGACCACATGCATGTTTTTCTACTTGCTGCATATTCAACTTTGTCATTCCCTAACTCGTATAAATCAGTCCCTCTCCATATCCGATTCTGAAATGAATGAAGGGAGTGTAATATTACCACTGAATTAGGAGGGGTATTCCAGTTATCTGCCAGTAACGGCAATGTTTTGGGTGCACTAAGTTGAAATTTGGTGGATATATTGTTTAAATGTAGATAAGCATTTCTAAATAGACAGATGTAATATAAGTTATGGTAAGCAGGTGTAATTTAAAGGAAGAATGGTATCCGGAATGTTTCAGTCCCCTGCCGTATTAGGTTCTCTCCTCAGCATCAGATGGCTGATTTTCAAAATACCTTATTTCGCACGAACTTTTTGGATGAAACAATTGTGAGAGAATGAATCGAAAAGGGTCTTATTATTTTTACCTTTTTTCCACCTACTCCATGCATGCTTTCATCCTGTGGTAGTGTCTAACTGCCTGATATTTTATAAAACATAGTATTTGGCTGTTAGTTTTGGAAAGGCACCCCTGAGTTGTACTAAAACTCAGTAATATTTTTTTGTTACCATGGCTACTGGATTTTATAAGAATAATCACTAAATTATTTATAAATGACTTGAACCTCCACACACCAAGGATTTCAAAAATAGGCACTTTTTAATGACAAAACACTAGAAATTTCTGTGCGGACTGCCTCAAAACAGTTTTATTTCAATAAAATGATCAAAATTTTCAGAAATGACCTAACTGTATTCTACTACCTTTAGTTGCCATGAGCTATGAAGTCTTTTAGTTATAAGATTTAGATATGGCAAACGCCTTAGGTTGCAGTATATGAACATTTTAACATGTATGTCATCTAAAAGAATTAATTCTACTGAGAAGCTCTTCTACCTATTCCTTTTGAATGATATATTATCTATCAATACATAGAGTTTACATGCTATCTATCGACTGGCATATTCTGGTTTACATGTTATCTATCGACTGGCATATTCTGGTTTACATGCTATCTATCGACTGGTATATTCTGGTTTACATGCTATCGACTGGTATATTCTGGTTTACATGCTATCTATCGACTGACATATTCTGGTTTACATGCTATCTATCGACTGGCATATTCTGGTTTACATGCTATCTATCGACTGGTATATTCTGGTTTACATGCTATCTATCGACTGACATATTCTGGATTACATGCTATCTATCGACTGGTATATTCTGGTTTACATGCTATCTATCGACTGGCATATTCTGGTTTACATGCTATCGACTGGTATATTCTGGTTTATATGCTATCGACTGGTATATTCTTGTTTACATGCTATCTATCGACTGGTATATTCTGGTTTACATGCTATCTATCGACTGTTATATTCTAGTTTAGATGCTATCGACTGGCATATTCTGGTTTACATGCTATCTATCGATTGGTATATTCTGGTTTGCATGCTATCTATCGACTGGTATATTCTGGTTTACATGCTATCTATCGACTGTTATATTCTTGTTTACATGCTATCGACTGGCATATTCTGGTTTACATGCTATCTATCGATTGGTATATTCTGGTTTACATGCTATCTATCGACTGGTATATTCTGGTTTACATGCTATCTATCGACTGGTATATTCTGGTTTACATGCTATCTATCGACTGGTATATTCTGATTCTAATCAACTCATAAAGCTGATTTAATTAAGTATCAAATAAAGCAGGTTTTAAAGTACTGATGGCAAATATAATGAAATGTCAAACGTTCATCAAACTCAAACTTTTTAACCGTCAAATTGAAAAAGCAAACTTAAAAAGACCCAAGTAATTTTATTACATGTTATTTGTGTGTAAACACCTCTCTCGAAAGGCTTAATTTATGTTTCAATGGGGCGAACGGATAATTTTACATTAATTTCTTATCGTTAAAGGTTGAATAAACATTTCTTTAAAATACCGTATTGAATTTTTGCAGATCGATTGTGAATATGACATTATGAAAGCATCAGAAACTTTCATCAAATTATGGTTTTAATTGCTATGTTCAACAATCCTTATTTTGTATACTATGTCATGGAAATGTGGCGCAAAATTTATCACGATATTGAAAAACAAGCAACAAAGAATGTCACAACAAAGACTCCGATATTGAACATAATATGATAATTTAGAGTCTAGGGTGGATCTCCACTTTTATTTGCAGAAGTAATATTTATATGTAAGCTACACACCAACTCTGGAATCGATATACGAGGCTGCAAATTTGTGATGCACATTTAGCCGCTCGCTAAGCGGGATTCGAGCTCCTTCTCTTCTCTGACATCCAAGGCAACACCTCCTGCACAACGCTCTAGGCCACTCGGCCAACCAGGCTATATTAATATAGCTTTCATTAAACGAGTGATACTTCTTCGTAAGTAAATCTAGAGCGTAAACATTCGCACATGATGTAACAGGATGGATATATATATATATTTATTAAACAAATACCATCTTAAAAAAGATAGCTGACACAATGAAATTTGTTCTTTTTACTTATAATTTTCTACATTTCATTCAGTAACTAACACATGGCACGCATTTTCAATTTTCGATACAGCTTTTTTCGAACGCAACTTAGTGATCAGTATTTGGTCAATCGGGAAACAGAATTGCGATCAGGTGACGCGTTTCCAAGGAAGAGCGTCGACTGCGTCGGAAAAAGATAAGCATGGATCCGCCACAGAGAACAATGACATAGTTCTAGAAATATCATACTCAATTTATTCGGGCTTACAAAAAACTATTGTCGGGAAGTCATCCCCAAAAAGTTGCCACAATCACTCGAAAACGAGGGAACAAATACATCTACTTATACGTTTTTTTATGAGTTGCAAAACGCAAATAAAAAGAAATTATTACAACTGAATTTAAAATAAGTTTAAAACGGACAGCACCTGGGATAATAAATTATAGTGGTTTCTTCTACGTAAGAAATCTTTAGAATTGAGTTATGAAGTTTCAGGATGACACCTGTCCAAGCCCATACCCCGACGAATTGCAATGGTTCCTTCTTAACGTGGGGTACATCTGTAATACTTAAACAAATATCAACAGATATAACATTATGCAAAAAGCGAAAACATGCTGAAAAGGATTAATTCTATATTCTCAATATAAACACCTTTTATTAATTTTATTAAATGTTTAATTCACCTGTGAATATGATGTTCAAACTTTATTGACTGTCTATTAATTCCAAATGTTTTTATTTCATTTTCACAATAAAAGAATGTTTTAACAAAAGCTCGCTCTAGTACGTATTTAGATCAATTGCATTTGAAGTGCGTTGTCGAGTCGTATATGTATGTTTTATTTTCAATTTAAAACCTTGCAGTTGAATATGGTACAGAGAAGAACAAATTTACCATTTAAAAATACTGGTCGACGTAATTATGAAAACATCGCTTATTAAATTTCGATTTTTCGCCGGCTTACCTTAAAATTACGAGGATTTAATCAAGGATACGGGATGTATGAAACAGGGGCTACAAATTGATATGCGATATACCATGTCGTGGATTATTTCCAAAGTAGAATAGGAATTGTATAGAACTTTCAATTCCACCATAGCAGCAGACATTTGTGTAACTAAACGACAACGAAACAGAGGAGGGACAGAAGTTAAATATTGTGTTTATTTCACGCTCTTGTGGAATATGTTAGCTATTTAGTTAAATAGTAGGATTAAAAACCATCAAATCATAGCAACAAGATAATTTTCTCCTAATTTGTGGACTTATTAATGTCGAGAATAGCAATATTGTGGAATTATTGAATGAAAACGAGATCAATTTATCAAATTAGACAAACGGAAACACAGCACCGGAAAACAACTTTGAACAAATTAAACTTAGCGTCCAAGAGATCGATAGACCCAGAGTCGCCTCACGGAACAATTTACAAAGAGTTACAGTGAACTTGCTGTGAAAGACATTAATGAAGAGTCAATATATAGTATTTGTAACAACCCATTACACATAAGCAAATAATAGTGGATGTGATATAACACATAGATCAACAGTAATTTATTGAACGAACTTACTTCTCTCAAGGATGTAACATTGTTAACGGAGAAGAAAATCATTGAACCAGAAGTATGCCACACGTTTACGATACTCAATGTAATAGGAGACTGAAACGTTCAAGTTCCTGTCGAGATGTTCTTCACCAATTGTTCGAACTATGGGAACCTCAGTTCACGAAATCATATCGCCGAAGCGCCTGTGAGCGAACTCCGCCTGAACCGGAAGTCCAAACGAATAAAAAATCAAAATCTGGACTCGGGAAATTAAAGGTAGCAGAAACTGTATTAGAAACAATACACCTTATGCAGAAGGCAAGAAGTGTAAACAAAGGAAGCCTCAGTAGGATAAGTTCAGTGGGAAGTTTAGAAAGTGGTTCTCAGTCTGGCTCTGGGATTCGGAAAGCAAGCCTCAAGCCTCGAACTTTAAGCCAAAGTTCAACCAATTCTTGAAAACCATATCATCCGTATGTTTTCTCTATCATTACAATTGTACTCTCAAGAGATTGCACCATTTGACATGTACCGAAGTTTACCACTTGTGTACTTGTATGTCATCTTAGCCTAGGAGATGGTTTTCATTTGACAAACTATGTAACATCGAAGCAAATAAAGTAGTAATATCGTCCTATGCTACGAGAGGAATAATTTTTATAGCTAATAAAATTTAAAGTAGGTCATGCTTTCGATATTCTTCTCTAAAGTTCCACAGTATGGCTCCACATTACATGTAACTGCTTAAATAGAACTTGTTTGTAAATTGTAATTGTACATGCTATTTCTTCTTGTGAAACCTTCACTACTTTCACCTTAATTATAAATATGACTTGAATTTAATTGAACAATATATCATGGCGCGCTACGACGTGAGACAATTAACTACTGACTTTATAATCAAAGCAATAAAAGTGTTTAAAACACAAAACTTAAGAACCAAAAAAAAAAAAAAAAAGAATCCTGCTATTAGTCAATCTTGTTATGTACTTGTTATTTTACTTATCAAATGTGTTTTTAAAACATTCTTTGATCAATTCTCAAGTTATTAGATGTTATTTGTAAACTATCTGGAGACAGACGGGCAAACTCATACAGGCCTTTCGATTGAAACGGAAGATCAAGTAAGATTATTTCTTGAAGTAAAGTATTTCATAAAACAATCTTATTGTGGATCATTTCAAAACTAACCCAACTCTCAATGACCAATTCATGTCCGTCAGTTTCTGTATAAAGCTAGAAAAAAAGACTTGTATTGTCTCTTCCAAAAATGTTTACAAACACCTTCGTTACGTCCAGTATGAATTTCTTTGGAGTTGACTTCTTGTCACCGTTTTACAGAAGTTGTATTCCGAGATTAAAATTGGTTTCGATCAGTATTTAAAATTTACACAAAACATTCAACGGTTAAAGCGCTGGTGTGATTGGGTACCACAAATTATCTATATAATTCCACAGCAAAGACACTGGTCAACCCTTCGAGCAGTGGTAGCTAGCCCACTTAGTTTCTATATAGTAAACCAAAATGTTCGTGCATAAGTAAGGACCCGACAACCGCCCATTGGATCCGCATATGTATTACTAGTATCGGGGGATAAAACGCTATAAATATGGCCAACAAACAAAAGGTAAACACAACTAATAAACACAAACAAAAATAAAGGCAACAATGAACAAACATATCTTAGATACAATCTATTGAGATTGAAATTCGAAGTGGAGTTGAATTACCCGTTTTTAATGTTCAATGACATTTTTCTGTAAAGTATAGGATCAATGCTGGTTTCAATTATATAGGAATATATCTATGGAGAACAACGCGTAATCAATCGTGTCGGTTTCAATTAAATACATCTATTGTCAATTAAAAGAGATTATCAGATTTCCCAACCATGCGAGGGTAATGAGTTCCTTTATAAATATACGTTGTTTTCGCAAAGCTTATCATATGAAATTGGAAGATAAGATGAAATTTGTGGTATACTGAACATGACTTTCACTAAGATGTGACATTAAGAGCTTAAACTGTAAATATGGAATGTGTGTTATTTATATAATTAGGTATTCATAGTGGTTTTACGAATAATTATTCAATAAGAATAAAATACAGGGATGGACGAACTGAGCAATTATCCACGGAGCCACAAAGTAATTCGCCAATTGTATGCACTATGGGAACCACAATGTACGGAATCGTATAGAAAAAGTGCATCACCATACATACGAGAATCTAAAAGCCCTAACTGTAATTATAGATGTTCGACTGTATTGAAATTCCGAGCAGTTGAAACGGCCATAGAAACTGTTCACATATTACAAAAGCCTAAAACAAAACAAAGTGGAAATAATTCTCGATCCTAGCTAAATTATGGTATCAGAAGTTTTTTTTTCTAGGTGATATTAGCGATTGGAGATATATTTTAGTACTCATCAGTCACTATAGTCGTTCGTGAGTTCATAATTTATTATATTTTAGAAGAACCAAACAACTGTACAGAATACGTGAATATCTAGATCGACTTTGTTTTGATCAGTTGGTAAAGTTGCATAATGGACTATGGAGATTATTCATTGTTCTTTCATGTATTTTTATTACGGAAGCGTATTAGGGCCATCTTTTTTAAAAATGTTGTTTAATCGTCGACTTTAATCTTGGAGTTATGAACTTTAATGTTGGAATTATCAACATTAAACTTCAAAATTCCAACTTAAATCTTGGAATGAGCAACTTTATTCTTGGAAATTCCAAATTTAATCTTGGAATTATCAACATTTAACTTAGAAATTCCAGCTTTAATCTTGGAATTTCTGACCTGTAATCTTGGAATTATCAACTTTAATCTTTAAATTTCCAACTATAATTTTGGAATTATCAACTTTATATTAATCTTGGAATTATCAACTTAATCTCCGAATTTCCAATGAGCGTCGGACGAATGAGTGTCGGACTTATGACATTATCTCGGTTTTCCGTCATAAATTACTGAATATTATGACGATTCGCCCCCAGGGGCGGATCCAGGATTTTAAGGGGATATACAATTGACCGGGGAGGGGTTGTCCTTGACCTAAAATAGGAAGAATAGGCAAATAATAATAAATCTCCCGTAAAAATATTGATAACTTAAAACTTATTAAAATCTGCATGCTATTAGATACATCTGTTTTAAAAAGGAAATGAAGTATGCTTGTTTTTTTCTCGCTAGTTTTCGTCGTAAAGATATTGATGTGATATATAGTTTTATCATGAGGAGTTTTTTTTGTTCCGGTTTGATGATGTTATGGATAACATCGATAGACCGACACTCATAAGTCCGACGCTTATTGGTCCGACGCTCATCGGAATTTCCAAGATTAATGTTGATAATTCCAAGATTAAAGTCGACAATTTAATTTTTTTTAAATGACCAAATGCGCTTCCGTATTTTATAATGACACGAAGTAGAAATAAAATCATTTCCTTTTTCATTTCAATTAGAAAAAAAACATCAAGTTCAACACATTTTATTGTTCTTTTACTTTACACTTGTCTATGCAAGTATTTAACGGAGTGCAAGTTGATTCTGATTTTGGCGTTAATATTCAATTCATAACAAGTTAGTCGCTGAGTCAAATAAAGTAAGTATCTAAAGGGAAACCAAGGGTACCAGAGTTCGAGCGTTTATCAAAAAGAACATTGATCATAATCCAGGGATAACAACTAGACGAAGAAAAGGTTATATCCCAGAAGGGAAGGGTGGTTTTTATTTTTTCCGACGCAGTCGGTATAGTTTCGCTTGTTACCCTTTGATCTTAAGGACGCTCTTCTTTGTAAACGCAAGTCACCTGATCGCAATTTTGTTTCCCGATTGGCCAAATACTGATAACTTAGTGGCGTTAAAAATAAACGGTATCGAAAACTTGAAATAGCGTTAAAAACTGTATCGAAAATTTGAATTGCGTGCCATGTGTTATTTTCTTGAAAGAAATGTAGAAACTTAGAAGTAAAATTTTACCGCGTCGGCTGTCTTTATTTTTAAAGATAGTACTTGCTATTACTAAATATCATACACTAAAGTCACTCGTACCGAAAAACTAGACGGTAGTTGTTGCAACCACCTCTACGGGCGATTTTAAACAGCTATATCAAACGGATCCGGACAAGACACGAACTTTTTCCGGAAATTTTAGTTTGGGATTTTTTTTTCAAAATTTCGTTTTGATAGTAATTATAAAAAGAACCGGATAGGGTGGGTATTAGAATCTAGGAATTTTTTTTTATTATAGACACACATAACAAGGAACACGCAATAACCAAATCAACACAAAAATATAAACAAAGGTAATTGAGCGGACTCTTCTAAACGAACCAGGTGCACTAGTAGGGTAAGCCTTTTTCTGCTTTACTTGAAACACCTACCGAGATGCCCATGAAACGTCACATTCTGAATAGACAAAAGAAGAAAACTATGACACCGTGAACAAATCTATTTGCATAGTGCAAAAGGGTACATCAAATTAAAGATCGACCAGTATGTGATGATGACCATAAAATTGTGCAATGGCAACTTAAATCTTGTAGCAAGTTAACGCTGTTCCGGAAGCTTAATATTGTGTAGCAGGTGCAATTACTGCTTAAGATTCGGCAGACTCAGATTACAATTCATACCAGCTTTAGATTGACTATAAGAGGGACGACAAATGCAAAGCTTTGTAGCGCAATGTGGGTCGAATGTAAAGGAATCAATACAATTAGCAATACATTTTATTTCCCAAGTACAAAATACTGTATCGTATACAGAAGTCATCAAAATGGAGCAATCTCATTTCAAGTGGGGTAGGTATGTGGCAATTGCACTAACCTTGTTGGAACAGCTAGGCTATTCGCAATGTTAGACTAGAAATTAGTCCTCAGACAATTATGAAAAGTTGGCAAAGTTATCTTATTCCAATCTATAAATATTCATTGATAAGGTGAATAATAAATCATAATGCTTCAATGTCTGAGAAAATCTGTTATAAAATATATCAATCTGGATAAAGTTTATTTTCATTTTCAGTATCTTTAGATTATCTAAATAAATTATCAATGACTTAAATCTCAAAACACAACAAAATTAATTAAACTGAAATAAGTTAATCAAGGGACATAAATCAAGCAGTTCTGCCACAATTGTAAGAAGTCTAGCACAGTACAAAAAGTCCGCGTAGTTTCGACCAAGTCCGACATAACGTAATGGTGTGTTGCCATAGAAGAAGGAAAGATGAGGATGCGAAACGAGAATTAAGTTGAGTTTGTCATAGAACTTTCTTCCATTGATGTTTAATTGTAGTCCAAGCCTGACTTTTTATTGTGTCTGTAATATGCTTCATCTGAAGTTCTTTTGGGGTGGATATACACATCCAAAACTCCTATATCACCCCAAAGGCCCCCGGTCATTGGGTTGATATAGGAGTTTCGGATTGATACAGCATGTGTTACAGATTCTGACATGTAATATTCAGTATATACAATGCATGAATATTGCCTAAAAATATCAAATTTATTTGATGAGCTTCAGGAGCAGTCAGATCGCGAACTAATCTGACTGTTTCGAAGCGAGTACAAATAAATATATTGATATGTTCAGCAATGTTCATGTATTGTGTTTTTTTTTTATCCTGCAACCACATTTTCTAATTTAAACAAGTGAAATTTGTCCAAAATTGTTTAGTTTATCCTTCTTTTCGTAAATGTTTACCGTCAATATATCCCCCAGAGCTCGAGATAAAGGAGACTACAGACTATAGACTACAGCTTGTTCTTTTTGGACCTACATCTCGAATTTATCAACAGTGTCAATCTCAATACTAAAATTTATGCTAAAAGAGACGACGTTGATTTTAATATAATAAATTTTCCTCACCTGTGGAGCAATATTCCTTCATCTCCTGCATATGGTGTTTATATTTCACGATTGATTCGCGAGAGCGAATACTAACTACTCTGATTTCCTTGAACGCCATTAATATCTGCGTTACAGACTCCTGAATCAGAGGTATGCGGAAATGCGTCTTAAAAGTTCTCTAACCAATTTCTTTTTGAGATATCAGTCCTTGGTTGAAAAATACTCAGTTTCTTCTAAAACAATGTGTAATGATTGTTTTTCATAAATTGTTCTCTGTGCTGATGTGACCGCCGATTTACCGATTATGGTAATAGCATGCAAATGCTTTTTCATAACCACTGGTATATTCACACCGAAATGGAAGAGGGAGGTTTAGTGCTGTAAAACCTAGATTAAACCCACCATTTCGTTTAAAATGCCAGTACCAAGTCAGGACCATTTCGGTACCAGCTGCTCCGGTGGTGTAATGTCTATTTTGCCAGATTTACTTTGGACTGAACTTGATTATGAATCGGATTAGTTTTCGGTAATTTTGTTCTTACCCTTATTTGAGCGCGGCGGTCGGTGACGGCACCTTTAAACTAGTAACCTGTTTCCTATTTATAACGTTGCTCATAACTGAAAAGGTAACCAGGCGAAGAAAATTATGTACTTTGGGTTATTCGACACCCTTTATTTGTAGAGTAGAAAGCTTAGTTATAGGATAAAAAGGTGTACCACATGGCTCGGTCTTAGGTCATGTGCTCTTCAACATTGTTCTAAATGATATTTCCAATTAGTAAAAGAAAATGAATTATATGATTATGCAAATGACAATACTTTGTCACATTCAGGGTTCGATCTCACCGGAATAATACAAAGTGCAATTTTAATTGATTGGTTTGCTAATAATAAGTTGAAAGCTAATCCGGACAAATTCCTCGCTATCGGTGTTGGGAATAAACCTCAAAATGAGGATATCAAATTCAATTAGGAAGGTAATGAAATTGTTTGTGAAAATGAGATTAAAGTCCTGGTTGTGACAACAGATAGTCAATTGAAATTTAAAACACATATTTCAGATATTTGTTAAAAAGCTTCAACGCAATTAAATGTTCTTAAAAGAATTGAGAAACATTTATCAAAATTGGGAAGGTTCACCGTTTATCATTTATATATGATGGCGAATTTTAACTACCGTCCTGTGGTTTGGTATTTTTGTGGAGAATGTAACATTCAAATAATGGAAGAATATAGCAGCGTGCCTTGAGGTTTATCTTTGGAGACTACGGTAGTGATTATGACTCTTTTATCAAAATCTGGTTTACCTTCATTAAAAATAAGAAAGGTTGACTATCGAAACATTCAAAATACTCTATAAAGAGAATCTCCTGTGTTTCTCCATGATATTAACTTTAAAAAACGTGTCCTTTCCTCTTAGAAAGGAACACATGTAAATACCACACATGAGAACTACACAATTTGGTCTCCACTCATATAGGTATCTTGGAGCCAAACACTGGAGTGAGCTGCCGGAAGATATCCGCGCTCAGACGAACACCAATCACTTCAAAAGTATGATCAACAAGTGGTATAGCAACTCGTGCAGAAGTGGCTCCTGCAGATCTTAGTAATTTTCTTTGACTGTTTAAAGTTAATATTTCTGTTTTATTCAGTAATTAATTTATTTATTTTTCCTGCTTTGCATATGCTTAGTAAATTTTAGTGCTTCATGACTTAGTTTGTGTTTTAATACAGTATCATGCAAGAACATTCTTCTTATATTATATATGTATAGTGTATGTCCAATGTCTGTGTGTCTGTAGGTCTTAATATTGAATGTGTTGTTATTGTTGATACTTGTCGATAAAAATCTCTTCAGAGCTTATCTTCTTTGTAATGTGTCCTGGTAAAAATATAAGTTCTATGTGTACGTGTATGGGTCACGGAACATGCCCCTGCTCTTTTTGAATGTAACGTCGTCTCGATCACTCTCTGGATATGGTAACTTCACATAGATATACATTAGGGAAGAAATACGTGAGGAGTTCATTAACCAATAATTAGTCCAAAATTGTTTATAAAAATGCTATATTTGAACTGTGAAACAGCATATATTAGAATGTTCGGCTGAAACTTTGATTGAATGCGACTCGGTTATGTAAAGCGGTTTGAATTCACGAAAGTCGTACTTTCATATATGTACATCCACAACTCACACGAAGTTTTATTTCAAATCATAAAGAGACAACTCTGTTGCGGTTAAATCGAATTTTGATTTGAAAAGTAAACAAGCGATTATCTTCCTATTTCGAGAATGACGCGGTTTGTCAATAATTGATGTTATTAATTTTCTTAACATCAATTTAAGCATTTATCGCCCAGACACAACTATATTTGTATATTTTATTATTTCCTCAATTTCTGACATAATTGAAAATAAGATTCGCAATAAATATACTGAAATACATTTAACTGCACAGAAAACCATTTAAGCTCAATAAATTAAATGAAATGCATATTTACTTGCCCATAAAGATAGACAAACCATGCAGGCACGGTCATGAAATCAAAGGTTCGATTCAATGCCTGTTTTCTACGTTGCTGGGAGATATTGTGTGTTTTACACCATTTATTATATACGCTGCGTAACTATAACATACTTCTCTGTCACAGTTTAATCATATTGTAACATTCAATTGTAAATGTACAGTAGCTTTTAAAAGATAACTTTGGAATCCTTTACCGTTTAAATATTCCCGGACCTGATCCTGGTATGCTCATGAACACTGAAACTGAGCTATGAAGACGACTTATTAAAATAAAATAAAACAAAAACAAATGTTTGAAGTCTGTCCATACATGAAACAAAAGGAAAGATATTGTCCTACAAGTCTACCTACGTATCTCGTCCCTCCATCTTGATTAGTCAAGTTTGCATTCCCCTTATTATTAACACCGAGGGTTTGAAAAAAAATACATTTTTTCTAACAAATTTTCATTTTTTTTCATCTGTTCTTTCTACTGGTTCCCTTAAGCTTACTCCAATATCTAAATATTAATGGCAAGTTACTCTATATAACTTTTTTTAACCGGCAAGATTTTTTTCTCGAACACTGGGTCGCAGATCCTGATTATTTGATTTTTATACGGCAATCGTTCTATTTGAGCAACCAAAATGTGTTGACTGTATATTTAATAGTGATATACGGTCATTGACAGTAGTAATTAATACATGCATAGACTGACAAAAAAATGTATTGCATAATTTTAAGTCCATGCCAGTGGCGGATACAAGAGGGTGCAGGGGGTTGGCATGTCACCCCCTTTTTTCTGAGGAACCTCGGCTGGCATCCCTGCTTTTCAATATGTCTGGATCCGCCCCTGCATGCCTTGCCCAAACAACAAACTTTAAGTCTATTCAAATCACATGTCAGGTACAATAATAGGTATTACAAATTTGAGAATGGACCAATTTCTAATACAATAAAAATGTAATAAAAACAAATTAACAAATTTTAAAGAGGAATGGCATAAGCAGGTCCACATGGGGACCCTTTATGCTCGAAACGTCTAGTTGGCTATATAGAAGTAATTTTTTCAATATCACCGAATTTAATTAATATGCCATGCCACATGGCCTCCTTTTATTCTGACATTTTCAATTAAATGCTACATGTATATTTGTTTACTCTTTAAATTACGTCTGTGCATGCAGTCAAAAACTGTTTTCGTTTTTTTTTGTACATGTACACATTAAGCGCATTTCATGTAAATTAAACACACATGAACTGTAACATGTAGAAGTACAACAATATACAGTGGTTTAACCTGTTCTGGTGCAACCTTTTCCGGCATAATCAGACATTTGGATATTTTGTAACGATTAACAGGAGCCAGATAATGTGGATCTAACATCATCAAGGTCAGGTCAAGAAGTGTTTACTGACAAATTCAAATCAGCTCAACATTCTATAGCATAATATGGTTTATTATTTTTTGTTTTATAAATTCACCATTGCGAATTACTGTACACCCTAAAATCCGTGTATGCATTCAAAGTTAGATTCAAATTTTGATATTGATTTTGCAACCTACAATAAAATGCACAGAACTGATTAATGATGTAGGATACATTCCTCACTAAAATTTTGCACCGGAACCAGGTTAAACAAAAACAATGGCGGCCAATGATCTTTGCACGTGGATCCTTGCCATTCATCCAATCTTTTAGTAGGTCAGTATATACAATCATAATATTTTTTTCGATATTTATTAGAAGAATGTACAGGCTACGTGTATAGAAAAAACATGTCACTCTATCATTGTTTTGAATTTTTATCGGAGGCTTAGTATCTTGACGAGAATGGGGTTGTCCACGAGAATGGGGTTGTCCCACTACACAACATGTACAACGTGAAAACCCTTAATATGCGTGAATCGAAGCGCCGATGGCGTTGAACCTCCGAAATCATGATATATTTATAGGTATTTTAAAAACTTTATAATCCGCTGATGGAATTTGTTTTTTCTGTACTTCCAAAAAGATTAATTATTTACAACGGGATCTGTCCTTTCATAACTACTGGAACTACACATCCACACAAAACGTAGCCAATCATATGGAATCCATACATGGATATCAAATGCTTTGATAAAATATAGTTCGAACTTCTATATATGTATTTGAATTTTTCTTTGACAATTAATCATGTAAAATATAATTTCAACCGTAAACTATAGAAACATGCAATGTATTTATACGAAATAATCAATTTGATACATTTTAATATTCATCCGCCAGATCTCTTTCGCGGTGGAAGTACTTTTAAGGCGGTTATCAACCGGAGGTCGTTTTGATTGACATCTGATGTCAGATGAATTTTAGACTCAGAAGTCACATGACATCCGAGTAAAATGTTTTTGCCAAACACGTTCGAACCTACAGGACCCATCATGCAATTAGAGACATTAGCAATAAACTTACAACTCAAAAAGTGTACATTGCAGGTCCAAAAATCCGCTAGAAACTCCCGACATCTACAGTAAGAGGAGAAATGAGCAAAAACTTCTGGTTTGAATTTCTCGTGCGCCTGCGAATGTTTGATCTGCGTCAAGTCAACTCGAAAAAATAGTCCTGCTTGCTGAGTCAAAATTTAAATAGCTTAAAATAAGTACATGGTCATAGAAATATTACAGTTCAACAAACATTACAAAAAACCTTTAATATCATAAAACTTCCACGTCGTCGTAAGAAATATGGAACATCACATATTTAACTTGACATGGGAGTGTAGATGATTGGATGATCGGCGGCGGAGCGTATACTTAAGTAAACTTTGCAAGGTGGAAATGGGGAGGGTACAGAGAACAGCAGCGGAACGTTTTAATATTCTGGTGATTCGACATGCCATTATCCCACTTCCGGTATCCCAGATGCGGACGATCTCCAAGTCAAGTTCAGACTATTGTCTTCCTTGACAATAACGATATACGAATCTGGCACGAATCGAAAAAAAAAAAACGCTCGGCGACCGTCGCATTTTACATCTATTATAAGCCTCATTTGTATATTGTTTTTATTTCAAGTCTATATAATTTTCTTTAACACCTTATATAGATGACAAGTGTCGTGTATCATGTAAATCTATAAGCTAGAAGAGTGAGGAAGCGGTTATAGGTCTGCCAAGGATATTCCACTCAAAATGGATTTTTAAGTAATATAAGGGCGATAACTTTAGTTATCATAGGTAGGTGAATGTTTTAAGAGTCGACAATATCTAGTTGCCTACATAATTCATTTAGTATATGAATGAAGATAGTGGCATACTAAGAATACTCAAGTCCCAAGTTTAAAGATGACATGACCCAATTGTTTATCTCGACGGATTATGATTTTTTTGTAGAGATGTCCTAATACGAAAAACGACTTCCTACTATCTTAGATATTCGTCCATTGACTTCACCTTTAACAAGCAGCGGGTCTGAGAGGAACAAGGAACTCACCCTTCCGGAGTACAAGAGTTCATCTCTGTTTTTTTTTAGTTTTGTTTGTGGTGTTCGTTCTTACACGTGTACGTTTTTAGTTCCATTTCGTTTTGTGCGGATTGTTCTTTGTTTACTTCTAATTGGAATTTCCTGTTCAGTTTTGCTCCTTTAGTGGGACTTTCGATATTGATATTTTTTCTTGATTACCATTTATACTGCTAAGGTATTTTTTTCAATGTTAAATTGCCCACGACCACATATGAAAATGACAAATTTTCCAATAAAAAGAAGTGCCAACCTCCTACTTCCTCCATGGATCTGCCACTGCTAGTATTGTCAGTATTGGGTGTTTTGCTCGTCCTGTCTCTATAGTACAATAATTAACTTTTCGAATTGTTAGTTATTCTTAAATATTTGCACGCAAGTTTTTCAAGTTCGAATTTGCTTATTTTCATTTTTGTATTCATTTGATCGATTGCTTATTGAGACGATTCGGTTTCCCAATACTTAAAATGTTTATACGTGTATCATGACACCTCACAATTTATAAAAACTCACCTACTAGAGTAATCGTTTAAAACATAATAACATAAATTACATTTTGTGAGGTTTTAACAAGCACGCCTGACTTCATTGCAGCAATAAGGCTAGTTGAACCCCTGTGCACTTTCAACGGACTTGCAAAATCAACGCTTTGTAAGTAGTGTATAAACAATAGCAGGTTGAGAAAATAAAAACTTACTTTTTTCTTCATCATTTTCATTAACAACATGACATGCAACTTACAAACAACAATGTATGAATAAATCCCTGAGGATGATATCGTTATATATGCGGTCCAAATTCTCGTATAACAAAAGCACCAGAAACCATGCGTCATTTTACTGTAGATCCTGCCGAACTGTTTCTACTAGAAGGCCTACTACGACGACCTGTGTCCGAAGATTTCGCTGAGACAAGTGTCAGAACACTAAGGGTATCTTCTCTATCTAAATAACTAGCAAAAGGTCTATAATTATCACATAACTGAGGAACCCATTCGTCCAGTAGATGGTGTAGAATGTCTTTATAGTCTAGTCGTCGTTTTCTTTGAAGTTCGTTCTCTTTTGTAAATGTGCTCTCTATGCTGCCATAGATGTCCACAACCCCATTGCGCAATGCTTCCGGTCTACAACTTACACTTGTTCTTACCCTCTGTTTAGTTACAGGGAATATTGCGCTGTCTATTCTGGATTTTCTCCGGATTGACGTGGTCGGTCTACTCCTATCATTCCCAGTTTCACCGATTCTCATCATTGGAGATACACATCCCGGCTTTATGCCTGAATATTGTTCCATATTTACAATCTCACTGGAAACTCTCTAAAACAGTAATTTGAGAAGCACGGATATAAAAAAATTAATCAACTGCTTTTTCCAATCCCTCTCTGCACTGTTGTAGTTACCATGGAAACAAAACCAATAATATTTGCGTCAGTTCTTCATATATTTATCCATCAAACTCGTTAAAATGAAGAAAATTATCGCCATTCCTTAAGTGGTGTTTATAAAGAACACAAACCTACCGCATAAAACTAATTCATGGGAATTGCTCTTATTATTAACATAAAAACTTAATTTGCATGAATAAATAACCTAATGAAATCTAAATCCCTAAAGATTATCATTTCAATAAAACCGATTAAAATTTGCATAACTCTTGGTAAATTAAAGACTCTTTAACAATTAATCTGCAAGTCGTAACAACTTTGTTTTGTCGTTAACAATCCTGTATTGTGTTTGGATTAGGTTTAATGTCTTGGGGCTTTTTTTTTGGATATAGAAAATGTTAATTTAATTAGAAAAATCGGGTACTGCACAGCTTAGTAGAAATCTAGAACACTTGCATTATGAAGCACAATTTTGTCGTGTTCCGCAAAATCCAAAATCATCGGACTTGGAAGAATATGATATGGACTTGTCTAATGTCAGATTAAGGACTGGCGACTGACAGGCCGCAAAAAAGACAGAAAAGGACGAAAAGACTTGACAACACTCTTAATTAAGCATCACCATTTCTCAATATCTCTTAAAAGTCGGTTTCGCTTTTGTTAGGAATCTAAAGTCTACTTGTCACCATCATATGGTGTTTACATATCACAATTGATTCGCTTTGCTCATATTTGGCACAATGTTTCAGATTTTAACGAAAGGAATCTTTATATATCCGAGAAATTACTACAACAAGGTTGTCGATTTCAGAAGCTCGTAAAATTATTCACATTTTTTTAACCGATACAAGGAATTCATTCTCAAATACAGATGTATTTGCGAAGGATTAATACGTGCGGGTATCTCTTACCTTTTGTTTTACGGTTATCTACTTAGTCTACACAAAGCACGGAAAACTCGATACTCCCCAATAAGTTCACTAAATTGCTAAATAGATTTATTCGTAAGGGATATAGTTATGGTATTGTCAAATCGTCAAGGATAGCGTTTTTTTTTGTATTAACATTGATTTGCTCATATGGGCTTTACATAGAAATTATATTTAAAGGCAGTTTTTGGCATGATATAGGTTGAGTCTTTTTGTATGACTTATGATGTACCGTGGTTCTCAACCCCACAAGGGAAGAATTGGGATTGATTTAACAATGGGGACATAACTTTCTGTAGGTTTAAACTGGTCTGTAGCTGGCATGTTAGTTCACTGCTAGTAGTCTTTAGTTTGTACATTTGAATAATTTATATTCAATTTCATTATTTCCGTTGCAACAAGGGACTCAGACATTTTAAACTGGTGTTAAGGTGTGTTTAATTGGTAATAATTTTTCCACAGTGGCCAAATTTTAAAGGGTGAGGGTTGTGATCACGTCAAAGTACTTTAACCCCGCCGCATTTTTTGCACCTTCCTTGGTCAGGAATTTCATGCCTCTGTATGTCTTGTTTCGTTTTCACATTTAGTTTATTTCTGTGTTACTTGAGTATGTCGGGGCAAATCTTTCGATGTACCTGTATATAATGATGTTTTGGGGCCAGCCGCAGTCTGCACTGTGGTGTGAGAGTTTATTCGTCGTTCATTGAAGACCCATAGTGGCCTTGAGCTGACATTTTCATCCAAGTGGGGATGTTTTCTCAATGACATATTCACCATACCTATTCTCATTATATTTACTTACGAACAGAGCAGAATCAGTCAAGTTTAAAATCCTAAATTTGGCAGTGCAGGAGGGATTGAAATTGGCCAAAATCCTAACAAATTGCTTAGATTCGTTATTATAATCAATTATAAAGGATTAAAAATGAAGTGCTTTGTAACTAATTCATGAAATCAAATGTAAATCCCTATAATAATCGGGTAGTTCATAGAGCACAGTCAATAAAAGACCGACAGTGGAATACCTTTTGTTTTTGTTTTTGTTATCTACAATTATAATTGTATAAAAATGCTTGTAATAATCATCTTCGGGAAACTTTTCCGTAGATTATGATCTTCCCTAAAATGTAAATTGCAGTGCACTTTTTCGATGAATTTAAATATTGTATTTAATGTACATTTCTGAATTTGTAAAACTTTAGTCGTGAGTGTTTACTTTTACATCTAAAAAAAACCTTATAACCACTTTCGGGAACGTTTATCTTTCCTGAAGTGCTTTTTTTATTGAATCACATTTGTATTAATAAGGAAAACATCTCTTTCACACAGTTACGACGGCCCCATTATATCGTCTACAGCATGACACCGAGAGGGTTTGACATGGGACTTACCATTCCATATAAGAAAAAATCAGCATGTCCAAGACACCCAAAAGCGCTTTATGTCTCACATGGGATGAAGAGCAAGAGTGAGGCGATAAATTTGTTGCATTTGTGAAGCGCACACTTTCTGGGACACTATTATGTAATAAAACTTTTAATTTTTCAACTTGTTTGACAAACCATTGCGTGTATTTAACATGGACGTTCTTTCAGCTCACCACTGGGCTTAACTTAAAATAAAACCTAAAAAAATGTAGTTGGTTGCAAGCTTAATTTCACTTTTGCTAAATAAAAACATTTCATAATTTTGGCTAGTCGCCGAAAATAAGGAAATACAATATAAAAGCGTAACAAAAAAGCATAAATGTTCTATTTTCATCTCCGGGGGCAAGTATTCAAGTTTAATATTAAATCACAATCGGTTCATGATTGATATATTAATTGAAAATTGTTGCACTTATGAGAGGAGTGGTTGACTGTCGGACCAAAGAAAATTTGTTATAGAGCTATCGCTTCTTTTTTTGTTTATCCTTATGTTTCGTAAAACATTTTTACTGAAAGCACTGTATGATTGTGTGTCGACACTCAGCATGAACCACTTATGTTTCTTTTGTAATGATTCTAATTTCCGAGTTGCTCATTTACTTTTGTTACTTTGTATGTATTATTTTGGTTCTTTTATGTTCTTTTTTGTGTGTTATGTTTTCCATGTCTGGTCTTTGTCCCTGGATTACGTTTGTTTGATTTCCATTAGAAATTTGGTTCCATTGAATACACTTCCCTTTCCATGGTTATTACAATGTAATTTTTCCTTAGCGTAAAAAAATCAACATAAATCAATATATATAGTCTTCGAAAAATGGGATGTTATTTATAATATCCCGTGTATGAGTTTCGCAACGACGTTGTTCGCACGTAGAAATTAATTTCAAACATTTCATTCTTGCAAAATAAGTCCTTTTTTTCTATATAATTACACCAGTGATCGCTTTTCTGAACTCTCGGATATCCTGCTACTTCATAAAGAATACATATTGTTACGAATTGATGGAAGAGCAAAACATGCCAATATGAAACACTTTTCTGGTTTCGTGTAGGACGTATTTTGATTCGCGTTCACACGCCCATCCCCGTCATTTACAAACGATCACACGTCCCTCCGTTACAGGACTTCGCTCGCTCCCTCCCCGACCTATGTATACAAAACATTCACACGCCCCTTCTCTACAAAACACTCACATGATCCTCCCCTTTCTCTAAAAACGTTTTCACGCCCTATTCAAAACAATCACATACACCCTCCCCACTCTTTACAAAACGTTCATACGCCCCTCCCCGTCCTCTTCACAACGTTCACACGCGTCGCCTCCCCGTCCACAATAAAACAAAACACAACATAGCAACCCTCCAATTACATTGCTAGACAGAAGCGGATACAGATTGGATACACCAAATGATGCTATTCATGCTGATATGGGCTGGAGACCACCCAATGTTAAGCAATAGACGTGTTTTTAGACATTGGGCTAGATGCAATATTATGTATAGTGATCGAATTAATTCAGAAGTTTTTATATGGTCGCATATAAATGCTATAAAGAGAAAAAAACTGGTGTTTTAGAGTAATGTGTAAACTCAAAAAGTGTAATTTTGATGTATATGCAACTTATTATATTATTGTTCAACTTGAAACTTTTTTATTTGATAAATTTACTCTTGAATGGCAAAATAGAATACTGTTACAAAGTAATGGTAGTAAACTACGAACTTATAAATTATATAAAACAAACTATTGTTCAGAGTCGTATCTAACACAAAATATATCCAAAAAAACACAGAAATACATTTGCAAAATTTAGATGTGGTGTTGCTCCTTTAAAAATAGAAACTGGAAGTTATAAAAACAAACCAGTGTCTGAGCGCATTTGTGTTTTTTTAAATTGTAAAGATATTATCGCAGTTGAAAAACATGTTTTAACTTTATGTCCATTGTATGCAGATCTTCGTAATTTATTATTTGAGGAAGCGTGTAAATACGATGAACTGTTTTATACATTATCTGATAACGATAAATTTATTTATATTTTTAATTGTGAAGAATTATGTCCATTAGCTGCTAAAACCTGCTATAATATTTGATGTAGGAGGACTATTTAGTTAACTTTAATAAATGTGCTGTATATTTCTTCTTGTATTTTATTTTGCCTGTGTACATATATGAATATACCTTAATAGTCTCTCATAATTCTTAATAGAATAGCACTTGTACACTGCTTTTCATACTTGTATGTCTTTTATTGTTGACTTTTAAGCATAAGTATGTTGTATAAATTATGATATTTTATATATTGTACAAGTGGTGATACTTAAATAAAATATTGAATCTGAATCTGGGACCATGCAGATGGTCCGCATTGAAAAATACATAGGGGCAAGGATAGCCGTCAACCAAAGGCCTATTGGGTTTTAACATCGCAAACTGGTATGAACCACTAACAAATAAGATAAATAAGTAAAAAACGTGTCAAACATATACTGTTTTATAGAAACAAATAACAGATTATATAAAATTATAATTCTCTTCAAAAGAAATGTCATTCTTCGGCAGTGAATATAATTAACCCACAAATGTCGTCTTTTACTTGGGAATACATAACTTGAGTTTTGCCTACATGTAACTTACGTGAACATATAGATATAATGTTCCAAGGAAAATGGCGTAAATCACTTTGAACTATTTGAATAAAGGCTAGCCTTGGATAGCGACCTAGTCTTAGATTTTGCAAGAAAATGAATAGCCATATTTAAATGAACTTTAGCCTGTCTCTTTCTTCGCCTTCTGAAAAATCTGTCATCTTCGCCTTGTACAGCAGGTTTGCGGTAAGATTTTGATAATTGTGGCTCCCATATTTCAAATAATCTATGAATCATTCCCAGTCCGACAGCTGGCTTCCCCTTACGTTTGTTCTCCTGAGGTTGGTAGGCCGTCTTTGGTCTCTGAACATCTCGAATTTGTCTGACATCCGGTCTACAGGATCCTGCAGTTTGAGGTCGACTTGAGGAGGTAGTTGGAACCTTGCTAGTAATGGATGAAATTGAGCGCGCACTTGGAAACCTGTCGTCAGAATCCTTCCGTTGTACATTCGTCGGTGTGCTTGTAAGCATTCGTCCGACCACAGTTGTTCTTTTGATTAAATCGTGTAATTGTTTGCTTTGCCATTTTGTTTTTGGGGGTGGTGGAATAAACTGAACATCCGAGGGATACTGGTCCTCTACCGTTATAACTACTTTCGACACTCCGTGCATCATGAAACTGTTTTTATCAACTTTTGGGTCCACATGCTTGACAAGAAGAATACAACCGTTTAAAAATTAACGATAATTTTCACAGATTATCCAATCCGTTCCGAGACAGGAGACAGTTTTTAATTAACGAACCATGATTTGAGGAGACACAAAAATTCTTCCAAAATTGATTACTCTGAGTCAAACTAATATTGCTAATCCAAATCAGTCCAACGTATCGTTGCGCAAGAAAATACACAAATATTGATGAATATTTGTCAATATCAATGTTTATATCAAGTCAACAATTTAAATCTTCCAAGTTATGATCATTGTTTCAGATGATCATTTTAAGCCATTCAGTATTGATCGTTCCCTTTGTCTCTCGAACTGAAGATGTAACCGATAAGGCCTAAACTTGTTGTAGAGATGGGATTAGGTCCGAGGAGATCCCGAGATATGAATAAACAAAACACTCGTCATTAGACAAAGCATTATCGGTCAAGCATCTACCGAGACGTACGTGGAGGCTCTGATCACCGTGTTGTCAATCCATAAGCAACACGAACCGACGGGTTTACGCACGGTCACACGTTTTTAGAACCCAATATGGTATAGTTGGTCTAATTATAATCTTTTAAACCTACATGCGTTGTATTGTAATACAATGCATTATCCAGTTTTAATTGTAAGATAGATTACTTAAGTGTTGATACTTTAAAATCTGCATATATTTGGGTTCGTTTTAAAGAAATTATATATTGTTACAACTCGCACGGCATCTGGAATGACAGGATGTTTTATCTTTAAGTTTAAAGTTTCAATTAGAATTAAGCTCTTAAATCTGGTTAACATTTGAAAGAATTAAGACTAAGAAGTTAGAATAACAATATTAATGTATAATAATTGCTTATAACGATAATAATTGTTACCGGTTAATACCTCTAATAAGTCTTGTTTTTCTATGGTAAATAGCCGTCCGGCTATGCCACAAAAGAAGAGTGGTATATAATGAGTAAGCAATTTTCAAATGGCCGCTGGAATTTATTTATTTTGTTCGTACATTCGTGTACGAGTTAATTCAATGGTATTAAATTCATTCATGCCAGAGCTTGTCGCAACTACGCAGACTTTTTGTATCGCGCTAGAATTCTTACAATTAAGCTACTGGAACAGGGTTAGGTTTCTACATGATTTCAGTCATCACTTCAAAAATTTTATGGTCGTCATCATGAACCCGTGGATCATTATGGTGTATCCATCTGCGCTATGGAAACTAATTGGTTCAATGTGTCATAGTTTTCCTTTTCTCTTTCGTCTACCTTGGACTTGACTTTCTATGAGCAACTCGGTGGGCGTTTCTAGAAAAGCAGAGGACGCTTGCCCCACCGGTGCACCTGGTCCATGCTCCCAGTTTTAGTGGAGTCTGAGTTGCTCATTTGTTTTTGTTTTCTTGTATGTAGGATTTTGGTTATTTTGTATTTTTTTGTGTCTGTTTTCCATCTCTGGCCTTTGTCCTTGGATAGCATTCTTTCGACTTCCGCTAGAATATTAGTTCCCTTGATTAATCTTTCAACTTCAAATCTAAGCTGCATAAAATCCATTTTAT
Organism: Perna viridis; assembly: GCA_037379345.1. Lineage (NCBI taxonomy): Eukaryota > Metazoa > Mollusca > Bivalvia > Mytilida > Mytilidae > Perna > Perna viridis. The sequence continues at coordinate 66,905,306 of CM074511.1, read as the reverse complement.
TGATTCATCCTCCGTCCTGATACCAAAGAATACAACAATGGAGGACACATGTCCCATAACATCTCAATAAAACACACAGCTATTATGAAGCGGTTTGTCCAATCCCAAGTTTTGTAAAGGTGTGGCTGTATTCAATCCCAGCACTTCATTGAGGTCAACTGATTATTTAATGATTTATTTAAGTGCTCCTGGTCCTTTTTCTGGATCTATAGCAATTAACTCTGATATTGCGCTTGGTTATTTATATTGTATTCAGTATTGCTTTATTATAGTAGTTGATTTATATTATAATCCTTAAGTGAGCAGTATAAAGCATTTTTTATTTTAAATAAGGACCCAAACAAAAGGTCTGAATTTGATAAGCGATGTGTGATACCCTTAGCTGGGATGTATCCCCAATGTTAAGTGGCAGTGACACGAAGTTGCTGAAACAGTGCAACGAAAATATGATGTTTCGAATGGCAGACAGAGGTCAAATAGCACACTCTATCCTTTGACGCGTTCGTACAATTATAATCGGAACACCTCAACCTTTCTAGTTCCACAGAAGAAAAACCTCGAAGGCATTAGTCGAAAGAGTCCATCCGGAATTTGACCGATCCATTTATAAAATTATAGTTTTACCTGACTGAAATTTTAACCTATACTTTTTTTCTTAGCTCCTCTATTCGGGCCCAAATTCTTGACAGAGTTATTGTTCTTTATATCTAGTAATATCTAACCAATTTTTTACCGCCACCTGGTGGATAGAACTACTCCGAGTCGCGTATGACTACAATTCCGACATTATTTTAAGAAGAAATTCTCCTTTCTGCATCCGAGGTTATTTTTAGTGTAGCGGAAATGGCCGAGTAGTTCCGATTGGATACAATTACAGTTTGCGTCATCAAAGCATGTACATACTTGTAAGTCATAACAGTCAGCAAATCATAAATAATACAGACATTCGCGTAAAAGAAACGAGTCAAATGGCGTTGCAACATAATAAAACATGAAAGGATCCCAAACTTTAACAGACCGTTCAGAAGAGTTGAATAAACAAATAACTGTAAAGTAACGGATGGACGGTCTTTATACTAATTCTAGCCCCCTCCTTCACGTTGCGTTAACAAACAAGAGGCTATCGAAAAGCCCGAATCGATCACCTGGCAAACCAAGTAAGTAATGGTATCTTACTTTATTATTAGGTTTGACAAAATAATTGCTGAGAGAGCAGCATATATTGATGGATGTTGTAAGTACAACTGAGTACCTAAGGCACTGTAAAATGGTTATCAACATTTCAAAAATTTTAAACGACCAGTTTGTGCTTGAATACAGCACCTGCGTTTGGGACCTACATAATAAAAAAACAAATCAACCAAATAGAGATGGCCCAACGCAGAGCAGCTCGATTCACTTGTAACAGATATCATAACACCAGTTTTGTTTCAGACATGCTAGAACATCTGCAATGGCCAACATTACAGCTTAGGCGTATTCAGACGATGCCAGTGGTATTTTATAAGATCATTCACCTTCAACAGGCAATATATCCAACAAATCTACTTATACCATCTGACAATATAACCAGAAATAAACATCCCTACCATTATAAACATATTCATACAAAGAAAGACACTTATAAATTTTCATACTATCCATATACCATAATTCAGTGGTACATGCTACCAACATCTGCAGTTTCTTGCACTACAGTAAACAGTTTCAAAGAGCAGATCACCACATCTACTCTGTCACAAATTTTCTGAACAGCAAGACATGTACATAGTTTTAAAAACAAAAAGCAAAAACAAAAAGAACAAAAAAAAAAAAACCAAAAAAAAAAAAAAAACCTATCAAAAACAAACAAAACCACTTTTGATTGAAAAAATATTTTCACTGTATATAATTTCCATCGCTTATATTAAAAGTTCTTCTTAAATCTATGCGGTAGCCACGCATGCAAACGGCACTTTATAGTCAGTATAATGATGGAGTGCGGAAATTTGAAGGTAGAGATAGATAGATAGATAGGATACCCTAAGGAACAACCATGCCGAGTTTCATTCCAATTGGTGAAGCAGTTTCAGAGATGTTTGAAAAAAGCTAACGACGACAGACGACGACGGAAGTGATGAAAATAGCTCACACGACCTTTAGGCCAGGTGAGCTAATACTGGACAATTATTTACATACATCTCGTTATTGAAGAGTGGATTTTGACATTGTTAAAAATGTTCTCGACAATAAACTATGGCCGCAGGACATGGAGGTCCCTAGAGAATCGTACTACAAAAAATGGTTTTAAGGTTTAAAGCACTAACCGCATTGTTAGCGAAAGGGGGGGGGGGTATTACTCAGCCATGGACAGAAAAAAACTTTGTCTAAAAAAATAAATAAAATGCTTCCCAGGGCGCAGCTAGGAGGGCGAACCCTGAACAGAAGGGGAATTATAACGAGAATGGATGTGGTGAAAATGTCAAAGAGACAACAGCCCCACCGGAATGAAGAAAGTCGGCCAAAGGCCACCATGGGTTTTCAATGAATGACGACGAAATCCTCAAACCACAGGGCAGGCTGGAGCTGCGCCTAAAATATTATACACAGGTACATCGAAAGAGTTGCCCCTACATACTCAAGTAACACAAACATAAAAATCAACATAAACTAAAGGCGAAAACGAAACAAGACATACAGTGGCCAGAAATTCCTGACTTGGGACAGGCGCGACAAATGCGGTGGGGTTTAAGTACTTTGACGCAATCACAACCCTCCCCCTTTAAAATCTTGCCACTGTTGAAAAAAAAATATTACACTATCAAACACACCTAAGAAATCGGTTCAAAAAGCCTTCTTTGGTGGTATGGTACAAACGAGATCTTTTAATATCAATATATTGTCTGGACATCCCTCATTCCTAAAGGGTTTAAGTCTTAACCTCCAAAGTCAATTCCAATTCGACATTTCATGGAAAAATATAAGACATTCATATGCTTTTAAAGAAATTAAAGTTAAATTCTAAAATGATTCAAATGCTGTTGGCCTTTGATTACAAAACGGTTCAGGTCACAAACCTAAAGATCGATACCTACCTTCCTTTTGTGGTTTGAAACCTTGTTATGAATTTAGTAATTAAAAGATAAATCAACTAAAGGGTGCACTATACAGTTACATTAAGGCGCACTGTTTCGCACACCAAGTTACCCCGGTCAAGTTTTGTAAAACTTGAAATTAAAAGCTGAATTTTGTTGGATACATTGTTTAAATGTAGTTAAGCATTTATACATAGACAGATGTAATATAGGTAATGGTAAACAGGTGTAATTTAAAGGAAGAATGGTATCCGGAATGTTTCAGTCCCCTGCCGTATTAGGTTCTCTCCTCAGCATCAGATGGCTGATTTTCAAAATACCTTGGAACTAAAATTGTGAGAGAATGAATCGAAAAGGGTCTTATTATTTTAACCCTTTTTCCACCTACTCCATGCATGCTTTCATCCTGTGGTAGTGTCTAAGTGCCTGATGTTCTATAAAACATAGTAATTGGCTGTTAGTTTTGGAAAGGCACCCCTGATTTGTACTAATATTTTTTTCAGTATGTTACCATGGCTACTGGATTTTATAACAATAATAATAATGACCTAACTGTACTGTACTACCAAATACTCAAATCATCGAACAAAAACCATGCAAGTGTAAACGTTAGACGGCACAGACGACTGCGCAACGCCATTATACGACCGCTGAAAAAGGTCGATCAAAACAAAAATTATCCCAGCCCTAAATCGATAATAAAATGGGCGACGCCTAAATACATTAGAAATTCTTTACATACAATACCGTAAAACAAGGATGACGAGACATTGACGATCACCATTTAACTATCACTCGCAGAGTAAATGGAATTAATCCTGCATTGGATCTTGCAGGATGCACCGACTCAACAAATTAAAAGTATGACTCACTCGTACTTTTTATAATGTAGCGTAATGTTTCAATGTGTGAAGAAAGTATGGCGTATACTTTCATCACACATTGAAACATTACGCTACATTATAAATAGTACGAGTGAGTTCCTGTTATAGACGGTTGGTTCTTGAAGCTCCATGAAACCCTAACTGATCGATCACCTAAAAGCAACAGAAAATTTACTTGTACATGCACCCACAGGGACTTGAATCATTCAAAGTGAAGAATATTGGTGAAACCCAAGACGGCGGACTGTTTCCCTTGTGCTTTTTTAGTGTATGGCCATTGATAGTATTTTTTGCTAATTGAATGAATCTAACTCGTGACCTCAAGTCCTTGTCCATGCACCATACTACGGAGCCCTACTGTGTGACCAGATATTCCCTATCTTAGCTGCTCATCGTCGGACGAACACGGACCAGACATCAGTTTAGCTCTCCATAAATGAGTTCTTTAAAAAATTCAATGTCTGCTGTTGTACCAAATTTCCAATCCTGTTACAGATATTGATCATCAAGCAAAATTTATTTGATCGTACTCATATCCTTAGTTAAATGGTCTACTTATTGTATATAAATTATAAATACCTATGGATTTTTAAATATTGCATAACACATAATGCTATAATCAATTTTAAACCCCATCAAAATATTTTTACAATTATAATGGAAACTAAGAAACGATCTAAATAGGAACATTGTAATTTCAAATACAAAATGTTTATCATATTGCACTAAAATATCTCTTACAAAAGCACTAAAATAAAGGCTTTAAAGGATGCATGATTGTATCTGGTTACATAAATAGCAAATTAAAACGATTAACAATTAGTAAATAATTTTGTCAATTTCCAGTAAGCTTCATTATTCCATTGCAATTCAAACTATTACGAAAATTATACAAACAAACTGAAAAAGATAGGGGAACATCAGAAATCTATTTTAAGTCATAGCCCATAAAGGAAATAACTGATGAAAACCATTGTTATCCAATGAATGCAGTACAGTATAAGTACATAGGCTGAGGTAACCCCCACCCTCACTGATCAACTCCAATAAGATTTTCAGATACGTACCCTTATACCTCCCATTTACAATTAATTATTGCAAAAAGAGCATTTTTATACTTTCTTTTGCTTCATCAAACTTCTTCGTTCCACAGAACGAAATAAATTAACGTATTAAGATATGGTACCAGTATTGTATTGCATATCCCTGAGCAGGTGTACGTCAAAACATGGATGCTATAAAAATATAGTGCATTTTCTTTTTGCCTCTCTACAAACTAATATTTTGTCAAAAGATATGAACAATGAGTTATAAAATAGAGCAAACATCACACTGTAAGATGAAGAACTTTTTAAAAAGAAAATCTAACATGATATCATAAAAATGTTCCACTGAAAAGGTTGGTTTGGTGAGTGCAAAACGAAAGTGAAAGTAGGGAAAATGGCTATTTATAGTTCGAGACTACTTTTCTGTCCGATCTTCGTGGACTCACCCTATTTTCTTTGCGGGAAATTATTTTTTCACATGTCTTTAGAAATGCTACATAAGTGAAAGTTTTATTGAATCAATTTACATATTTTTAAAAAAAATCCTAAAAATATGCACTTCACTATAGAAGTCTATGGGAAAATTAATACGATACTGAGACCAAATCACCATCAGCTCAGGTGAGTTCATGAATTCGTATAATGACTGAAACAGGGAATTCTGGGATTAGTAGATGGGGCTTTGAGTAAATCATTCCACCATTACCAGAAGAGCATGGAAGATTACACTATAATATTTAAGTCTAAACATTGAGGTATACAAAAACTGACATGTAAAAATGTTGAAAATGCAAGAAAAGTTGGATAATGAATTGTCTGTTTTAAAAAAAATTCAATAGGTAAAATGTTAAAAAATGTTACTGTATATTCAGAAAACATTGTGAATTTTAATAATTAAGAATAAATTAATTTGAGATAAATACTGTAATCTGATTGTTTAAAATAATTTTGTTACCTCAATGGATAAAAAAATATTGACACGCCCCTATTCAGAGCTACTTTTCTCATGTTTAAAGATAAAATATATTTTAAAATATATATAATTTATAAGAATTGGCAATAATGAAAATTTTGTCTATTGAAAAATAACATAAACTTTCCATGTGCATATTTTGTTTATTGCACTATGCACTATGAAAAATTTTTTTTATTTTTTAACAGACAAAATTTTTATTATTATCAATTTTTAAGAAAAATATGATAATAATTTCCCCGATATAAAAAAAAACCCTCTCATTTTGAATATCAATAAAAACTATTTCTCAGCTTAATCATTGCAATTGCACAATACTTGTATCAATAAATGAATTACTGAAATCACCATAATTTCTGAGTTTACAGCATATGGATTTCCATAGAAACATGACCACTGACCACCTTCAAAAAGTCTCATGACCATGTTATGGAAAAATTAGAACCTAAAGGTAGATTAAGCTCAGATAAATATAACTTATAATACTTCTGCCTATATAAATATTCTATATCAGTAGAAGTCTCTGTTATTCTATTAATTGACACTGATGATGGTTTGAAGCTTACACCATGAAGAACAATATGATCAAACATCAGGCCATTAATAGCATCAGTTGTGTTATGGATGACAGTAAATGTCAGTTTGTTATCCTTAACTGAAGCAGTGGCTTCATAATAGTTGTCGTTTTCAAATGTATCAATTGTTTCCCCATCATCCCAGTATATTTTTCCTGCAGCCTGATTGTTTTTATCAAGAGCAATAAGTAGTCCCATTTCTTGTTTCCTGCTAAATACAGTTGTATTAGCATGGTGTTGTGTATGAATTATTGAACCACCTCTGATGAAAATTGGAATTATATCTTTGGGGGCTGGAACAAAATGTTTTCTGTTAACCTGTTGAATTTCTTTACCTGTGTAATAATCATACCAGCGACCATCAGGAAAATAAACTTCCTTTTTAGTTTCTCCTTGCTTTAAAACTGGTGCAAACATTAAATCAGTACCCCACATGAATTGTGTATCTATATCCCATGTATTCATATCTGATGGGAAATTATGAACCAGAGATCTAATAACAGTTCCGCCATTTCTGTGAGCTTCAGCAAAAAGATGGTACAGATAGGGCAGGAGGTAATATCGTATTTCCATTACATGTTTAGATGACTCTGCCACCTCTTGACCAAAATATGCAGGGTCTTGTGGCTTTGTTCCTATTGTATTATGGTTTCTAGAAAATGTGTAGAAAGCACCAAGTTGCATCCATCTTTGACAAAGTTCAGCAGTTGAATCACCAAAGAATCCACAAATGTCTGCTCCAATGTATGGAATTCCGAACAAATTGAATTCCATAATTCCAATAACAGAGAAATGAAGATCAGGCCATTCACTATTGTTATCTCCCAGCCAATGTCCAGCATATTTGCCACTAGATGGGTATGTTGAGCGACTAATCACCATTCCCCTCTTATCATGTCCTACCGCTTGTCTGAGGCCATTTAATGTTGGCTGTGTCTGACTCCAACCATACAAACTATGGACATTATAATGTTGGTAAACTCCATCATTTTGCAGTGCTACCATACATAAAGTCTTATCTGATAACTTTGGACCATAAACTCCTCTAGGTTTGTATGGAGGTTCATCTAGTTTTGAATGTGGACATTTCAATGTCCAGTAGGGCTTAGCACTCTCAGGCCAATTAAAAGGACGATCCTCATTAGTTCCAAAATTTGCTGGCTCATTCATATCAATCCAGAGACCATCAAAAGGTAATTTGTTGTGATGTTCAATAATAAGATCTTTCCAGTATTCATGGGTTCTATTATTAAGGAAGTCAGGGAAAACAACTTTACCTTTAGGCCAAACATAGCCCAGCATGTCTGTTCTGTTGTACTCACTGAAGTCTGGATGGGTACTATCCGGCCATTTTATAAAAACATCTTGTTCAAGACCCTTTTGGTATGGTGGATAATTAGTAACATTGGTGATTAATGCTGGATCTAAGATGATGATGAAGTGCATCCCTTTACCTTGCAGCTCTTTTACATAGTCTGAAAGACCATTAAATTTTATTGTATCTATTGTGAAGTCCTTTCTCTCATCCATGTGATCTATGTCAGCATATTGAACATCAAATGGTATTTCTGCTGCAATTGTTCTCTCAGTTGCCGCTTTCAAAGTTTCCAAATTGTTGTAGCCATATTTACACAGCTGGAAGCCAAGTGCCCAGTAAGGTGGCATGTATGGCTTTCCAATAAGTGACCCTGTATATTGCCTAATAACATCTTCTGGAGTAGGTCCAAAGAACAGATAGAAATCCAGAATGCCACCTACTGTTCTATATGTCAAGGATGGGTAGGGCTGAAGTACAACCTCCATGGCATTACTATTTAGCAACAGAACCCCGTGAGCATTGCCATCCTCTTCAACACACATGTAAAATGGATGAACACCATAAAGATTGGCATAGTCTCCCCAGTTCACACCATTATCTCTAGAAAACATTGGCCAACGTTGGTATTCAAAATTATGGCGGAAACTCTTGTGTCTATTTTCACCAAAACCATAAACATTCTTAGATGGAAGTTTTGTTACAAACTGTAAGAACTGATCAGCATAGGTAAGTCCACCTACAGACGTATCCCATATGAGGGTTGATGTATTTGTCCTTTGCACTTTAAGGTTAAATATCCCATGTTTATCATTATTATGGTGTACAGTATAAAATTCTGGCTTTTCGTTGTTTGGTATTTTGTTAAAGTTAACAGGAACCTCATATCTATCATTTGCAGGATCAATAATTTTTACTTGTAATATTTTATCAGAATGTCTTGTTATGATCATTTGAATATTTTCAATATCACCTTCAAACATTTGAGATTTATTTTTCCATTTAAGATCAACAAATTCAGCATTAAGTGTAGAGTTGGATCGGCCAGTTTGAGTGTACCCATAGATTGACGTATTAACATAGCAATATGCAGCGGACGGTATTTCATTTAAAGGTTCCCATATGCAACCCCTTCTAATACATTCCTCCATATTCTTCTGATTGAAAGAATCAGACTTATTATCCATATCTGGAAAACAATCAACTCTAGAAACTGCCTCCATTAATAAATCTTCTTGCATTTTCTTATTTTTCCACTGAACAATAAAAGTTTTGTGAAGTGGCAGATTCAAATTAGTGACTCTAACAACATTGTTTTCTTTTGTAAAGTTGACATTAGCTTGAGGATGTTCTTGGTCATTGACATAGAAATAGACATTATCCCAACTAGTGTCAATGCCTAAAATTTCAATATTATCGATAACAACACCATGTGTTCCTTCTGTAGAGTTTTGGTAGACATCCATACTCAACATCCCATTTCTACATGCAAACACTCCTTGGAAGTATTTTCCATTTTTATAATTATCTTTTCCATCTCCATCATCCCAATATATGACTCCAGAAGCATATGTATAGTACTGATCACTTGTCAGAGCCACTCTCAGTGTTATTGGGTTTTTACGACTGAAATGTGTGTTATTGGCTGGTGTCTGCATTGGTATAACAAAGCCACCTCTAATGTGAAGAGGTATGGGAGAGTCTGCATCCACATTCATCTCATAGTAATTTGAGGCAGAGTATTTTACTTCTTTTAAAGTATACCAGTCATACCATGTTTGTTGAGGGAGGTAGTACTTTAACTTTGTTTGACCTTGTCTCAGGATGGGTGATATCATCAAAGCAGAACCCCATAAGAATTGTTCATCAATACCATAAGTCTCTTCATCATCAGAGAACTCCATGAATAATGGTCTAATAACAGTTTTCCCAAAGTTATTATATGTCCCATGTGCTTGGAAAAATAGCGTGTGTAGATATGGCAGCAGCCAGTACCTTGTTTCTATAGCTTGTCGAGCAGCTTTAGTGACATTATCATTGAAAGCAGCTGGATCTTGATCAATAGTACCCAATCCATTGTGATTTCGACTAAATGTATAGAATGCTCCAAGCTGCATCCATCTTTTGCAAAGTTCGGCATTGGAATCACCGAAAAATCCACAGATATCAGCACCAATGTAGGGTATTCCAAACAAATTAAATTCTAAGATGCCAATTATTGATAACTTCACATCTTCCCACACTGCTGAGTTATCCCCAAGCCAGTGTCCTGCATACTGTCCACTACCAGGAAATGGTGAGCGAGAGATGACAATTCCTTGTTTCCCGGTTGCAGCCTGTAAAGCATCTAATGTAGGTTTTGATTGGCTCCATCCATACAGATTATGAACATCATAATGCCTATACTTAGCATTTTCTCCCTGTGTAGCTACCATACATAATGTCTTATCAGAGATACGATTGAAATAATTTGATTTCCGATCATCATAGAGGAAAGTGGCCATTGTTCTATATGGTGGGTCCTCATATTTATCCCCCTTGTTACATTTCAGACTCCAATATGGCCTATCTTTCTCAGGCCAGTTCCATATTCGGTCTTTATTTGTATCGAAGTTAGCTGGTTCATTCATATCAATCCATAACCCATTAAATGTTAGATTTGTATCATGATGCTTTTTAATCAATGACATCCAGACTTCGTTGGTGGCATTTTTTAAAAAGTCTGGGAAGGCAACTTTCCCTTTTGGCCAAACCTGTAAAAAATTGATGTCAAGCTATATTATATACTTATATATAATGTAAGTATTATATACTTACTAGAAAACTATGAGCAATGCTTACTAAAGTGGATGCTTCATTATATGCATAGAGTAGGGTATGCAATTTAAGTCATGTTGAAAATGAAGAACATTTCTTACTCCACTGTCCTCATTATGAACAAGAAAGACTAAAATCAATTGATAATTTTAAATACTTTGGTTCCTGGCTATGCAGATTACAATACTGGATCCAAAATCAATATTCTTTTAAATAGTAAATCACAAACTATTTTGAGAATGTCCTCCATATTTATACTGAATTGCTTTGAAATTAGAGATATAAGTCTCCAATAATACTGAATAAGACAGAAATATTAACCAATTATTATGTTATACCTTAAATTTATCATGTTTCACTGTAAAGTACATTTATTGTTGTAATAGGCCACAACCATCCACTGTAATTAAGTTTGTGCCAATAAAGTACAATGTATTTGTATTTGTATTTGCATCTTATGACATCCAAATTTATTTCAAGCAAACCTCAAATAGAAAATGCATATCCTCATTCCATCTATGAAAGTCTCACTAAAATCCATGCAGTGGTATGGGAGGAGTAACAATTAAGAGAATGTATCTCTCTTGATAAAGGAAAAATGGAAAGAAGGACAGACATGGTGATAACAGGAAGTCCCCCAAAATTCACATTAGGCAATGATTGAAACCCCCTCCCCTAAAAAAAAAATAAAGGAATACTAACAAACAAACCAAATAACATTTGGATCAAAATCTAAAATAGGATGATCACATCTACAATATGCAATGATTATTCTGTACAAGTTATCCTATCACTATTATCCCAATCTTGCAAGTGGCATATGGAGTGGACATCTGCTCCTTTAAAAATAAAAATTGCATGGAATTTTAATATTCCATAAATTATACCCCTAATAAATTATAGCGATTAATATATATAAATTTAGTCTGAGCTATCACCTTAACCTATAATTGAGAATCTGGTACTGCGAAACAACAGGTGAAAATACACAGCAATCTTGAGTTTAACAAGGAATTAATCCAGATTCTATGTGTAGACATATCTTAAATTTATTTACATATCCAAGTAATGCTCCCCTTTCATTAGAGCTGTTTTCTGGTACGTCATAGTTCTCTGGCCACATAATAAAAGCATCTCTTGCATTCATCTCCTCATATGGCTCATAGCCAGACACATTGGATATCAAGGCAGGGTCCTATAAACATAGTCATTCATTAGTTAAAAATACCATAATATCAAATCTAATACAGTGTAACTTGTCTAAACTGTTTGGGACTGAAGCATTTATATAGTTTATGTAGGGCTTCATTCTACACAGATTTATACTGTATAGATATCTGAAGTAAAACTGCCATACAAGTTTGGTGTTCAGTGTAATCAGGGCTTAGAGTAGACATATTTCACTGAACAGGATAGAGCACTTTAAGATTAGACTCGATTGATGGATCACTTAAACAGATTCTGTCTTGTATTAAAGTTGCCGGGCCAGAGAGGTATTAATTGTGTAAGCTCCCACATTCAATAGCCTCCAGGAAAACATATCATCTTGCCGTAACAAGATATTCAGACTTCGAGCCAAATAATTTCGATTTTCAGAGCTGCCAATCTCAATTTAAAAAGAATAGTTAGGCTGGGTCTGCAGGAGTTTTTTGTAAGAAGCAGACATTTTTTGTTTTATAAAGCTTGTACACGAGCTTGATTGAAATCTATGAGAATCATTTTGTATTTTTGTAAATACATTACTGGCATAGCCGTAAAGACTAAGAAGCAAATTTTACTAATTCAAAAACTGGAAAAGGTCATGACGATGAAGAAAATCAAGAGTTTCATTTTTTTCGCTTAAAATTGGAAATCATAACATTTTCTACCTTATTTGTACAGTGTATTTAAAAGGCCAAAATTGGAAGACTTATACTATAATAGTATTAAAGGGTTGGCAGCTTTGAATTTCTGCCCATATGCTCATGCTTGGCAGAAGAAGTAGATATTACAATTGTTCAATTCATGGGAGGATTCAGGAAAGGGAATAACACCCCCCCCACCCCCCAAAATAAAAAAAAAAAAAAAAAAGAAAAAGAAAGAAAGAAAGAAAAAACAACAAAAAACCAAAAAACTAAACAAAACAAAACAAATATTGTTCCTCACATCTGAGTTAATTATCAGATTTTTAAATTGAAACCATTTAATTTGGTTCATTTCATTTCCAATATGTCTGGCTCACTTAAAAATAATTTGTTATATTCACTAAGTGCAGGTGTATCAAGCATTTCACTATTTGTATAAAGTTTCATAATAATATGATCAAATTGTAACAGAAAGAAACCTCTGAAATCTGTTTGTGCTCTGACTTCATTTGTAAGCACGAATACTATAAATAGAACTTATATAAAAATTACCAGTATAGTTATAGTACTCATTCCACCGGCCTGTAATGACCTGAAATACTGATTTAAATCAGGGAAGTCAACATCATTAATTGTAAAATCCATTCTCTCATCCATATGGTCAATATCTACGTACTGTATATCCTGAAAAAAAAAATACAGAAAAAATAATGTGACAAGAGATATACTTAACATGTTGAACCTTAAGATTATCTCAGTTTGCAGGCATAAAAAGTTATCCTATTTCATCTTTAAAGGACAGACAATACCATTCCTATATACAACAATAAAAGAAAATTAGAAATTCTGTGAGCAAGCTAATGTGACAAAGAAAAAAAAACAGCCTTGAATATGGACTTAAACACTCAACGTTTATATGGGATTATCCATATTTGTAGGCATCTAACAGTAACTATTGTTTATGCCTGTATATAGAACTATTATTTTGTATTATCTCCCTTCAGATGCATCTAACAGACAGTTGATTCCATATTATACTCTATCTTTTGAACATACCAATGGTATTTTAGCTTCTAGTGTTCTATCAACTGCTGCTTTCAGATTAGTAATATTATTGTAACCATAGCGACATAACTGGAAACCCAAACTCCAATATGGTGGCATAAATGGTCTTCCAATCATCTGAAAGTTTATGTATGAATAAGTTTTTAATACTATAAAAGTTCTTTTTGCATTTTTTAAATCAACCTAATGTCTATTTTTATTGTGAATCTACATATGTGACTCAAGTACACAAAATAAAATACATGTACTAATATTTAATAAGAATATTTCTAAATTAATTAAAGATGAACTGCAATGAAAAGCACATAAGTCTAAGAAATAGATAAGATGGTTAAAATAGCACAATATATCATAATTACTACAGACAAAAAAATACTGTGTAGAATCTTTTTCAGAACAGTAGAAATTGATTATCCAAGACTGCTTTCACAAAAATATTGAATGTTTTGAGTCAATTCAGGTCCTTTATAATATCATTAATTAAATTTGTTATTTACTAACCATTTTACAGAAGGATATACACTTTATCCTTCTACTGAGTAAAACAAGGAGTTGTAATTTCTATGTTGTAATTGTTCATTTAACCTATGAATAGACTAAATCTAAGACAAGATATTTACCAAATTACTGATTTTTGTTTTCAGTACTTTCAATGCACATTTCTGGTAGACCAGGACACAAAATGTGCAAATTTCAATCAAGATAATATATCTTAAGAAGCAATGAAAATTTGGATTTTTATCTAATAATATATACTGAATTCTTCTTCCTAGATTTATGATATTAGACTACTCCTTTATAACAATATTACATTATATTTAAGGAAAACTTTAGGATTAAAATTCATTGCTCTTAAAAAGTTGTAAAGCCATCTTACATTGACATAGTCAGTGACAACACCATCTGGTGTCAATCCCATAAATATGTACATGTCTAAAACACCTCCTATAGTCCTGTAAGTCAGCATAGGTAATGGAGAAAAGGAGTATTCTGAAATATCAAAGATAGTGTCAACTAAACCATTGATAAAAAAAAAACAAAAAAAATCGGAATACTCTATCTCTAATCTGTCTAGGTACACTAACATACACAATATCAGCTAACATCTGAAGTCTTTACTTAGTAGATAGCTAACAGATTTCTAAAATAAATTATTGAAATGGAACAAAGTTCAAAATGTATCTGTAACCAATCACTACACACTCACATACCCAAAAATGATCATAATATAAGGAAGTGTTGAGAAGTCCAGAAATGTGTCATTTGAAGAAATTTCCTAAGTCAAGGCCTGTAATTACTTTGTCAAAAATTAATGAAACTGAACATAACATCAACTTTGTCACACATCAGTACAGGGTTACATACAAAACTCTATCACAATATCCGAAAGCATTCAGAAAAAAGCAAATCTTTGTCCAGTCTTAATAAATATTAATCTCTTGAATAACTTGTAAAGATCATACTAGACTTATCCAGAGAGAACTTTTGTTCAGTGGATGAATAACCTGGGCTCAAGATGTTGATTATCCCCCTTTACAACTATAAATTCTGAATTTTACATGGAATGACTATACCTTGTGAATTACTGTTGACAATAAGAACACCATAAGCTTGGCCTGGTTTGTCTATACACATGTAGAATGGATGTACACCATAGTGATTCTGGTAGTTCTGTTTAAAGAAAAAAACGCATAAATTAAATATTTAGTTGCACATCTTGCCATCAGTGGCAGCTGAGATTTTTGTGGCAAGAATTTTCTCCATCATTCCATATAATGAAAAATGGCAAAGTCCCATGAAGCAAGAAGTTGATATCTTATAGTAATACATATCATACCGCATATATAAAGCCACATACAAAATCTGAAATCAATTTCCTCTGTTGGGATTCCAGAACATTACGATGAACTAAGGATGAATGGAACGATAGAAGGACATACGGATGAATGAACAAGGTAATTTTCAATATTCCACCTACTCTTGGAGTATATTTGACCCACTTCTTGAACAAAGATTTTTAACTAGATATAAAATGCAATGGCTGTACATGTGGCGAGACGTCTATTAAACTAATAAGTACAGCACATATGTTAAGCAGATGAAATTAAAATACTTATATCAAAGATCAAAAGTTCAAATTTCAATAACATTTCCCCCATTTTTTTTTTTTATAAAATGTTCAATCAATGCTCAATGCATTTAATTTTTTAATTCAGTTGTTTTTGACAAAAATGTGATTCTTAATTCTCTGCCGTACTTGTACCATGACAACTGAATATGAGAATCACAGTAATCCTTTACTCTGAAAAGTCTGAATGTATAGTACCTGATCCCCAGTTGGCTGATCTCTAGCAAACATGGGCCATGTCTTCCAATTCAGATCATGTCTGAGGGAGCCATGAACATTTTCTCCAAACCCATACACATTGGTAGATGGAAGCTTGGTAGCTATCTGTATAAACTGATCTTCAAATATCATGCCACTGACAGTGGTGTCAAACCTATCAATGCAAGGGAGATAATACCACAAACACAGTTATGTAAGCTTACTCATATCCTCATCTGTGTACATAGTGCTCTTTTATATATTATAGGGTGTTAAAGTTCACTAGAACAGATACTGGTTTTCTCCAACTACAGGGACATCAGACACAATGACTTACATAAACAATATTGCAGAAAAGTCTGAAAAATCATTAAATCAACAAATAAAATGCAATTCTGTCTGTTTTATTTATCCTACTCAAACAGTAACATGAAAAAAGTGACACTAGTTCTCCGCAGGGAGTCTTTATTGAAATATGTTGTACCAGTAATTAAAAAAAGCTGTTCTCAACAAGGCAAAAACTTCCTATAAACCTATCTGAAGTTAATAATGAAGACTCAATCTATGGATGTCAAGTCTGGTTAAAAAAGGATCAAAATGAGAGCTATTTCTAATAGCATCTCAAGAAAAAAACTTACAAGACACTACCACCTCCAAGTCCTTTCCTGACCACTTGGAAATGGAATGGATTACTGTTTATCACTTTGAAGTTGTACCACAGGTGTATAGCTCTATCGTTAGAAATATCTACTACTAGTGGAACCTCGTATCTGTCAGCATCAGCATCAAAAAGCTATAAACCAATGCATTCCATGAACATAAAGCTACTGAAGTAATGGCACCATTTTGAGTAATATCTAAAGATAATTCTACATATAATTTTGAGGGTACTTTTATCCTTTTGGTATCAATTGTCTTTCTTAACTTATAAAAATATGTATGGTCATTTATTCAAGAATTTGTTGAATATCTAGAATACTTTATCTAACAACAAAATTTTTCATCTTCCTAATAATAAATTCAGTTAGAAGAAACCATGAAAAACCATGAAAATTATATCCCAAATCAATAATTCTTTCACAGAAAAATAGACATAAAGGAGCAGACATATTTTGAAAACATGAGTTAATATGCAAATCACAGGTGTTAGTCCTGACAAATTGATATTGACATCATGCAAGTATAAAAAAAAAACAAAAAAAAAACATCATTACTATATACTTTCACTTAAGAGAGTATAATAAATCCAGCTATATTGCTTATCACACCCAAGAAGGGACACAATGAAAAAAAAGAATACAAAAACACCTTAATAGATACCTTTATTCTAAGTATTGTTGTCTCCCTCATCTCAACCCTCAGAATGGCATTTTGTATAGGACTTCCAAATGGGGATTTCCCCTGCCAAGTCAAGTGGTAATCAGTGCCTAACTTGGTCGGGGTAAAATTAGTCATTCGATACCCAGTGGTGGGTTTATAATAGCATGATGGACTCATTGATGTTGTTAGGTTGTAGATACAATTACGTTCTTCACATTTTTCTTTAGTAACAATATCAACATTTCCTAGTCTCTCAGGGTAACAGTCTATACGATTGTTCTCTTCATCAGTGCTGTTTCTGTAAAACATAATACTGTCCTGTAAAATGTGCCGTCTTCAATAGTTCAAAATCGAAGTTTTACATGAACAACATCTTTAATATCAACAAATATCTTTATACTTCTTAGCAAGCACATTAAAATGTTAATATTGACAATTGAGGGTTAAACAAATCTAAATCAATACATGGCTGAATCAGAAAATTCACAAAATGTAAAATGGGGAAATATCTTGATAAATTTAACCATTGTCCAGTGTCTAGAAAGTTTTATACATACTTATCCATTCAAACTTTGTGAAAAGTCACTTCCAGGCATTACTGTGAAAGTACTTAAATTCGTGAGATACCAATATTCATGGATTTCGTGGTTGACTCAAATCACAATATATAACTCCTGACGAAATACACATTTTCTTTTTATAAGTACTATGGAAAATGTCAAACTACAAAATTAAGAATCCACGAACCAGTGATTTGTCTGCAATCCATGAAAATTGAAATCAAGAATTGAAGTACTTCCACATAACATGGCAAGTTTTATATTTCCATACAATGCAATGATAAGTCATTTACCTTGTCCAGGAAAAGCTGAACCAGTCCTTCAGTTTCTTATTTAATCCTGAAAGTTTCAGAACCTTCAAATAAATAGAAAAACTGCTATACTTAGCTATACACAACTGCAGAATCTTACAATTTTAGTTTTAAAATTCATTAATCATAATAAAAAATTATGATGAGTCCATGTAACTGAGATGTAAGTGGATAACTGGTACAAATTACTAGCAGATTTGGAACAATAAGATCATTTTTTGTTATATTTTGAAAATTTCATTCATTTTGGCAACTATTGTTCATACATTATACAATGTTATATATTTTGATTTCATGGATGCTCATGATTTTCTGAGGAATGCAAAAAAAAAAAAAAAAAACATACAGTAAAAAAATCCTAGTGGTAAAATCCAGATTTAAAAGAGTAGAACCAGATCAGGTCTGTAATTTACATAAACTGGTTGGGTTGGGTTAAGTACTGTGGAGTGCAAAAGCTTTGAAATAGCATTAATACCTTCTGTGACGGATCATAGGTAAAACTTTTCACAGATTTCAATGTGTCTAAATCTGTCACTGCAGAGACATGAGTGTTTACTCCAAAAACTGTAATGGTGTCCACAACAAGGTCTTCAATAACCTGATCGATTCCACCATCTCTCTCTGACCAGACTTTATTCTACAATGTACAAAATAGAACCATTTCATTTTAATAATACTATGAATAAATGCATCAAAGTAAAAATAAGTTTTCTTTTTTCTGTGGGACAGAAAATAGAAAATAGTAATTTCAAAAATGGAAAAAAGTCATAATAGCAAATTTAAAAAAATTCACATTTATTTCTCAGAAATAGAAAAAAATTTGCTTCTTTCATAAATAAGAAAAATGAAAAATAATCAAATGAAAAAAATCCATAAATAGCAACCAAAAATTATATGTCAACATTGATCGAACAGGTAAGTAATTGTGCATACCATGTCAACATTGATCAAACAGGTAAGTAATTGTGCATACCATGTCAGCTTTGAATTTGGCTGTGTAATACTGTCCAGTTTCATATGTGTCTGAAAAAATAAATACAAATAAACCAAGATATTCATCTATGATTTGTTCCAATGTGTAACACAAACATAAAAACAGTAATTTATTTACAGTTTATTATTTTAGATTTAAGACCATACATGATGATGAAATTGTATAAAAGGGAATTACAAAATTTAAGAGTCTTCACAGAAATTATATACATTAAAGACCTCTTTATTGTCTACATTATAGCTCTCTACTCTTCAATATTTGTATTTATCTTTCTCTATCAGTACTATTTTATAACTGTGCAGATAAAGCACCTGTCCTAATTTTTCAATGTTTGAAAATCTAATATGTCTGGATAGATAAATCAGAAACAATATTGAAAGAGATTCCTTTAATCAACTAACCATCTGTCCAAAAAAACTAAGTAAAACTTAAATATTGACCCAACCTATAGAGTCACCATCATCCCAGAACATTTGACCCTCAGCTTTGCCTCCTTTGTCATCATCATTATCAAGTGCTACCAGTATTGAGAGTGGATTTCTTCGACTGAAACAAAAATGTACACATCTGTAATGTGAACTGAATATAAGACATGGAGCCAATATAACTGTCCAATAGTTATAGGTACAGTCAATATTTTTCATAAATCTCAAAATTAAACATGAAGTTGCATGCATTGTCATTGTCATAAGAATACTCATATTCAACATGATATCAGTCATCTATAAAAGCCAGACACATCAAATTTGAAACCTATCCATCCATTGAGAGCAGAGCAGAGATTTTTTAGACAATTTTTTTCTCTATCAATCTATCATTCCAAATAGTAAACAAGAGGCTCCCAGGAGCCTGACTCGCTCACCTGTTAAATTTTGCCTTTCAAAGGCAATTAATTTGACAACAAGTTGTCCAAATATTTTGAATCAAGAAGGCTTTGGTAGGACATATGAGCTAAAATGGCAAATCCTAAGAAACAGGAAGTCAATATTGAACAGCACTAAAAATCACTTACAACACAACCAATCTATTATTAATCTATACACCAAAGTTAAAAACACAATCCATTTGGCATGGGGATAATTGTAACACATTTTGGATGGACATACTGACAGAAGGATAAGGTAACTCCATATATATCATCCATTTTGATGAGTGAGAGTATAGTTAACATCTGTATAGTCCAATGCACATTGAATGAAAAGAATTGAGTTGCATGATGTTTTTTGTTTCATACAATATAGTATTTACTAGAAAGATTTGACCTTTTGCTATCTTTCTCTGGAATTTTAGAATATCAAGGGGTGCAGTAAAAGATTAAATAATTTCTGATTTGTGACTGCCATTACTTATTTCATTAATTTAAAAGTTCTATGGTACAATCAAGCTGCTGCCTAATACCTATATGTAGTGTTCCTGTCAGGGTGCTGCATTGGTAAGATACTCCCACCTCTTACATGGAGCTGTATCTTGGTGTCTGATTCTACTGATATGGTATTCCACATTGCTCCTGGAACAAGGGATCCCTACAACACAGTTTACATCAGGGTAAAATATAAAATACAGAACATCTGAGTTAAATTTAGGAGGACATTTGGGCGTCAAGGAATTATTTCACAATTTTACTTTCCAAGATTCCAACTACAGGGTAATCACAACTACAATGAATTCCTGTTAATTGCCTATATGTCATGAAAAAAAATCAATTTAAAGGAATATACCCAATATTGAGCAGTATTCAAGAGGGATTAATCCTTCACAATGTGTAAGAGGAAGCCAGTCTCAGCATGCAGTAAAAAACATAAAGAGTCCACATTGTCGTACTAAGTGTACTTCAACTCATACAGGAAAGTTAATTTCTGAGACCACCCAAATTCACCTGTATCCCCCGTCTACTTAAAGCCAGACATCACATTTGAAAACAGTTCATCCAGTGAGATGAGAGCTGAGATGTCAGTGACGAAAATGTTCTCTATCATTTAATAGAGTAACGAATGACGAGTCCCACAAAACAGGAAGATGATATCAGATGGCAACTAAAATTGTTTAGAACTTACATCTTGAACTAATATTTTTCTGTAATTTTATTCAATATTTCATTTATTTTTATTGTTTTGCCTTTGATTTAATACAAAGTTCTAGACTTCTTAGATATATACAATTCTATAGAAGTCAAACATACAACCCTCCTTAATGGATTTTTAAAACTTCTATCATTTAAGAAAAAAACAAAATATAATGAAAATTTCTTCCAGTAAGACAGACATTCTACAAAAATTATGCATGAGGCTTTGAGTTATAACAGGACATTTGGATGGAGTGGCAGTACATGTATATACAACCATAATTTTCTCATTCAAGTATTCAAATGTATTTTATAAAAAATATAAATATGAAACACTTACATTATAAAAGTCATACCATCTTCCCTTTGGTGTGTAAAATTTCAACTCTGACTGGTTCTAAAAAACAATTTATCATGTTTAAATCATAAATATGTGTCAATACATCATTTCAGAATATATATCATATGTAAAAAAAACCTGATACGTAAAGATTTAGCCATATCAAATCTAGTACTAAATTATACTCTGATTAGTGCATTTCTGTTAGAAATATGATTTAAGGTATTAATAACATGTCTATTGATGATCAGTGCCGTTTGTTGCGTGATGTCTCCTGAACATCCACTCTTCACTTGCATTGAAAGCTTAAACAATGTACATCATTTTTGAGAAAAAAAAAACTTTGTGCCATTAATGTTTCAGAATCCATATATATAGTATGTTACTGATGCTCTGGTCCTATAAAGAACCATACAAGGATCCAGAGATTTTCATGGAAAGGGGGTTTCTTCTGGGCTTTTACTTCAAAACTCATACTTAAGAAAATCAAGTGCTGGGTGCAACAATTTATTCAATTACAAATTAAACAACACAATTACATATATGAAATAAGCAATGCATGTTAAGTATATAATAAACAAAAAGCCTACTACATGTAAGCTAACTGCTACAAGTACCATATAAAAACTACCCAAGAACCCAAAGGGTAATAGAAAGAAAAGAAAATAATAATAATAATAATGAATTGAACATTTATATATCAAAATCCATAATAATTCAAAGGGCAGTTTTAGGCAAGGCCTCCCCAAACTTTTTCATTGCTTTTGTTTTGTCGGACTTGCCTTTGTCAATGTATCGCAAGTAGGCATCACTTTTCCACATGCCTATATCTTGTATGGTTTCACCTGACAAACCTGCATGAAAAGCAAAGGTTGCCCCACCTCTTCGAAATGAATGTCCAGTTAACTTCTTATTACAGCCTGCACTTGCAAGAGTATCATTAATAAAGGCTATAAAACGCACATATGACAAAGGTTTAAAAACATTTTCACATAACAAAGAGGACTGACCGTTAGACCCTAGTATTTCATGAAGGCTCAGTAGACGTACTAAGGCAGAGGCTGGACAGAGAGGATTATCTGTAATCTGCGGCATCACAATTTAAAGCTGTCTCTCACGAAATTGTATAGTTTTGGTATAAAAAAATGTAATTACAAATCCGTTTTCATAGCTATCTATCTGCTCAATACGTAATATAGGAGTATGCTTATCCGTGAGCAAAAAATTGCCAGGTCTAAGTAAACCAAAAAATCCAATTAAACAATTGCTACCCATATGGATAAATCAAAAAGTCTATACAAATTTAAGGCCTTCTTTATCAGCAGAAGGATATCCGGAGTAACTGCTGTAGCTCCTATTTGTGCATCACCTAATTCTCTCCTGACTCCTTGCAATAGATGTTTTATGTGCCAATTATCAAGAGGATCATGAAAACCATTGGCTTTATGTAAATGTTTTACTATCACCAAATAATTCTCAATAGTACAAAACCGGAATTTCTTGTAATAGGCTAAATAGGCTATGTATAAGGAAACATCCTGGGTTGAGATAGGCACTGGCTGTTTAAACATAGTCTCACAAAAGGAAAGGTAGCACATCAACTGAAATCAACTGCTTTGTGCTCTCTGCCCAGCCCCTGGCCCTGTACTCAGCCACAGCCCTTTCGAGGGTGTCTTCCACATAACCACCTGTGAATAAAATATTTATAAGACATATGATTAAGCAGATCATAAGCATAAAATAGTCCTATCTGATTCAATGATAACAATTCATAAACTTGACTTAGTCTGTCATTTTCATGTAATCTAGATACAGCATCGGCTAGTCTGTTGCGCTTGCCAGGTATATGTACACAAAAAATTGAAAAGTTAAATACAGCTTGCATAAAAAACAAAAATCTAATGTACACCATCACTGTTGGATTTTTACTTGACATTTTATTTATTACACTCTTGGCAGTAACATTGTCCGTGTATACAATTACTTTCTTATTTTGCAATAATGAAGCCCATCTAAAAATTGCAACAACAATTATGATTGTCTCTTTCAAATTAATGTGCAGAGGAGCAACTTCAGGCATATCAACAGCCCAGTTAATGTATAAAAAGTCACCTAGAAAAACTGCTCCCCCTCCCTCAGAACAAGCATCACACTGAAGTGGTGAAATAGCCTTATTGTCTAAAATATGAGTCTTTCCATTAAAAAAATGCTTGAAATGAAGCCACCAGTCTAAGTCAGCAAAAAAATCAGAGTTTAGTAAAACCTTATCAGAGTGACCCTTAAGTGTATTCTGTAAGTCTATTATCCTACGTAAAAAGGGGCGGCCTCCTTGTATGACTTGCGATGCCCAGTTTAAACTTCCAATGAGTGATTCAAGCTGTCTTTTAGACGCACGACGTTTGGTTTGAAATGAACGTAATAATAAATTAAAATCTGATAGTTTTTCATTTGGCAATGACAGCGTCATCTCTACCGTATCAATTAGCACACCTAAAAAAATCAGTTTCTGTGCTGGCCCTGATATCTTACTGTAGTTAATATGAAAACCAAGCAAACGCAGAATTTCAAGAAGCCTCTGAAGTGCATTTTTACAATTGTTATATGAGTCGCTGATAATCAAAAAATCATCAAGGTATGAAATCACCAGAATATTAAACTTAGCCTTCATGATTCTGCACACTGCACTTGAAAGACGTTGAAAAATACTTGGCGATTTTGAAGCACCAAACGGTAATTTTGTATCATAAAAGTATGTTTCATCTGCATCGCCATCAAATTTCCAATGAAGACCAGTGAGATTAAAATTTGATTCATGAATGCTTACACATCTATATGCATTTTTTAAATCCACTTTGCAAAGGTAATCATTAGGTTTTATTAATTTATATGCATAATTAAGATCCATATATGAGCATGATTTTTCCTGAACTAAGCTATTCACACAAAAATTATTTGGCATACTGGCATCATGAATCAAACGCACGGATCCATTAGTTTTGGGAACTGAACCAAGTGCACTAGTTATAAGAGGCGGAACTTTGGTCACCACATAGTTGCCATTTTCGATTTCAACATTAATTTGCTTCTCCACTAAACTTTTGTTTGACAATGCAGATCTGTAATTATCACATAAAACTGGGGAATTAAAATTAGGCATATGGTCCACGATAGAAAAACCATATTTGACACCACACAATAAAAAATCATAATCTATATCATCACTAGGCAACAAATTGGACCATGAATTCACATTTAAACGGTATGTGTTGACACAAGACATGCTTCGAGGAAAGATTAAGATGTGGGATTCTGTTGCGGTTTCTTCCCTTCGTTTTTTGCATTGTGCTCGACTGCTTTGTGATCGCGAGAATAACAGATTGCGCAATTATGAGCCATTCGACACTTTTGAAGATCCCGAATTAAACTTTCTGCAAATTTCCCTACCATCTGGCAAAAAGGGGCCTCTTCTCCGCTGACTGAATTTCGACCCTGAATTTTCCATTACATTTTGAGAGTGTGAAGTTTTGCTCATTGCACTAAGTGTACGCATAATTAGATTGTTATTCCTGGGAACGAGATGGAAGTCTCTCAAATCTTTCTGGGGTTCCCCCCATTTAAATCCCTCTTTAGCTTGAAGGTCCCTATATTCCTTATCATACAAGAGTACACTATGCCAAATATGGTTAGCAGCAAGTCTAAATATGCTCTGTGTGTAATTAATGTACCCCTTGATTTCTAAGGAAGACAATTCACCAGTAGGCACAAGTTCATTGAAAATACCAAGGCTCGCGAAGCCCCATTGTTCCAAAGTGACTTGACTAAGGGGTGTTTTCTTGCGGTCAATTTGGATACGAGCTCCGCCCCCGATATCTACTATATGGCCCTCTTCTTCAATAGAATCAAGAGATGTTAAAAATAAAAAGTCAGTAATTTGCTTGGCCTTTTTTATTTGTGTACCTGATCCTGGGTTGAGTTGACTAGTGTCTTTAGGTTGTACAGCTTGAAGTTCCAAAGCCAAGGCTTTAGTGAGGTCTGACTGCTTCTTCTCCAACCTAACTTTTGTTAATTCAAGATTTAGCTGTTCGCACTGGGCCTCCAATTTTGAAATTTCTGATTTTATGTGTCTCTGTTCCGTAACTGAACTTTTAGTGGTTTTTGTCACTGGGGCCGAGCGTGGGGCTTCTAAAAGTAGACGCTGGTCCATAATAGTAGCAAAAGACAAGTCGGGGTCCTGTGAAAGTGGGCTATTCTGTGCTGCCCCGGGGTTGGTTACCGAAGGCGAAGAATCTAATGCCGGTGTTTGATTTTGGTCTGAAATATGTTCATGGTCCCCCTTAAGCGCTTGAAGAATTTCATGGTACTTGTTGCCTGCAGTAGTACGTCGGGTTCGTTGCATATTTTACACATAAATGTCACTAGTTTTGCAAAAATAAGCCAAAGCAAAGTATCTTCTGCAAAAAGGCCTGGATGTGGCCATGCTAATAATAAAATACAATACAAATTCGGACAGGCATGACTCGATTTCCGTAAAAATGAATTTAACAAAATTCTACTTTACTTCACCATTATTGCTTTAAAAATACTACAAATTAATAAAAGTTTCCAATAAAAGGGGAGTTCAAACTGTAAGATCATCTGGATCAGCAAATGTCTCACTCAGTCAAATGTACAATGTATTCATATTACCGAATGATGGTGTGTAGTATAATTTGAAATCAGATAAATAAAATAAGAGATGCTGAAAGCACACACAATGTAACAGACAGACAGTTTTGATGTCATACAGAGTTGATCAATACCTGCCTCATTATATAAATTTATTCTGCACATAGAAAGGTAAATAGCAAGTTGTGACTACAGTACTGCTTAGAGATAAACTCCACTTCCTGTGTTGCGAAGACTATATATACATAGTATATGCAGCAACATTACTGATGTCTATAATGCATTGATGACCTGACAGAATACTACTTTAAGTAAAAATGGCAATACCTTGCTTCAGCCTCAACTTTATACAAAACATACCTCAAACAAAACAGGAGAAATCAACAAAGAGGCTCCCCAAAGGAACTGTTCATCTATTGATAAAGTTTCTGAATCCTTAGGAAACCTACAACAAAGAAGTAATACCACTATTTGACATTCCATCATCTCCACATCATACAATAAGGTGAACATCAGAAAGTATGAGACTAACTTGAAGTGACATATGATATTTTTATTAGATAAGTACATTATGAGTATCATTATATTAATATCAGTCTCAACTACTAACAACACTGTCTATTTAGATATTCACCCAGATTTACCCTTATTAAAATTATGTCAAGTTAAAAATTTGTTTGGTCACAAACTTCTTTCCATTCATATCAATGAAAACATAAGGGTGTGGTATTGTCGTGCAAAGACAGCAAAGCCATAAAACATATTAGACATTATTACATATTACTGAATGATTACATATTAGACTTATGTTAGACATCAACCACAATCACTTACAACATAAGCCCCATCTATATTAACCCAGATACCCCTTTTGAAATCAATCCATCCAGTGGCAACCATGATTTTGGTGAAATAAGTTTGTTTGTTTGTTTGTTGGGGTTTAACGTCTGAGCAGCAATATTTCAGCTATATTCAGACGATGAACATGAAATGGATAATAAAATGAACATGAAATGATGATGAAATGAAAAAGGGATGGGACACAAGGACAATGGGGTCGACAAATTTTGATTGCCACTGGAAATAGGGAGAGGTGGGTAGGGTCGGGCAATTTAGCCTCCTGTGGCGGAGCCCTATGGTTCCTACTCCGGGAGAATACCACAGTAGGGTTCTTTAACGTGCGAGGAACGTGGCATCTTTCCCAACACGGTGCACCACTATGGTTTGCGGTCAGGTTTTCCGTATTATAGCCTGACAACCCCAGCATATAACACGCCAGGGGTACCCCATTCCACCACCTGGGGCACACATCCCAGTTGCTCTGTGGGCAGAGCGCC
Source organism: Perna viridis (assembly GCA_037379345.1). Classification (NCBI taxonomy): domain Eukaryota; kingdom Metazoa; phylum Mollusca; class Bivalvia; order Mytilida; family Mytilidae; genus Perna; species Perna viridis. The sequence goes on along the minus strand of CM074511.1, from coordinate 66,877,798 downwards.
CTAGCCCCCGTCTAGGGTTCTGAGCACTATTTAGTCGCCTTTTACGACAAGCTTAGCGCTGCTGCAGGCATATTCTTTTAACACCCTGACCTACACGGGGATGGTGAAATAAGCAAGTCATACAAAACAGTATTGGGACTGCAATTAAAAGCATTAATAACATATGCAAAATTTATAAAAATCAACATTACTGAATAGAAATCCATTCAGCCAGTGGGAGTTGAGATGACTGCAACGAAATTTAGAAGGATGAAATGATGGACTGACAAGGGGATGCCATTAAACCAAGGAGATGATTGAATGGTGGCATTATACCAAAAATACATCTTAAAAGAGTTTTTTGTTGTGGATGATTAATTTCAATATGTCTAAAAATGTTTGTGGTTGTATAATAAGTTACAGTCAAGACAGGATTTGTTACAGACTGATTACTATTTAAATGCATTAACATTCCTGAACTTAAACATATAATATTCTGTAACATAGTTCTAATATTTGATTTCAAGTCTATATCTGTACTTATAAACATGACCATAATAAAGTTTACAGTCATTAGAAAATTGTTAAGAAAATCATTTTCTTAATAAATTTTTGTATGACTCCAGTATGTTCATGTTTACAGTTTAACCTAACTAATATAACCTCTGAGTATTACATAGTCCTGTAATATCTTATATTTTTTATTCATCTTTAACCACTTCAATATGTACAAAAAATCCATGATGAAAAAAAAAAAATTGGGTGGTGAGAATGAATTTTTTAGAAGAACTAACCCATAAACCAGTAAAGGAGTTCAATTATAAAACCTCATACTGGTATATCACTAACATAACAATTGATTTATGACACATTAAGTTGCCCATAACACATGAAAGCCTACTGAGAAATGATGAAGTAACATTGCTCAATATCTATAATAAGATCTACCTACTCATGATGTAGAGGCCTAGCTACAGTATGACCATCAACATGTGCCCTGTGAAATAGTGTGTATAGGTATGGCAGTAACCAGTATCTAGTCTCTAAGGCCTCCTTAGAAGCTTTAGCAACCTCCTCCCCAAAATATCCAGGATCTTGGGGCTGTAAATTTGAAAGTACAACTGTACTAAAGTAAAATTCATTTTCAATTCAATAACATTTCAACAATATGTGAAAACAAAGATCGTTAGTAACCAAGAGAATTGATAGAACTACATACAGATTGAAATGATGGTTTAAAACAGAAAAATACCACTATTTAGTTAAGTCATTATTTAAAGCTTAGCTTCAATAATTAAGTTTTTCAAAACAAGTACCATGGAATGCATATAGCAAGACATTGTAGACAGATGACAATGTATTGAAGTCATTTTTTATAATCTTGAATTTAAAACTACAGAAATGAATACCACTGAAAAGCTAGAAATCCTAAGTTTATGACATTATACCCTCTCTTTTGCTGGTTACTTTTTTTCATAATAATGGCTACCTTCAATAGGGAACATAGCTTTATCAAGCCATAACAATATCAATACAGTTCTTGGTAAATTTACATTTTAAATAATTACAGACTTCAAATGTAAAGTTACAAAATCACTGCAAGGTCAATATGGCATTACTTTTATCTATCCAACCTGGTTTTCTTTAAGAATAAAAACAATAGCTTTATATACCCACTTACAATATTATTAATTCCGTTATGATTTCTGGAGAAAGGATAAAATGCTCCCAGTTGCATCCATCTCTTACAAAGCTGAGCATTTGAGTTTCCAAAAAATCCACATATATCAGCACCAATCTGATAGAAAACATTATATGTAAATAACAAAGCAAAAACTGTCTTAAGCAAGATGATTTTTATTAGTTTTAACTGTTTTTCAAACTGTAGGAACCAAATTGGTTCAATTTCATAGAGAATAAAATAAAAGGCTTTTGAAAAGCCTGAATCACTCACCTTGCAAACCATACCCTATTAACTATTAAAGTACATAAAGTTATAATGCTTTGTTACCATGTTTGACAAAAGATTGATGAAATAGAGCATATATTGATGACTGCTGTAAGTTAACACTATGTTAACCACAATGAAAGACACAACGACACAAGGACGATGGACACCAAGTGATGGCCATAGCTCAAATGGCCTATGGCCAGGTGAGCTAACAAAATTAGTTCAAAAGATGAGCATTTTATACAGGATAAGAGATCATTCAGAATTTTTGTACTGCTTTTGTGGTCTAAGCATATTAAATGATACTTATCAAGGATACTTGTCTTTCTTGGGAACTCAAAGTATTAATTTTTTATTTATTAAGGATGCCTGTCTTTCTTACAAAATGATCTTCCTGTTAGATAGCATATTAAATATCCTGCTCAACATGTAGGTATAGACAAAAGAAAGTTGTAGTCACTTGGTTAAACATTTTCATTTTCGAGTTAAACATTTATCAATTTGTTTTTATGTTTTATTCATATTTTATTTATATTTAGTTCCTTTTTTATCTTTTAAACATGGCAATCGTTCACAAAGTCATTCTTCATATAAACATTTTCAGTCTGACACACATGGTATCAGCCCATGGACCCTGAACTAAAATTCATACATTATTATCAATTGCTTTGTTGTGGTAAATTTGATTGTATGGGTATATCAGACTAACATCACTGGTTGTATGGGTATATCAGACTAACATCACTGGTTGTATGGGTATATCAGACTAACATCACTGGTTGAATAAAACATGTTCAAAAATGAGCCATTATTATGTCAAATATTGACAGATATTGACCATTAATCATACATTAACAAATATCTCAAGTGAATTTCATTTCTTTATTTCATGTAAGCATCATTTCTACACCTTAAGTGTTCCCTACCGATATTTTCTCCATAACTGACTTGCCAAAACATCCAGAACAATTTTAAATTTAGTATAAAGCATTTGCCTAACTCCTAAAAGTAGAAACAGTGAAATAAGGATGAACAAAGAATCAGCAATTTAATATACTTACATATGGTATACCAAATAAATTGAACTCCAGCATACCTAAAAAATATGGTGTATAGCAGTTATGAAAATCAATCAAATCAGATGGCTCAACATCACACAGAAATATTTTTGTCTTTCCTTTAATTATGCAAACTTTCTGTACTACAGGTACATGCACAAAAAATAAAATACTGCATTACAAATGAGAGGGAAATAAAGACAGAGATAGGAACTAGTCTAAATAAAATGAAAAGGTATCTGCTTGTATAGCATTACACCTTCAGTAAGAGCAGCGATTTCCAAAATAAATAGCTGTGACGTGGTTCATGATATGTTCAAGTAACCTTTTTTATTGATAAAGTTTTGTAACTCTTTCACATTAGATTATAAACCAAGAAGAACATAAGAGAGCTTCTTTTTGTACAGACAAACTTTGTATTGAGTGGTTTAAGAGGATATGTGCTCATGATACATGTGTATAGGCAGATGAACAAACAGATGGACAAGGTTATTCTAAGATAGAGTTTAAGGGTATGAAAACTATTGCACAGGTTACAGTATTACATTGATAACACATGCTTGTTTTTTCTTATTCATTGAAAATGATTTTTTTTCCAATACATACCAATAATGGATTCTCTCAGATGTGACCATTTGCTCTCATTGTCCCCTAACCAATGGCCAATATACTTCCCACTTCCTGGGAACGTTGACCTAGATAACACCATACTACGATTTCCAGTGGCTTGTCTTGTGGCACTATAAAATAGAGAAAACATAGCTTACTCAACAATACCAGATTTATTAAAATGAATAAATATGTATAACATAAATTCAACTAGAGGCTCAAAGTACTTTGAATCCCTCACCTTGATAAAATTTGAATTTCCAATGGAAAAAAAAAACAAACTGAAATAATTTCACAAAAAAGTTTTCAGTGGTAACTATGTACAACAGCAGCAAACTGAGTACATTGCAAGAAGACCAAAATTGAGTCAGACAGAAGTGGACAGGAAGTAGAAGTGTGACAGACCTGAAATTACAATATTTGGATCCTATACTAAAGTTTAATACATATATCTAGTGGCTGTGATTTAAAGTTGCTGAGAAAAATGTTACAAAAATAATTGCCTTACCCCCCCACCTGACCAACACTCATTTGACAGACATACACTTGCCCCTCCACCTGACCGACATTCACCATTCTATAAGCCAATCTGAATAAGTGCAACCCAGCAAAAAGCATGTAACAGACTGCGCAAATTTACTTAAGTAAAGGCCATCTTAACTGAACCCTGATTAAACCAAATTTCATTCTAAACTAAGCTAATTTCAATCACCCATAGAATTTTCTGTTCAAACATGGTACAAGTCATCATGAGAAAGCAATATATCAGATATCTTCTAAGCATTCCCTTCAGTAGAAGCTGAGAAATCTGTGGTTGGCTCCAGCCATACAGACTGTGTGTACCTACTGTAGAGATGGAATTGACTGACTCCAGCCATACAAACTGTGTACCTACTGTAGAGATGGAAGTAACTGGCTCCAGCCATACAGACTGTGTACCTACTGTAGAGATGGTAGTGACTGGCTCCAGACATAGAGACTGTGTGTGCCTACAGCAGAGTTGGAAGTGACTGGCTCCAGCCATACAGACTGTGTACCTACTGTAGAGATGGTAGTGACTGGCTCCAGACATAGAGACTGTGTATACCTACTGTAGAGTTGGAAGTGACTGACTACAGCCATAGAGACTGTGTACCTACTGTAGAGTTGGAAGTGACTGACTCCAGCCATTCAGACTGTGTGTACCTACTGTGGAGTTGGAAGTGACTGACTCCAGCCATAGAGACTGTGTGTACCTACAGTAGAGTTGGAAGTAACTGACTCCAGCCATACAGACTGTGTATACCTACTGTAGAGTTGGAAGTGACTGACTCCAGCCCATAGTAACAGACAGAGTGTACCTACTGTAGAGTTGGAAGTGACTGACTCCAGCCATACAGACTGTGTACATTGTAGTGCAGCATGTCATTCTTATCCCCTTGTCTAGCCACCATACAAAGTGTCTTGTCAGAAATCTTCTTGTTATTTCCGTACACATAAGCTGCTTCTGTTAAAAAAGAACAGATATACCATGAAAGTATGAGCCTACCTCTTTAATGAGATACTTATATGTCTTATCATTAGTATTGACTCCTCATAAATAAGTGATTTACAACAAATATTATTTTCAAGCACAACTACAAAATGCTGCCCTAAAAAGAAATTAGTTTTTTTTTTTTTTTTAAATTCAATGACTGAATAGGAGTTCATTGAAATTACAAAGAAACACATGCAAAGCTCTTAAGTCAGTTAACATCCTCTTTGGAAGCATTAGACTATATTAATCTTCGTTCTACAATCACATCTACATTTTTCACTAAATACTACTGTTTAGAAGGAGCTTCTCTCATAAGATATGACAACAGATGGACTGATACATGTGGATGAACACACATGGTATTGGCCCTTTATATTGTAACAGGTATGGCGAGTGGTTCGTTTGGAAAGATGGCTCTCGGTTTTAAATATTACATTTCTGTGTGTTCTACAGGCATATGCATGAAGAATAAACCATTTAAAAATGAACAATATATTTATTACAATAAATGTGTGTTCTATTCAGTAGGATATATAACAGACTGCTATTGACCCCTAGTGATTGCAGTTTGTGTGTCTTTAATCAAATGTACACCTTGTGTGACTTGTTATGTTGCCCTCATCCTAGTCCAAATGTAATACTAATAGCTTTCAGCACTGATATTCACCAACTTAACAAGTTAATAGTTCCTAGTTCCTTTCCCACATCAAATGATCCTTAAAAATGTTAACCATGCATCCTAAAGTCCCTTATTTCTTATCCACCATAAATGATGCATGTATTTCACTCATTTCAAAGTCAGGTTCCCATTAAATTCCTCAAGTGGTGCTCCTATATTGCCGGAAAATATCGTATGATACTGTAAGACGCAATAAACATCCAACGACACTATCGGTGTGGTGGGAGATTGCATTAATGATGGTTTCTTGCAGCATTAAGTCCTTCCCATGACTGTTTCCTTATATTTCAAATGATGTTGACAGCACTGCAGCCAAATGCAATCTGCCATGTTCGATGAACTTGCTCCGTATTTGTACCTTCGAAATTATTCATACACTGGTTCATGATAATGATAACATGTAAGCAAACAAAGGAACCTTGGCTCATGATATGTCCCTAATGTTATTTCATAGTTGGGTAAAGATCCCTGTGGTTCTCTTCCATGGACTTGTTCTTTTTCTATAAAACTCAAATTAATCGGCTAGCGTTTACATTGATGCTGTTGCTGTGTGAAGAGGTGAAATAGATCACTACAAATAGTCCACGGTCCCAAACATCTATAGGTTTGAAATATTGGAATAAATATTGAAACTGCTAATTCTAGGAGTCAACATTTACATTAATATCAAGACATATTACTTAAACCTAGCTTGAAAACTTATGAAATGCCATTCCCAAAACCTGGAAGTGAAAGTAAATGTAAATGATGTCATTTGTAAACACTGAAGACGGTGTCATGCTGCTTGGTTAAAAATATACCATAATAATCAATATCTGACGTTTGGATAATAAATCGAACTTGTCAATACTCTTCAAAGGTAATGTTTTTCACATGCAATATGACTCTTCTTCACATGGAACCCAAAAAATATAGTTACATCACAAATAGTGCTTTTTTTTTTATATGTGCTTAAAGCATGTTTAATGAACTTGAATCATTCCAAAATTTAAGATTATAATCGTCACGTTTACAGGAACAAGGAGACAATTTTCTCTACCCTTCCATATAGTAAAATATGGCAAAATCTTGTGAAATAGGAAGTTTTTATTGGACAGCAATCAAAATTACTTTCAATGTATGCCTGATTTATTGAAAGCCACACACCAAATTTGAAACTGTTCCATTCATAGGGAGAAGAGATAATTATAACGAATTCAGAAAAAAAACAGATTGGTGGAATGACCAACAAACAAAGTAATACCAATATACCTTATTTAATGGGAATATAAGAACAAAAAATAATAGAAGATTGAACGATAGCAGCCTTATTATTGGGCTATAAATCTAAGGAAATATAGAAACAAGCGAAATTGAAAAGAAAACTTTGATCCATTCTGAAGTCTTTTAAAAAGAGAAAATTGCATAAAATTTAAAACTGCATAACTGTGGAACTAAAAGGAAGATCATGATAAAATTTTAAATTTAAAGAGATGTAAATGATAAAAAAAGACACCTAAAGATGTCTTCTAAAGTTATCATCTGGAAACAGGGACAGATAGACAGACACACACACTTGAAAATGACATGGAGTGCACAAATAACTTTTCCCAATACTTACTAGTTTTATATGGAGGATCATCCAGGATGCTCTCAGGACACTTCAGGCTCCATGTATAAGTAGCATTCTCTGGCCAGTTCCATGGTTTCTCTTCATTGGTTCCAAAGTTTGCTGGTTCATTCATGTCCTTAAATTACCAAAAACATAAGAAAAAACCAAAAATATTCCATAAATTTCAAACTTTAGAAATTATAAGGAGAAGCATTGATTCTTTGTTATGTTGTAGTTAATCATAACTAGTTATGAACACTGCATAGAAAAAGAATGTTATTAATAATACATAGAAATTACCAACATTTCAAACATTTTTTTACAACAGTTAAGCATTTTCATTAATAAAGGAGGGGTCCAGTCCCCCCAGAACCCACTCCCTGGATCCACCCGGGATGCCTGTTGTCAAATCATGTAACAAGAAATCTCAGTAGTGATACCCATACATTCAATCTCGATATAAGGAAAATAAACAAAGTCCTCAGTAAACAGGAAGTTGTCACTGAATTTGGTAAATGGCATACCTACAGGAAAATTTCAAGCCATTGTGGTGAGTAGTTGCTGAGAAAAGTGTGATGAAAATTTCAAGTTTCATAAAATCCAAAAAAAAAGAAGTCTTCAGTAAACAAAAAGATGTAAAATTTTTCCTAAAATATATCCTATCATATGAAATACCCACGGGAAGAATGGATCTCATCATATGGTATACCCACAGGAATAATATATCCCATCATATGGTTTACCCACAGGAAGAATACATCCCATCATATGGTTTACCCACAGGAAGAATGGATCCCATCATATGGCATACCCACAGGAAGAATGGATCCCATCATATGACATACCCACAGGAAGAATATATCACATCATATGGCATACCCACAGGAAGAATGGATCCCATCATATGACATACCCACAGGAAGAATGGATCCCATCATATGACATACCCACAGGAAGAATGAATCCCATCGTATGATATACCCACAGGAAGAATGGATCCCATCATATGACATACCCACAGGAAGAATGAATCCCATCATATGACATACACACAGGAAGAATGGATCCCATCATATGGCATACTCACAGGAAGAATGGATCCCATCATATGGCGTACCCACAGGAAGAATGGATCCCATCATATGGCATACCCACAGAAAGAATATATCACATCATATGGCCTACCTACAGGAAGAATGGATCCCATCATACGGTATACCCACAGGAAGAATGTATCCCATCATATGGCATACCCACAGGAAGAATGTTAAGATTTCAAGCAGCTGTGAGGAGTCACTAACAAAACTGTGGCAGAAAAAAATTGTAACGGAACATAGAAACACAGACAGGGTTAAAACGGTATACCCTCAGAGCAGGGGTATAATTATTAAAAAAAAATGTGATAAAACATTTATAAAAAAAAGTTTTTAACTGTGTTAACAAAAGCCTTTGTCAAGACATGTGCAATGAATGTTTGAAAAATATCTAATGAATTTTTTTATTTATACTTACAATCCAAATGGCATCAAAAGATAACTCATCATGGTGTTTCACAATAAGGTCTATCCATAATTCTTTGGTCTTGTTCTTGAAAAAGTCTGGAAACACAACTTTTCCTTCAGGCCATACCTGCAATAAAACAAACTGTTCATAGCCAGTTTATTTAAGAGTCAGGCAGGCTCTGTAATAGTGACACATGAACAGAATGACTTAAAATGTGTGCAGTAGACCAAATACAGATGACTTTGTATTAACCATAAAGTTTAGAATTAGGATGATCCGTATATTCTAGACTCCCAAATTGGTAAGGCTACAACCTAATTCAACAGTTGGCTTAAAGCATATGAAGACTATAGATCCTCCTTTTTTGAGTTCATAGTACCTGAATGAAGATGAATTTCATAAGAATAAAAAAAAAAAAGAATTGTTCATAAAATATGAATAATTACAACTATTTGTACAGTTTGATACATGTATACTCCATCCTTTGTTAGCCATAGATAGGGTATATGATAAGTTAGGAACAATTGTAGAAAAGGAGGGAAAATCATAAACTCTGAACAAGGAAACTTCATAGCATTTACAATTGTTGATCCTGAGTAAGAATGCCACTCTTATAGTACTTGCCAGACTCAAAATGTTATTGGATCTACACGAATTACAACTTTCATTCTGATTATTATTTTCGGTCTACAATTATAAGCCCTGGAATCTTGTACCACATGATAATCTAGCTCTCTTAATATGTTAAAAACTTTTTCACGTAACCATATTATAAAATGTTTAAAATGTATTATTACTGTGGCTGAAGAATAGGTCAGCAAGTATTACACACAAGACTAAGACTACAATACAGTTCCTTAAAACAACACTAATTTTTTTGTGACTTAGTGGAGTCTCCTTATTGTATTCGTGGTGCAGTTGAATCAAATGAACAATATCGACTTAATTGTTATATATGTAATGATTTAAGAAATGAAACTATTACCCAAACAAGGATATTTTTGTCACTGTCCAAAAGTTAAAATTAAAGAATGAAGATTTGCAAACATGAAATATAAAATTTAAAGGTGTTTTTTTTTGTTTTGTCTTTGTTTTTCACTTTATCTTCAATTTAACCCCTTAAAAAGCAACGAGGGTCTCTTGAGATTGCCAACAAACATGTCAAGAATCCTTCAGTTTCATATGCAGTCAACAGCTACATGTACTTCAGCAACAAGGGAACAAAGCAATACCGGTAACTGTAAATAACCTCCCTTTATACTAAATGTTCAACTCATTTGTGTGGAACACAAGGAGAGGTACCACTATTACAGGTGTAATATAGTTCCTCAATGTATTACACAGAAAACGTGATGTTATTCCAGATATTGATATGGTAATCCAAAAAGCAGTTTTTGTGATAGTTTTGGGGGTCTAAAGGCAACTTGTTCTCGTTTTATCCATTTTCTTGCATAGTCCTCCACGGTATCTGTAAGAACTTTGAAGTTATAATTCCAATTTATGGAGCGTGGCTCACAGTACTTGGGACCTTTAGAAAGGATATTACGCAGAGATTCGTTTTCAATGATGGTTAACGACATGACTAGAAGGACCATATTTGAATGGAGAGTTTTTGCAAGAACAGTCAGGTGGTTTAGCCTAGAAGTTCTCAATCTCGAGGTTCTGCAATAGCCTTTTAAAATTGAAAATTTTGGATGCAATGAGTGAAGTATAGGAATATGAAATAATTGGTATGGATTTGTCTTTGAAATATGAAGGAATTTTGTTGGTAACGTTTTTGTGATGGAGGATGTTAGCCAAATTAATTGCATCTATACCTATGTTGACAAACAGTAGTGGAAGAAATGATCGTTTTTCTTCATCTTGACTTTTCACACAAACTGGTTTAAAGAGTCTGTGGAAACCAATATCCAGAATGATGGCAAAAAGTCTGTATAATGATGAAGTGGGATCAGAAACAGGAGTGTCAAAACTTGTTTTGTAAACAGAGTGTAGTAGAGTGATAGGTATAGAATAAAGTTTGGTTCTAATATGATGAAGTCCAAGAGGTTTTTTGTATAAAAGGAAGGAGACCAGCTATGAAGACATCATGTAACTTAGGTGACATATAGTGGCAATGCCATGACTCCTTTCCCATCTTGGATTTTTGTCAAATAAATTCATCACATTTATGCTATTGTTATATTGGCTTGAAAGGTTTCCTAAACTTTTGATGTTGTCATTGCATCCGTAAAGTATTGCAGTACCTAGTCTTCATATCCAGTACTCCTCTCTTTCCCTACAATAGTTTTACTTAGAATGGGACTGTTCGTAGGATGGTAAATTTTTTCTAAAATACAAACTTTCATATAGAGGATTGAATGATCTTGTTGATTAAAATGTTGATAAACAGTCAGGAATTTGGTGGTGTTAATTCCCGAAAGATGACCACACATTCTTTTATTTAATTGTTCTTGTGTTTTTCCGATATATATTAAACCACATAAGTTGCATTCTAATCCATATATTGAAATTGTTGATTTGCAACTTAAGTCATCGTGACTTCTTGTATCAAAGGTTTTGTTTGTAAGGGAACTGGAGAAGTAAGAGTCAATTATAAGAATGTTGCATGTTTTGCAATTTTTAATACCACATTTTGATATGGTACAATGTGGTTCGTCATCGTTGTAATCAAATATATCATTTAAAGTGATGGAAAATGGTTTGGTAATTTTGAAATAGTCAGAATTTTTGTACTAAATACAAATAGAATAGATAGTCTTCAGACTGAACATGTAAAAATATAAAATCCATTTCTCTTAATGGGAGAAATTTCATAATCAATGAGCTGAAGTTGTAGATTCTGTTTCATCTTAACCCTTATCATGCTAAGCATTTCTGAACAGAAGTCTAGATTTTGATATTTTGCTAACTTATGCAAATTATATGCAAATTTGCTGCACAATGGTACTGGTGCTGATTGTTATGTATAACTTAAAGATGGGTGATCATGGGGTGGGGTGGATGGGGTGAGGAAGTCGTGGGAGAGTGGCTGGGCCAACGCGTAAAAATGGGTCAGTCACTCGAAAATGGTCATTTTTGTCCATTTCTGGTCATTTTTCGCTATATGTAGGGTTCACTGGGAACAAATTAGGAACCAAAGCACATTCATCCTACAGCCTGTACACCTTGAAGGCTACTGAAGCCAAATAAAGTGTGTTAAAGTCACAAGTGGGGGGTCAGGAGTCCCCTGAAGGATCACTCGTGTTAAAAAACAAGGATTTTTTCCGATTTTTTACCTCTGTTTGGCCTAAAACCAGAAGTTGACAATACAAGGGGTTGACATAGAAATGGTGGTGACAGAAATCATTCTTATTTAGTTTCCAGGTGAAATAGAGTACTACAGATTAATTCTGCTCTGGCGAGGGTCTGAGAAATGAACCCTACCCCCCACAAAATATAATTTTTTCGATAGCCGAAACTTGTGACCTCTTCTTTTAGCTTTCAAGTCATTATTTTTTAACAAACTCTATATCAGATAGCCTCATTTTAAAGCACAGTCACACTGCTTGCAGATGGACACAAACTGCACTTTCCTAAACTAAGATTAAGACTGCCAGAACCAATACAGTGGAACCAGGTCCAATCCCGAACAGGTCTGGGTGTAGCACAACAAGGGTTAATTTTTCAAAATGAAATCAATTCAAGTACAAATTATCCAATTATCTTCTATCTATGATGTCAGCAGTCTCAATAGGAAATAATACAACAAACTTCACAACATTGCTTTCGACCAATGAGATTTTAGACAATGAAACACAATCACACAACAGTAACCCCATAGTATTTTGACCAATAATTGTCTGAGAATTAGAAATATGTTTTCCAACATCGGTCAGGAGGTGTGTAAATCAATTGAAAATAAGAGAATTGGCCACCCCTCAAAAATCCTACAGTTTGTATAATGCACTGGTTGTCCTTGGCCAAGTACAGCTACCACAGTCTTCAAATATAATTTATTTTAAATTACAAAACAAAACAAACATTAGTTTTGTAAGGTTATTTATAACATGACAAACATTTATTTAAAAAAAAAAAAAGAAAAAAAAGAAATGGACACTGGTCCATTTGAACAACTAGCAAGCCATTAAAAAAAACATGTTTATTTCTCCTCCCATTCCTAAGTAATATACACCGAGGTATCTACAATTGACTTCCATAGTACTATCAAACAATTTAAATCCTGTGTTTAAACTCTGTTCACTGAACTGTAGAATCAGCCTTCACCTTAAAACACCAGGTAGTGTTTAGCAACAGACAATATTTTCAATAGCTTCATATCAAGTTTACTCTATTGGAACAAAATTTTAGAAAATACTGGTAGGTTGGAGTCTATTATATTTACTGAAAATTCAGTTTTTATTTCTTTTAATGTACTGGTAGTTGTTAATTTTCATTGACTATACATTGCAATGACCTGAATACCAATAAATTTAACAATTTAGATGGCAAAGCTTAACTTCCCTTTTTCATAAAATTAATGGTGGTTGTTCTGTAGGAGGGGAACTTGGATCACTAAATTTAGACGGAAAACTTCACAAAAAACTGGTCTCCAAATAAGGATTTAATAGCCTCAGACTTTTTGTAAGTTAACTGTGTATCATAAACAATTGATTTTTTTGTTGTTGAAGAAATTGGTTTCAATGTCCCTTTAAAGTTTTAAATCATTGAGTTTTAGTGTCTCAGAAGTTGAACTCTGAACAATGGACATGTAACACCAAATAAACCCTGTTGATTATCTGGTTCATATAAATGAAACTAAATCAGTTTAAATAGACTGAAATTCTTGATTAGATGTATAGGCCAAATCAATTACCATAAATATTTTGGTTGTAGTTTTATTTTCGTTCATTTGGCATCTCTTTAAATGTGCCAAAATTAAAAACACTGAAATATAATGTATGCAAGTATTTAGGCTGCCAATATATATTGGTGTACTATCATTGTTGAGTGAAGGTCATATGATGTAGAAACAAATGCATTATTTGTTTACCTGAAGTGACCCTTGTTAACCTTATTTGAAAGATTTTATAATTGTATTTTCTTTTGTTTTTATCTTATTCAGAAAAGCTGAAGCAACTAATCTGTAACTGGTAGCATTATAATTAGATGGATTATTTTTCACCAAGAATAAAACACACCAAATTTAAACATGCATGTTCTGTCAGAAAACTGCCAAATAATCCTATACCAAAATATCCCAATTTACGGTATCTCTTTAGTAATTAATGTCAACATTGTGTATTTCTATAACTTACCAGAATCCACACATAAACAAGGAATGCATGTATAAATAATTGATGAAATTTCAAAACATTAGGTGTAATTTCAGAGGCTGCTTAAATATTTACCAACTGGGGACATATGTTTACATGTGTACCAGCAGAACCAAAACTAGGTTGTTAGAAGAGTAATCAAGGGAACCAAGGTTCTAGCAGTAATCAAAAGAATGTAATCCATGGACAAAAACCAAACACAGGAAACAGACATACACAATAAAGAACATTAACTAACTAAATAATACATACAAAGTAACAAAAGCAAATGAGCAACTCAGACTCCACTAAAAACTGGGAGCATGGACCAGGTGCACGGGTAGAGTAAAGTCTGGGGTAGATGAAAGAGGAAAGGAAAACTATGACACAATGAACAAATCAGTTTTCATGGTGCAGATGGATATGCCGTAACAATCCACGAGTTCATGATGGTGACCATAAAACTTCTGTAGTGATGACTTCAATCTTGTGGCAACATAACCCTGTTCCAGAAGCCTAACTTTAAGAGTCCTAGCGCAATACAAAAAATCTGTGTAGCTATGGCAAGCTCTGGCATAATGTATGAAATAGTAATCAAGGGAACCAAGGTTAAAGCAGTAATCAAAAGAGTGTAATCCAGGGACAAAGACCAGACATTCAAAAAAGACATACACAACAAAGAACATGAAGTAACTAAAATCATACATACAAAGTAACTAAAGCAAATGAGCAACTCAGACTCCACTAAAAACTGGGAGCATGGACCAGGTGCACCGGTAGGGTAAGTATGAGTTGTGATATGAAAACTCCATACACAGGTGCTGAAGGGATGTTACCGTAGATGAAAGAAAAGTTGACAATTCTGAATGAAATGTTTGTCGTAAGGTTTGGTCAATAGTTTTCCTTTACCATCGATCTCTAAGGGTACGTCAAGATATGAGGCTGACTTCACAGAGTCTGTAGTATCCTTTATCTCAACTTCTTTGAGGTAGATGTAATGTATCAAGTCCCCAAAAATAGGACTGTTTAATGATAGTATGTCATCTATATTGCGGAAACTGAGATTAAAGGATCTAGTTAAAAGATGTTCTTTCTTACAGAGGTTCACTAATACAACTGTACATTATTCCTGATATATAAGGTTGGACCACTGACTTTCATGAAATTTAGCAAAATGAAAAAGATTTACTGAGGACCAATGATGTTGATACACGTATGTGTACATTGATTATCTAATTCATAAATGACATCAGTAAACATATCATGTATATTTAAAGATCCACTTGAACATGTTTATATTTTAGGTGACTATGGCCTTAAACAACTGCAGTGCCTGCCAGCCACAGGGAAAAACAAGTACTCCAGAGGTATGGTGTCCAGAGTGTGAAGAATCTCTTTGTTCTATATGTACTCAACAGCACAAGGTGCAAAAAGCAACAAAGGGGCATAACACCATATCTTATGAAAACTACAACAAATTACCTCCCTTTATACTCAATGTTCAAGTCAATTGTGAAGAACACAATGATAAGTACAAATATTATTGCAGGTCACATGATTGCCCTCTGTGCAAAGAATGTCTTTCAAAAACACACAAAAAATGTAATGAAACTCCAGATATTGATAAAGCTATCCAGAATATCAAAACGTCAGCAGTTTTTGAAGATGTGTGGAGAGAATTAAAGAAAACTCATCAAACCTTTTTGAGTACAATCAAAGATAGGAAAGACAATTTGGACAAACTACAGAAAATTAAGGAAGAATTATCTACACAAGTAAAAGACAGAACTAACAAACTTATAGAACAATTGAAGAAACTTGAAAATGAAACACTTTACAAACTAGATTTAATAATTAATGAAAATCAAAGCCATATCAAAGCCACTACCAAAATCCTTGAATCAAATGAAATAGCACTTAAAGAAATGCTAAAGCATGAAGAAATCACGAAGAAACATGCATCAAATTTTCAAGCATTCATAGGAACAAAACTTATGGAGAGGAAAGTTCGAGAAACTGAGGATACCCTACAAATGTTATCAGAAAAGGGAGAACTGAATAATATAGAGATAGAAATAAAGAATGATAATGATGAGGGCACTATCTTTGGAATGACATTACTTGGAGATATTAAGATCATGAAAAAGAACTGTGTATCAATAGAAAAGGACAAAGCCAATAGAGGTCAGGCAATAGTAGAGCAAAGGTTTCCTAAACAACTGACACTTAACCAACAGTTTACATTAAATGCAGGAGGTTCCTATACTGGTTGTTGCATTCTGTCTAATGGACTCATGGTAGCTGCTAATAATGACAAAAGTGTAGTAAAAATACTACAAAGTAATGGCTCACTGAAAACATTAGTCAGTCTTCACGGAGGTGTATACGACATAGCATTAATGAATGAGAATTATGTTGCTGTTTCTAATCCTAAATCACAAACAATCTCTATCATAGATACAGAAAACAGTAAAGTCATCAAAACTCTTCAGACAAAGAGTTATATCAGGGGAATAACACATAGTGATGGCCACTTACTTTGCTGTGTTCCAAGGAAAGGCATCATTAAGGTCAATATAGAAAGCGAAAAAATAGATGAAGTACATGATGACCATACTGTTGACATCCATTCTCATATTGACACAGATAGCAACAGAATCTGCTATACATGTTACTACAAAGACACAATCACAATCCTAGACCAAGACTATAGAGTTAAATTCATTTTTAATGATGACAACATACTGACTGGACCGTATGATTTATCAATAGACCAACATCAAAATATATTTGTGTGTAATTATATGAACCACAACTTATTACTCATCTCAAGTGATGGAGATAAACATGAAGTTCTCTTTAATAAAGATGATGGTTTGTGCTATCCCAGGTCTGTTCATTATGACAGAGACAAAAAAGAAATACTTTTAATTGACTACAACTGTGAAGCTAGAATATTCTCGGTTAAATGATAAGAAGGAGGCATTTTATGAATGTATCTAAAATAACAAGCTCCATTTTCCAGCTGACATTACATTACAATGAAAGATCAAAGATTTAAACTTTATACATACCAAGTATGAGGCTATTATTCACCATTCCAAGCCATTTAATTTTCTTTTTTATTAGTAATAGGTTCTGAATTGTATCCAATAACTATCTTATAGTATATGTCATATGTAATTTATGTTTGCTAAAAAATCTGTCGTTATAAATTACTGTTCATTCACCTTAAAATTTGTTTCAGTTTGATCAGTTTAATATTAAAAGGGAGGTAATTCAAAGAAAAAAAGATTATAACTCCTATCACATAACAAAATCAGAATATATTTGTGAATTTTGGAATTTTCTCCTTTTGGACCAAAGTGGAATTTTTTGTGACAAAAAGAAAAAATATTATTAATAAGAAAATTTGTAATATTTTTTTCATTACAAATGAAAAAAAAAAGCAGATTTCGCATTCATGATCATAAATAATTTGATGTAGCCTACCTGTGCTTGCTTCCCCAATTCATATACCGGTACTCAAAACATTATTAGACCAGTAACTTACAATGTTTAGAACCACAAACTGTAATAATTCATGTTGTATCTGAAGACTTACAAAGCATGGTGCCTGTGGTTTTACAGAAAGTGACTGATCAGAACATCAAACTTATGCCAACAGTCAACTTTCTGTGTAAAATGCTTTGAAGGTTTCAAAATGTCAACATAGAAAGTCATGGTTTTATTCTAGAAAATATCTTCATTTATGCTGAAGTCAACTGCTATCAGATACAGAAAACTGCATGGTTGTAAATGGAACAGAAAATTTGAATTAATTATTTCTAAAAACTTTTGAATGAGACATTTGTGTTCAGAAATGTATTTCAAAAGAACATGGGCATTTCTGGTATATTTGGCTAATTCTGTATCTTCTGGCAAACCTATATAAACCCCAAAGGTATATTTACATATCCAAGCACCGCTCCATCATCACTGGACTCTTCCATTCCTTTAACATCTTCTGGCAACACTATACAAACATCAGAGTTATACTTACATATCCAAGCATTGCTCCATCATCACTGGACTCTTCCATTCCTTTAACATCTTCTGGCAACACTATACAAACATCAGAGTTATACTTACACATCCAAGCATTGCTCCATCATCACTGGACTCTTCCATTCCTTTAACATCTTCTGGCAACACTATACAAACATCAGAGTTATACTTACATAACCAAGCATTGCTCCATCATCACTGGACTCTTCCATTCCTTTAACATCTTGAGGCCACATTATAGCTCCTGACAATTCCTTTAATTTGTCATAGGGTTCATAATCTGTCTGATTAGTTATAAAACAAGGATCCTGACCAAAAAAAATAGAATACAACATTAAGTGATGATCCTGCACCTTTATCAGTAGTCTAGAATGACTGAATACTTGTGGCTTAAAATCAAAGCATAACATAGGTTTTATTTCTGATGTTTTCATATCTTATTTCTTTTGACATATTCATTCTATTGGTATCAACTGTTTTCACTCTAATTGTGAACTACCTTTGATGCTCTACTGATAACATGTTCATTTAGAGAGCAGCAGGTGGCTGGTTCAAACCCAATCCAGGCTGTACCAAAGACTTTTAAATTGGTTAAGGATTGTTTTCAATTCTTGGTTAGAATATTGGATATAAACAATTTTGGGTCGATTTACGCTGAATAAGCATCGAAACAGTTTACACTGCGTTGAAACCAGGCCTAAAGTTGTTTATATCTGATAGTTCAACAAACAGTTGAAAATTATTCTTATATCTTAATTTAAAAAAAATAGGAAAACAAAAATAAATGAATAACAAAAATGTTTTTCTTAACACTAATAATATGAAATTGGAAAGTCGATCAATACAGTCAAGGACATCTATCAATAAACTACGCCATTTGTGATTTATGTGCATGCTTTAATGTATTGGAATACCATAAAAGTAGTTCTGTAGTTGGGGTGTGTGGCTATAAAATACCAAGTTAGATAATACAAACTGAACTGTTCAGCATTTCATCGTAATTAGCACATGGTATATACAAGGTAGAATGACCTGAATAATCTATCCAAGTTAGAGTACTCACCTGCTGGCTGTTGCTTTTGTGAGCACATAAAAATCAAGTTCAGACATAGTATAAAGCAGGGTCTGTTTAACTATTAAATATTTTCATTTAGAAATGAAAGAAATACATACAAATGGGTGTTAAACTACAATCAATCTATCAATCCATTTGTGAAAAAAATAAAGTGTTTATGTCCTTCCATGCCTGGTGAGGTGAATTGGACTAATGTGTGCAACCAAACAGGATGAGAGAGTCATTAATGGATCATTTACTCCTGCTAAAACAAAAACAATAAAGAGCTGCGCTTTAAGCTTATGATACGCCCGTTAAAAACTTGTCCTTATGCTTTTAATGAATTTATATGAGCAACTAGAAATACTGTGAGCCCTGTCAAATAATCCCACACACCCCAAAAAAAGTAAATAAAAAATGCACAAAAATTTAGCAATATCACAACAAATGGTCCGTTTTCGACAATTTTTTAACAAATAAATTTCCTTCACCGTTTCCACCTTTTTTTACGAGTAAAACACAAAAACATAAAATTGACATTTATACAAATCGGAAGGGAACATACTTCAATAGATATGAACAGTTCATCAAAGTTTCATAAAAGTTGGCAAAAGTGTTTTTGAGTTATTGTCTGAAAACTTGAAAATACCCCCTTTTTAAGTATAAAAATTCATTACGTGGAAAATAAAAATCTGAAATTTATAAAAATTGAAAGGGAGCTTACGTTAATAGATGTAGACAATTCACCAAAGTTTCATAAAAGTAGGTGAAAGTGTTTTGAGTTATTGTCTGAAAACTTGAAAATAACCCTTTTTTAAGTATAAAAATTCATTACAGGGAAACAAAAAATCCGAAATTTATAAAAATCGAAAGGGAGCTTATGTCCATAGATATGAACAATTCACCAAAGTTTCATTAAAGTTGATGAAAGTGTTTTTGAGTTATTGTCCGAAGTGTGGATGGACGGACAACGGTATACCATAATATGTCCCATCTTAGGCATATAAAAATGACAAGGGTCCCTTAATTCCCACATAAATGAACCTTGATAGAAATGTGTGAGAAAAAATATCAACATATTTAAAACAATACTGAAGCTTTGTCCTCATTTACCCAATTATCATTCATAAATCATGTCTAAGATACATGTATATATTTTTTTTTATGACTGTACTAAGGCTACACTTAAAATTATGTGTGTTTCCGCTTACCCAACCCTAACCCCTGGATTTGGGTAGGTAGGTAGGGAAAATAGTTTTTCCACAAACTTCACATGATTCTGTAAATACCATGATAAAAAAATGTGAAAAATGTTGCCTTGAAATTCTTGTCAGAGAATGGCAAAATAATTATTTGGGTAGGGCCAATTTTTATGGATAGGTATGGTAAGGGGAAACAAACTTAACTTTAATTTTGGCCATACTTGTTTTTTTTTTTTTTACATAATTTTAGATAATAAAGTATGTTTACAGGGAGAGGTAAAGTAAAACCCCAAACTAGAAGAAATGATGTTTTAATTTGAGTTGAATGGCACCTCCATCCCCAAAACACCAAGAATGAAGCTAGGTTAACTGCATGATAATGATGTGTCATAGGTGTAAAAAATAATTATATTTTCAGCCAATTTGACCTAAAGACAGAGCATACATTTTCCTAAATTCTACAACTGACCAATATAATGATTGTGTGCATCCCATCCTCCTGAAGTTCTCTAAAGTAGGCATCCAAACCACCAAACTTGTCCTGGTCTATGGTGAAATCCATCTGTTTGTTCATGTGATCAATATCAGCATACTGTACATCCTGAAGAGAAAAAAAAACCACTGGAAATATTCTAAAGAATTTCCCCAATTTTAGTCAAATTATTGAAAAGTAAAAGCTCTCTTTCAATTACATGTAGTCTAAGTTGTCAAATACAGCCTCATGTTTACAAATCCAGGAATATTAAAAAAAAATGCCAGGAAAAATGGTCTGTCACTTAAAAATGGTCATTTTTTGCAACATGTGGGGTTTGACAGGAGTAAAACAGGAAGCAAAGCAAATTCATCCCAAAGCTTGTACACTGTGAAGGCTACTACTGCCAAATAAGCCTTGTTACTGTCATGAGTGAGATGTCAGGAGTCCCCTGAAGGGTCACTTGTGTGAAAAAAATGTTTTGCCTCAGTTTGGCTTAAAACTGGAAGTAGTCAATACAGGGGGTCGACATAAAAAATGTCGGTGACAGACATCATTCTTATTTAGATTCCAGGTGAAATAGAGCACTATAGATTAACTCTGCTCTGGCAAGGGGCTGAGAAATGAATCCTACTCCTTAAAAAATCTCACTTTTTGGGGCAGTGGAAATTCATGCTCTTTTTTCAGCTCTCCAGTCATTATTTTTTTTACAAACTCTATATCAGATAGTCTCATTTTAAAGCACAGTCATGCTCCTTGCAGATGAAAACAAATTGAGCTTTCCTGAACTAATATTATAACTGCTATATTTAGCTAACATATTCAGGTCTGTAAATTCAAATGGATAAATTTACTACATTGTACTTGAAATGTTTTCTGCAAAATTAGACAAAATCAATTTCTCAATTATGAAATCAAAGATCAATTCAAGAACCCTGAAAGTTGAAGATGATTTTTAACCAGAATTTCTTACGTGAGGAATATTGTACTTCTTAGTTTCATTGACAGCCATTTTGATGTCTTCTAGATCTTTGTAACCGTATCTGCAAAGCTGGAACCCTAAAGCCCAGTAAGGTGGCATGTATGGACGACCAATCAACTACAAGATACAAATACATTATGTGGAGGTTTTTGGTTCATGTGAAAATTATAGCATAAACAAAATTTCAAAAATTACATGATATAAAATAGAACTGTAATCATACATTTGCATTTCCCATATTACATGTATTTAGAACTGTTTCTTTTTTCCTAACATGTATAAATTGAACTTCAATCTTTCCTATTTGTTTCTATAGCATAAATGTAATCCACAGTTACCAGTAAGCAGTATCCAACTTCACACACATTTACAAAGTTTGTTCCATTTCACCTTATCCCCAAATTTTTAAACCTGTCCAAAAGTAAACTTGCATTTTCATTCTTAAACTATTTAAATAGAGTATTTATCACACACAAAAATTATACTCAAATAAAACCAATTTTAGCTTAAGAAGATAATTTCCTTGAGGTAGTTGAACTCCACCACAGACATCTGCCTGTCCACAGTCAGGAGATGTTGGTCATTAATGCTTTTTTGTCATTATATGACTTTTAGTATATTTTGAAGAAGTGTCACGTCAATTTTAATTTTCCCGCCAATTTTACTTTGTAAAAATCGCTGCTCTTCACTCCATGTATATTAATTCTCTAAATGCAAATCTATTACTTAAAATCTTTCAAGGCCGAAAGGGAGTACCTCAAATTTTCAGTTGATTTAAAGACTACCAGTAGATCTTAATTTTATTTGCAGAAATAATAGAATATCAATGAGTTGCCAAAAGCATATTTAGTTTTTATAAAAGAGGTGTTGAATGATACAAAAGGAATTATATTTGGACTATATTTTTGTGTAATGTTCCGAAATAGTAGGGAAGTTCCTAGCATGAACCAGTGACATAAGGTGAAAGAACAAAAACTCAATTAATGAAAATTTAACGAAATTCTTATGCTCTTTGCATAATAATGATTTTTCAATCAATTTACGACCAAAAAGTTGTGCCACTGCAAGGTCACTGGATAAAGATCAGAATGGACTAAATGTCCTTTTAATCCAAATAATTATGGGACATTTAGGTATTTCTAGGTATTCTTTATTGCATATAAATGAAGACTTGAAAGTCATTTTAAATGGTCTTTTGGCCCCCTCATACCAAAATTTCTAGAGCATTTGTAGGGAAAAGGAAAGGAAGTAAGAACACTAATCCCCTCTAAAAAAAATCCCTGCTACAGAATATGAGACACCAATTCTCACTCATTTCATTATTTGAAGTCATGAAATATAATTTGATTTGTTAGAAGCCTCCTGATGTATAAGAAGCTTGCATTGGTCCACAATTCAAATAATCAAGCAACAAAATAATGTTTTTATTAAAAAAAATAACTCTCACTTTGGACCAAGTTTATAATGCTTGCCTAACCCATATTTAAACCACCCAATAGAAGGGGTAATATCAAATATCTTAACAACAATTTTTAAAATTCATAAATAATTTACAAATTGTTTTTACTCAGTCTAATTCATTTGTTTCAATAAATGGAATTTAGGGTTCCATCAAGCTAACTGATAACAAGGTTTTATCTAACACAATCAACTTCAAGAACCCTTTAACAAGGTACTGTTAGTTTTCTTTTACCTCTGTATATTGCTGGATGACATTTTCAGGTGTTGGTCCCATAAACACATAAACATCTAAAACACCTCCTATTGTCCTGTAGGTCAACATAGGAAGTGGAGTGAAGGAATACTCTACAAAAAAATCAAAGTTTTCTTACATTCCTATCACTAAATACATGATATGCCCTTTCCCCTCTTTTACCAAACTATTGAAAATCTGAAAGGTTGCTTTATATTGTAAAGGAATAATAAAACTATCTCAGTCTTATTGTTGTGTATAGACTAATATCAGTAATGAATAAAATAGTTCATTAAATATATTTGTTTAAAAAAATGTGTTAACTGTAACAGACAGAAAATAAACTGAGGTTGGATGGAATTTTTTTCAGTTTAGAACATGATGTAGTGAAAATTATCATGTCTATAAGAGGCAGGACCAGATACTTTTATCCTTCTAAACTACTGAAAGGTACCTCCAGATTTTTAAAATTTCATACATTTTTATTAAGCAAAATGATGACAAGTACCTCCTACAAACCAAAGGTACCTGCATTGTAAAACAATAATGAAACCCCTGTTATATTTAATTCTCATTCAGAATGTTTGCTCCCTTTGAAGAATTTGATTGTGTGAAATGAGTCTTGGTGCAGTAGGTGAAAGTCAATAAAATGATTCAGTAGCAGATATATTATAGTATACTATGTCTCTCTGACATATTAACCATAACCATTCTCCTTATATTAACAAAAAAAATTATGTTTTGGCCTCAGTAAAAATGTTCTCTACAAGTCTATGTTGTTTACCTGTAAGTCTACTTAATACTTCATCAAACAATTTGAACAACCCTCTTATCAAGCTGTTTTTAGTGAAAATAAAACGCATAGCACTATATAGATTTTGTCAACAGTAGAAATACAAACAATTACACTACAAGTTGTACACGTTACATTTGATCATAAAATAGATATTCAACAATATTGCAGACTAAACATACATATCATTTCCAACTTTGTCATGCACAATCAAGTTTTACGTCATTAACTTTGAAAGTCATCTAGTTCTGGGGTACTAATATCAAAGGTTTAAAGATGTAAGAACAGTAGTGAGTGCACCCACGTATTGGACACAGATTTGGACGGAATCTATCAAGGGGTTTCAGAGGAGTTGCACTCACAAGGTATTTTGCCAAGTTATGAACAGATGAAAACAGTGAAAGTCCCCTTTGATTTCTTCTACAAAATTTGTTGATTAAAAATTGTAATATAGTATGCACATCTTCACCTTATAACAGTACATCGTACCAAATTTGGAAGGAATCTGTCACCACTCTAAATATGCTCAGTTAAGTGGCAATTCACATATTCTAATTATTATGATCAAGGGTTTGAAGCTAAATGATAAACCAGGTGACAAGGGGTAGGTAACAAGTGGGCATTTACAACAAACAAATGGTTGTCCAGTCCATACAAAACAGTAGAGCACCATATCCCTTGTATTTCTCAATAAAAACAACTGATATAGAAACAACTGAAAACCACAAAACTCTGACAGAGATAAATGGTACAAAACTTGCTTTATAATTATCAGTATGTAAGTTTAGGGGACAAACAGTTTATTTCATTAACGTTTGCAACTCAGAATGAATTTTTATCTACACCAAATTTTGGTGATCAAAGGTCAGAATATTTCATTTTAAACTTATTCCAGCCCAATATTTCCATATTGGGGTTGATGCCAGAGAGTTATATTTTCATTGCTAAATAGGCCAAGATAATCATTTTAAGGTTTAAAATGCCAACAATGACCACACAATACCATTGTTTGACCTCACAATTTTAAGGTCACATTAAAAAGAGTGTGAAAATTGTGACTTCGAGAAATAACCTATAAACATGAGGGTGTGGATTCTTATACAGTATTTTGAAAATAATTTCTGAATAAAATCCTTGATGTGGACCATTATACAGTTTCCATTGTATACCACAAAGTGATATCTGGATGACTAATTTGATACATTAGAATTAGTAAAGGTTTTGTACATCTTAAAAATCTTCATAATAAAATCATGAACAAATCTTGAGATGATGTATATTTCTAGTCACAACTGGGAAATTTGGAGCATATTTGACTTTGGGAAAGAGGCCCAAAGTTAGACCTAAAATGAAGGGCAGAGAATCAATATAAACATTTGACTTTGGGAAAGAGGCCCAAAGTTAGACCTAAAATGAAGGGCAGAGAATCAATATAAACATACCTCTATAAAATGTTCCTTACCTAGAGCATAACTGTTCAGTATAAACACTCCATTGGTGTTGCCAGTAGAATCCTCAACACATACCTCTTATAACATGGTCCTTACCTTGAGCATTACTGTTCAGTATAAACACTCCATGAGTGTTACCAGTAGAATCCTCAACACAAGTGTAAAATGGGTGAACACCATACAGATTGGCCATCTCCTGAAAAATCAGTTGAAGTGTTCAAAACTTTTCTGGTGGATAAATACATTTTGTAATTATAAAGATTGCTCTAGGCTTATCCATTGAATATTACTTTTGTCCAGCAGAAAAATCTTTTGAACAGCTGGGCCAAGGTGTCATTTAAATTCAATTAGACTAAATGAACAGTTGTAGATGCTTAGGCAAAAATACACAACCGTAAAATGTTCCTCAATTTACAGTTTTGGTTTTTTTTTTCAATATTGGCTTAGCTTCTTGGGTTTATGATGTCATATTGTACATGTATATCTATAATTTTAAATTACAACTTAGGATGGCACCAATTTATAATAGCTGCCCAGGAAACCTCTAGCATTGCTCATGCTGGAGTAGAGCTACAGGTACAATGTAATCCCTTTTTGGGGTTTCGGCTAGTTGCATTATTTCAATCAATGACTGAGCTTTACTATCCACACATACCCCAAGTAAAGTATGGGTCTGCCTAAAATTCAGGCAGGCTGTAATTCATCATACGTCAAGACAAGCAACAAACCACATATGTTACCTCCTAAAAATGATTTTTTCCTGCAGACATTTCCTTGGATCTGCTATATACCTTGACCAATTTTCGACTGGCTGTAGAATCAAAATTTTGGCTGGAAAATTTCCCATTAGTTTCTATAGTAGATATGTAACCAAACTTCAAGTGTAATATCTCCAGAGAACAACTTTCATTTGCATTCTTATAATCAAATACAGTTTCTACGACCTACTCAAAAATTATAATAAAAGAGTCTTGGTAACAAGATATGCCTGAATAATTAATCATAAGCTTCTGCCCGGTTTTAAGGTAGTCCGAATTTTCTCTGACTCTGCAACCCTCCTTTTTATTTGGGCAGTGATATGTCGGGTTATCCCAATAAGAGGAGGGCTGCAGGGTCAGAGGAAATTTGGATGTTTTAGGCCAGTTATTATAAGACAGAGCTGCACTAAGTGCTATTCTCTGTAAGAATCAGGCTGTGGGGGATCATAGTGGAAAAACACACAAGTTTTCCGTGAATTCCTAATCGAAATGTTATCTGAATTAATTTCTACTTTTAAGAAGAGCAAGGAGTTAAATATAAAGTCTTGAGAAGAGTCAGAATTTGGAGTTATTTTCAAAGGGAGATAACTCACTTTTCCACATAGATCCGAAATATACGTCTCAGTTTGTATCTTCACAATTCCAGCTTATATTTTTTATTATTTTGAAGTTTGTTATAAAATTTTATAGTTGCAATAAACATCCAAATCATGAAATGATTGTAAATAAATCCATATAAATATAGCGACTATGGCAAGCCAAAGAGGACAAAAATTAATGTTTTCTAATATTAAAAATGATTTTTTAATATTACAAATTAATTTTTTAATATAACAAATTTGATTTATAATATTACAAAACCCTTTTTTAATATTAAAAAATCCTTTCTTGATATTAAAAATTCAGTTGAGTTTCTAATATTAAAAAATGATTTTTTAATATTAGAAATTGATTTTCTTATATTAGTAAATGGATTTGTCCTATTCAGTTACGATTTTTTAATAGTAGAAAATCATTTTGTAATATTAAAAAAAATGTGACTGATTTTGCAATATTGCAAAGTGACTTTTTAATATTACAAATTCATGTTCTAATATTACAAATTCATTTTCTAATATTACAAATTCAATTTGTAATATTACAAAATGTGTAATATTTTTTTATAATATTACTAAATCAGGAATTTGTAATATTACAAAATGAATTTTTAATATTACAAATTGAATTTCTAATATTAAAAAATCTTTTCTAATATTAAAAAAAATGACTTTGTCCACTTTGGCTTGTCATATAGAGACTATACAGAGCGATTCAGTATTTTTTTTAGGACGGACGGACATCACAAAGTGATGACAATATTTACTCCCTCAGTTGAGCCCTAATCAACGTTATGACTTGCATGACTGTAAAGTCACGTTAACCACTGTTAAATTCCCCGCCAGTTTTTCATTAGTAAAATCTTAACTAAATACCACTCAGGAAAGAATTTTACACATCGAAACGGTTAGAAAATACCTTAAATGTCTATGCAGCTATCGTTTAATTTTCAAAATAAATACTGCAACGAAGGGAAGCTAATATTATACAGGTAGAATATTACAGTCAAGAAGATATTGATAACAGACTGACTGTCACGTCATAATTCAATACTTGAGCCTGCAAAGAGGTCTATACAAAGACAGGGTAATCAAGGGAATCAAGGTTATAGCGGTAATCAGAAGAATGTAATCCAGGGACCAAGGCCAGACATGGAAAACAGACATACACAACAAAGAACATAAAGTAACTAAAATCATACATACAAAGTAACAAAAGCAAATGAGCAACTGGGACTCCACTAAAAACTGGGAGCATGGACCAGGTGCACCGGTAGGGTAAGCGTCCTCTGCTTTTCTGGAAACAACCACCAAGTTGCTCATAAAAATTCAAGTCCGGGGTAGACGAAAGAGGAAAGGAAAACTATGACACGTTGAACAAATAAGTTTTCATGGCGCAGATGGATACACCGTAGCGATCTACGAGAAAGAAAGCATTTGAATTCGAATCAATTTTTACCCACATGTATGTAAACATCTTCCATAATATAAATAATATTAGATGCCTGCTTGATAGGCGTAGATTCATGCAGGGTGCACCCCCTCCCCAAAACAAAAAAAAAAATGCATGGCAAATTTTAAAAAAATGGGGCATTACATCTTTTTTTTTCAGCATTTATACCTATTTTTTTGCCTCGCTTCGCTCAACATTTGATTCTATTAACACCTCCTCCATAACTTGAAATAGTGGATCCGCCTATGTTTGCGATTGACTTGTGGAAGTTTTTTTTGTTGTTTAGCTTTTTGTGGATGACTGTTCCGTTGGCAATCATACCACATCTCCTATTTTTAATCCAATCTTTAACTTACCGTCCAACCAGGAGCCTGATCTCTAGAAAACATAGGCCATGTTTTGTAGTTCATGTCATGCTTAAAAGTTTTGTGAATATTTTCTCCAAAACCATAGACATTTTCAGATGGAAGCTTCGTAGATATTTGGAGAAACTGGTCAGTGAGTGTTAGCCCACCAACACTAGAGTCAAATCTGGAAGTAGTAATATAATACATGGTCAACATAGTTGTACTTAACTAAACCAGTAGCTATAGTCTATTTAACTGAGAGGGCTAATATTGTTATGTATAAAAGATTATAAATAATTACAGTGTATATTTCCAATATTTTATTATGCATCTTACGGAGTGGAGTCGAGCAAAGTGAGAGTAAAAGTTTAAAGGGTATAACAAAAACAAAGAAAAAATGATTTTAGTAAATTCTCCCTTTTTGATAAATTAAAGATAATTGTTTTAATTTAAAAAAGTTGAAACACTGAAATAAGACTGAAAATGCCGATAACAAACATAAAGAACATAGCTCAATGTTAAATAAGCTACTGCTAAAATTTGGAAAAGCTCCCATTTTCAAATGATAGAAAAATATCTCAGAATGTTTCAGGACGTTTATGTAGTTTTTAACTGGGTAAATTGAAAATAAAAACAAAATCCATTGAATACAATGTTATAAATTATTCCCTATATTTGTGAAACTAAGCTCTTTATCTAAAATAAATGTTATTTTAAATAGCAAATCAACAGCCATTATGAGCATGTCCTCCACATTTGTGTTGAATTATTTTAAAACTAGAGATAAAAGTCTTCAATATTTAGCAAAGTCATGTAAATCATAAAAAATATACCGTTTAAATATTACTGTCATTATGTTACTTGTATTATTTCTATCTGTTGTAACAGGCCATTATCATGCATTGTATGAATTATTGTACTGTATTGTATAAAAACATCGAGACTATCTAGGTTTTAAATTCAAGACTGTGCTCGAGGTTGTAAAATGTTAAAGGTTAGATATCTTATCCAAACATATTTTCCTTATTTATATTTCGGAAGAAAAAGACAAATTTCACACTGTATCTAATCAACTTAACGCCATAACGCCAGACACATAATGTTGCAGCATGAGAAAAATAAAGGGAATTTTAAGAAATGCTCTGGCATAACGTATGAGTTGTGACACGAAAACTCCATACCCAGGTGCTGAAGGAATGTTGCCACAGATGAAAGGAAAGTTGACAATACGGTATGAAAAGTCATCAAGTTTGTCGTATTGTTTGGTCAATAGTTTTCCTTAGCAATCTATCTCTAAGTGTAGGTGAAGATATGATGATGCTGACTTCACAGTGTCTGTAGTATCCACTATCTCAAATTCTTTAGGTTGGATGCGATGTATACAATCCCCGAAACTATGATTGTTTAGCGATAATACGTCATCCATATAGCGGAAACTGAGATTAAAGAATCTAGCTAAACGACATTTCTTCTTTTGGATCCAGAGGTCAGGAAGTTGAAGAGCACAATTAGTTCCCATTGCCGACCGTTTGTTGAAAAACGTGTCCAGCACGCTGGACAAATATGATGTCAATCAAAATTTCCAGTATTTTGAAAACGTCTTCCTCAGTATATTTGGAAGATGATTTGGAATTATTTTTTTTTACAAAGTATGAAGAATCCCTACCAAGAACTACATATTTATATCCAAGTGTCTTTTTGGAATAACAACGATGTATAATGTTTTTGGCTCGGGATTTTAACTTAATATGGGGAATAGAAGTATAAAGAGTTGAAAAATCATAGGTTTTAATGCTATTGTATTCTGATAATAATCTTGAATTGAGGGTTTTCCAGAAGATCTTTCGAATGCTTCAGGATCCATATTGAATTAATACCACTACGGAATTAACAAGTGTCGTGATGGGACTGGAGACCCTCTTTTACAGCTATGAGAATAGTAGTTACAAATTTTGAAAGAGGTTTTGTGGTACATTATGCAGATCCAGCTATGTAGTGTTTGTATGGATTCTGTGGAGTTTAGGAACTCAGTAAATAAAGGTAGATCACAATTATCGTCTTTGGTAGAGAGACTTTGGCACAGATTTATTGTTTTCCAGTATCTCTTCTTTGGAGAGTGTTGTACATTTGTAGCAGTATAGGTCTTATTATTGTTGTTATTATCTACGTCTACCTCTGATAATTAACATTAACTGGATTTAATACGTTTTGCAGACAAAAGCAATGTTGTTTTGGGCTTTGTCTGTTGATACGACAACATATTTGTTATGTTTAGTCGACAATGGTTTTGCTACATCATGGTCTTTGAAAAATCATGTAGTATTGACACTCATTGACCTACTTAAAACTTTCATACTTTCAAAATTTAAGACTTCATAGCCTTTAACCACTGACATAGAATCAATGTCTTTTTGTTCATGTTTAATTAATTTTCATGCGCAGTCCTCCATGACATCCATATATGAACTTCTAATTTATAATTCCAATTTATGGAGCGTTGTTCAAGTACTTGGTTTCGAAAGGACCTTACAGAGAGATTCGTTTTCGGTGATGTTTAAATCTCCCGTAATGACGTGACCGGAAGGAACATATTTGAATGGAGAGTTTTTGCAAGAACAGTCAGGTGGTTTAGTCCATCCTCCCAAGTCAGGGTTTGAGTCCACCCTCGCTCCCTCAAACCCCTGACATCACTCATTCATATTTAGCGGGTATCATCCAGCGCCATCTAGTGAGTTACTTAAATTTAACCCGATCCAAAATCCAATCAAATCACTCGTAACAGAAAGTCTTGTTAACTTACAAAATTGCAACACATAACGTCATTTATTTCAGTAAAGACTCTAAACAGAATCAACAGTTATCATTTTTGCCCATATTACATCATTTGTAACATCATACAACTTTCAGTTACTATATCGGATCGTCCATTACCTCGTATTATTGTTTACCTTTCCACAGACAGTTTATGTTAAATCGATTTTCATTGGTGCTTTGCATCCGGAGAAGCAACCAATCGAAATTGGCTGGACGATACCCGCCAAATATGAATGAGTGATGTCAGGGATTTGAGGGAGCGAGGGTGGACTCAAAACCCTGACTTGGGAGGATTGGTTTAGTCTTGAAGTCCTCAATCTCGAGGTCCTGCAATAGTCTTATCTAATTGAAAATTTTGGATGCAATAGGATATGTAATAATCGGTATTGATTTGTCTTTGAAATACGGGGATTTTTTTGTGATAGTAGTGGAAGAAATGATCTTTTTTCTTCATTCTGACCTTTAACTCAAACTGGTTTAGAGAGTCCATGGAAGCCAATATCCAAAATGACGGCCACAAGTCTGTATAATGATAAGGTAGGTTCAGAAACAGGAGTGTCAAGACTTGTTTTGTAAAGGGAGTGTAGTACACCAGCAATGCTCGAGGCTGTCTGGCAAGCTATTTTCTGACTTGGTGCCATCCTAACCTCTAGCATCTAACACGTTGAAAGCCACCGCAAATGTGAATTAGCTAAACATGCTTTTTAAAATATTTTAAGACTTTTATTTATATAAAAGAAGTTTAACCTACCGGAAATCGAGCGATAAAAATCCTAAATGTTTCTTAAATACCTAGAAAACATTTGTAATGAAGACAAGTGTCAAAATGACCAGCAATTTTGAATTAGGTCACTATTTTAACGGAATACAATATATTTTTGATAAAACGAACTTAACGTTGGTAAAGGCAATTCCTTGGTTAATTTGATATGTTCGTTTCGCACATTTTAAAATCCGTAATTTTGTCAACCGGAATTACACACTCAAAAAGCTAAAAACCAAATATGAAGTTCATTTTAACTGCATTTACAAAGGATTTCCAGGATTGATGGATTTTCTCATCAGGTAGGTTTTTCTTCAGTTCAGTCACCTTCTCCCGTGCAATGGTAAAGAAACTGTATAAAACGTTTTATATGGTAAATAGTTTACTATAATTCTGCCGATTTCAAGGAACGTCGGAACGATCGTTATGCAATATGGCGCTCGGAAGTAAGAGGTTGGGGTATGGAGGAACGGAATTTCAACCTCTTACTTGTAGGAGAAGGAGTGTAGTAGAATGTAAATATAGAATAGAGTTTAGTGCGAATGTGATGAAGTCCAAGAGCATTTTGTTTGAAAGGAAGGCGACCATCTATGGAGACACGGCTTGCCTCTCAGATGATGGCGGCGATGGCCATGATTCCTTATCCGTCTTTGATTTTTTGTCAAATAAATTCATCACATATATGCTATTGTTATATTGGCTTGAAAGGTTTACTATATTTTGATGTTGTCATTGCACCCGTAAGGTATTGTAGTACCCAGTCTGTGTATCCACTATTCCTCTCTTTCCCTACGATAGCTTTCACTTACGACAGGAATACATGTATTTGTTGGATGGTATATTTTTTTCAAGAATACGAACTTTCATAGAGAGGATTGAACGATCCTGTTGATTAAAATGCTGATAAACTGTGTTTTACCGACATCTACTAGACCGCATAAGTTACTCAAGTTCAGATTGCAGAGGCACATACACGAGTTTATATAAAATAAATACGTACATATTCTAATGCAGTGTCTTGACAAAACAAAATATTGCCGAACTTTTTTTGCTTAAATAAGTGTTTAGTTCGCCCGGCCTACATTTTGCAAAATTGTTATCAACTACATTTTCAGAGCGCCCTATTGTTCACGGTCCTATCGGTTTGTTATCATAATGCAAAAGATCATTCCTCCCGTAAGCAAGCATAAACACCTGTTAATATTAGGCTTAGAATATCATGTGGTAGGGTTACGGTAAGCGCGGTCCCACGGACTCCCAGAAAGGAAGGCTAAAGAAAAGGGGGAATCAAAAATATTCTCACACAAATGCACACAATTGAAATTTTGTCAAAAAGAGGTCTAATTAGATCCATCAAGATCATGTGTTAAAAGAGTCCTGAGATTTTGGGGATGCATTGAGTCGACATATCAGCCCGTAAGCTTATAAGTTAATTCAACTTACATTTTTCTTCCTGTGGACCGACGCAAAATTTCAAAGGCAAAATTGTCTCGGTTGGTAACTTTAATTTCGTATTTCAGACTGGAAGCTTCAGTCTTTACATTCGGGGTGTTGAGTTCCATTGGAACTTCATATCTTGAGCTTGCCTTATCATATAGCTGCAAGGAGAGAACAAAATAATAAAAGCTGATCATGATACAATAAGTCGTAGTAGAAATTGGAGAGAAACGACGCTCGTTTTGCTTCTGTTTATGTATACAATTCTTTCTGAAAGTCATGCATAAGTTTATTCATCAATTTTTTTTAATTATTATTCCTAGATACATGTATCATAGAATCGCTTAGAATAGACTGTGTATACTAAGGTATAAAATAGTTCACACATTTTGGCGAGAAAATTCCTCTTTGTAGTAGAATTCAAGTAAAATTTTGCTTTATATATTTACTAAGTCATACTTAGGTAATTCAAATATCAACAACATTAACAGATCTGAATAACACACAACAATCAAAACTAAATGAAGGAGAATGTTAACTTTATCTCTCCTCTCAAAACAAATCAGACTATTTCTAATACACTTAAACAGAATATATGGGCGTGCAGTCTGGTGGATGATGAACGGATTTGGTTGACCATGTCGGACTAATTTTTTTTTAAATCGGTTTTACGTATTCTTATTGTGGTTTGACATAATTGATTTTCCCTCCGTGTAATTTACGTGCATTTTTAAATGTTTTACGTCAAAGCATCATTTTTCAAATACTGGTGAAAGAATTTTGGATACTTTTTTGGTGTCAATTTTTTGTTGTTAAATATCTTAATAATCAATCGGTGTCTACTTTTAAAAATGTTATGCGTATACTGAAGGTCAACAAAGTTTGGATAAATATTATTAACCCTTGTTTAATTCTATTCTTGAATACTTAAGGATCCAAGACGTGCCACTTTACAATATACACTGTTTGTCTTAACTTAAACGGTAAGTCGGGTCATTGGACAAGACACTTTTGTAAACAGTTTAGTTTTCATATCAGCACATACTAAACCTATAACATTGAGATGAAAGATCAAGTGATATCGGCTTTACCACCAACAAAACATCGTATACTTCTGCACGAGACTCCACTCACAATCACCATGTAAGATTGTGTATCCATTTATCCTATTGTTATTCTTGTTATTATATACAAAAGTTGAGCAATCGGGATTCTTTTCATTCATATACATGTTAAAAAATAGAATTACTACAGTAGTTTTACCTTTTACAAGAGAAGGTAAAGAACTGGTAGAGAGAATAAAAGTGTACAAAATGAAAGAACTTTTCAGTTTTAAACTAGGGTTAACTAATATTCTTAGTGAACACCAGACATCCTAATATTCGCTTCTTCGTGCATTCTCACAATTTAAGGCTAAGTATGAGAAATTTGATTAAGAAATTAACTTGTTATTGTCGGCCAAGAGTGCATCTCTCTCCTACACACAATCCAATCTGGTATCGAAAGTCCACAATCCTCCTCTTAAGTTTATCATAGTGTAAATTGATCTTACAGACATTCTACTACGAGGTTTTACGGGAAAAAATATAGATGTTTCTTTATTATGAGTAATTAAGGAAACATAAATGAATTTTGTGGTTTATACCACAAAATGCATACACACATACCTTGAAATGGGCAAGATTTTCTCCAAGGAACTCTACCTCGAACGTTGGTTCTGAAAATTCCGGACTCATTGATTCAAAAGGTGTTTTTCCTTTCTGCTGAAGACCAACTCTGTAACCTAAAAGTGTATCTATGTTTGATTTTTCGGCCGAAAATCCATATGCTTCGTTTACAGGAAAGAAACACGACGGAACTCCAACTTCTGTAGGGCTATGGTAAATACAATTCCTTTCCTTACAAGCATTTTCAGTGACTGTGTCACTGTCAGGAAAGCAGTCGATCCTTTGGGTTTGCCTTTCCGGGGCATTGGGTGGTAAGTTCGAACTACCACCATCGTCTTTGGATCGAGTGTCCTTTCGTTTGTCCTCTCTGGTGGCATAATAAGCCACTGGTGCCAAGATGGCCACCAAAACTACAATTGCTAAAACACCTAATGCAACACGCCTTGGACTCAATGTTTTGCCCATTTTGTCCAATATAATGATTTTTGTTTCACTTTTAACACCTGAATTAAACTAACACAATATAATTTATTTGATCAGGAATCAGGCAATCCTCACGAAACAAATCCTGTATCACCCACAAAATTATTAAATGCCGAGAGCATCCATGACAAGAGCCTACAATATTAAATAAAGCGTATCTGAATAAGATACATGTTATCTGATAGTATATAACTGTCCGACATCTAGGGGGCTGTATGCTATGCTAGCTATAGTATATGTAACAAAACAACAGAAATATTCCATGATAACCAGATTAACATCAAGTAAAGCTACAGTAAGGTCTACAAGCTATATATATTGTATCATTGTTGGGAAAAAACTCAACGAACCCTTCGAGGGTAGAAGAGGGTGTCATTTGCACGGTTTTGTAAATACCATTTAGGCATCTATAGTAAAATCAGCAAAAACTGTGGTATGCACTGGTTCACGCATTAAACATGTTGTAATAGACGCTTGCATGAATTTCGGGGAAAAACTGAAGTAAATTTTTACAATCATCCTACATTTGCTACTTTGAGATATGCAAAGTACAAACATCTAATTTAAGAACGTAAATATATATAATTTAAATTGCCCTTGAACTTTTCAAACTGCTAACAGTACTATGAAATAAAAGAAACACATAATCGTAATGCTTACCTCGCGTAGAATTCTGCAACTGTTTTACATTACTCAATATTAGCCGGATATTGATATGATATATAACGCACGTCTATATTTTCATTCTCTAAAATCTTCAGGAGTGTGCATGAATATGTTACCTGTTATTTTATTTACAGATCACTTCACATTTTAAAGGATGTGATTTGTATTGTCAAAAAATGTTAAACATCCTGAAGATGTTATTTACATATAATTGTTTTTTAAGTTTTACAGTACTAAACTATATGACCCGCGTCATTGAACATTTGCTTTATCCTTTAAAGTTAATGTTAAGTGGCGGATCTATGATTTTACAAAAAGGGGCAAATCTTAACCCCCAAATTTATCTTCACACACACAAAAAAATATGTAAAAATATGCACCATAATAACTTTTCCTAATAATGCAATGCTCCACAGGAAATTTGTTAGATAGTTAATTGAACTGTCATTATTATTTTCTTGATATTTTTCAGAGATATAACATAAAGAATCCTGACAAAAGTGTAGTTGATTAGACTGATAATCAGTTACATGGAATCGATTGATTGGCCAAGTTACATGTAGTTTACAGTTTGATAGATGATTTTTGACTGGTAAGTGATCGGTTATGTTTCGCATTCTAATAGTCAGAAATAATTGAAGGTGCCTTAACGTATACGGTACTAATGGACCACAAACCGGTTGATTAAAAAAAGTAAAGACTAATTTAAGTAAGGGGTTTTTAACGTCCTTGACTACCCTGTCAGGTCTCGCACGGACGGTGAAGACTAATTAAGTTTTAAAACTAGAAAGTGCGAAAGGGATATCAAATGAAACCACGTACACCTTCCCCCTAAAAAAAACCACACACACACATAAGAAGTTGCAGGCGTTGTTGTGCTATGCATACCCCACTCGTACAGTTGATATCGGAGAGCGATGTATACAAAATCTATATAAAGCCACACACCAATTTTGAAATGATTCTTCTTTGGTAGCCGAGATAATTGCGACGAAAAGATATACCACCAACTCGTTAAATGGGGTATAAATATCAAACGGAGTTTCCATGTTACAGAACGTCCGTGCGTGACCCGACAGTGTAGTCAAGGACGTTAAGAAACCACTTACAGTGACACATTGTTGATTAATAAACCTGCTACAGTGAACTGCAGAGTGTAATTTAGAAATGATCATGGTGTAGACCCAGAATCTTTTAGGAAAAGGTTTGTGGCTGGAGGCAAAGGGTGGATGTTCATTCTTTTCATTGGTCAATTTTGCCCAAAAAGTTGTATGAATTGAATAAAGTTTTCAAACAAAAGGGGAGCTTCAACCACCAAAATCCTCATGTACATACCATGACCTTCATAACCATCCTGTTTATATTGTGGTTCTTTTTCCACCAATTTATTTACTGAATATATTAATTACAATATCCCATGGGAATTAATAAAGGTATTGCAGCCCTTCAATGGAAGTCTTGCTCTGCTGATGTCGTATTGTGTTTTTATGTCTTAAATCAAATGTATCATTATTCCATTTTAAGGCATATCTCCTAGTTCACTGTTAATATTTATGAACATCATGATCATGTTTTTGTGTCTTGCTATATTTAGGAATTATAATTGTAGCATGAATCCTAGTCACATTTCACCAACAAAACTTTAAAATTTGTATAGCTTGATTTCATCAGTAATGAAATTGGTTAAATTTTTGAACACATTACCACTGGGCAATACTGTCTCCATCAAGTGAACAAATCAGTAAAACAACTCCTTAGAATGGAAGGGTATAGAGTATTGACTTTTCAAGGAAGCAATCAGGTCCAATAGATTATACCTAATATTTTATTGTAACAGAAAAATGCAAATGTTAACAAATTATCATTTGAAACATCTATAAATAGCACTGTAAGGTATTAACACTGAGATTCAACTTCTATCACAGGGTTTAACAAAATAGTCTATAGCAGTCAAATGTCCTGATGTTTATTAACAGAACTTTTTACACTGATATTTAACAAGTTGTTTTACACTGACATTAGTCAATGACATGTTGCATTGTATCTGCTCACTTTCAGAAGTTTTAGGGTTGGTGTTCAATGCACAAAATAATATAATCCTTCCATTAGAAATCAAATTCCTCTATTTCATATTCTTCATGCTCCTCTTCCTGTGAGGTATTAATCTTTGATTGGCTGCTGCTGATGACATCATCAGTTCCCATAGAAACAGTCTTTTGATTCTGTTGCAGGACTGCTACTATCTGGGACACATTTTCAGTTTCATCTGAGTTAAGTTCTACATCTTTTTCATCAAGTTTTTCAGACCTACAAAGATACTTAGAGTTTGACTACAAAAAAAACTTTGAGCCGACAAGCATGATTTATTGACTAGATAATCTTATCGTTTGCACACCCATTATACAGTGTCAATTTTAATCAAATGCCATGTATTACAATCATATGTCACATGATTCTGATGTACATTTCAGGTGAAAATGTTTTGTACTGGATTCTGGCAGGTAATGAAATGGAAAAAGAAGAAGTACAAACAGTAAATGTTTTTGTTTACTTAGGGCTGCAATTTAAGTGAAACTTCTCATTTAATTTTGGCATACAGTTAGGAAAGCAACACATTCTGGTTACCAACATGATCATGGTTATAAGATTTACTGTTCCACTTGACAGACGCCTATGTAAGAATATACGAAAAAAATGACTGTAATACCAGATCTGATATAATTCACTCCACCACTACTTTACTCACTATTGCTTGGGGTGAATTAATGAACATAAATGGACAAGTGACAAACCTCAGTCTCTGTGAATTATTTCTTAACGGAAAGAAAAAGGTAA
The DNA here is from genome assembly GCA_037379345.1 of Perna viridis. Taxonomy (NCBI): domain Eukaryota; kingdom Metazoa; phylum Mollusca; class Bivalvia; order Mytilida; family Mytilidae; genus Perna; species Perna viridis. The sequence goes on along the minus strand of CM074511.1, from coordinate 66,838,105 downwards.
AAAAAGAACAACAATTTAAAGTAAAAGAAAATATAGTTTGTGGTTTTACTCTTCATATAATTTTTTTTTGTTATCAGGGTGACTTAAATGGTATGCTTCAATACGGAAAGATTACCTAAATAACTAAATTACTGAGTATTTGAATACAACACTGATATTTGAGACTTAGGTAATACAATGATTGCACAACATTACAGTGGTGTTATTACTTCTTAACACAGAGATATATAAATAGGCTGAAAATGTCAATACCAAATATATCATTGATAAGGAATTAAAAACAAGCTATGTAGAGCAAAGCATGTTACGACCCAGCCAGTCTGTTCACTTGAGGCAAGTTTTGACACACTAAACATAGGGACTTACAGTTCATTATGGCCACAAAAACTCATTGGGTCACAATATTGCACAATACTTTCATATTTAATATTTTTACAAAGGTCTGTTTCAGGGTGCATTCATGGATCACTCTGTACCTTATCTCAAAAACAGTAAGTTGTAAGGTTAATTTCTTACACTTGTTCTATACAATTGACACAGTTTTCAAAGTATATACCCTAAGGGTACTGTAGACTTAATCTGATAATAATCCACTGAGTGGTTTCAGTGATGCATTCTTAAGTTTTGATACAAGTACATCTTTCACATAAAACATGGGCAGTTTCAAAGGCCCCAAACATAATGAGAGGGAATGATTTAAACTCAGATTTGGGGTCAACTTGCTCTTTGTAATTAACTGTACCATTCTTCATTTCAACATTATTTAAAGAGTTTGCAACAAAACAGGTATGAAATTAATTTACAATCTTTAATTGTACACAGAATAATTCACGAGAGCAGCTATACTACAAGGTTTCACTTGTTAAATTTATATCACTATATATATATTTTTATAAAACATCAATGTCACTGGTAAACTGCCAAATGTACTTAAATGTCAAATTATTTCTGTTGATTTAAAATGGGCATAACACGATAAAGTACAAAATGGTGTCTGAGGAGTTGTCTTCACAAAGTAGACTTATTTTCTCTATTCAATAAAGGACAATAACACGTAAAGCATTACTTAAAATCTAAAGCAAAAATTAATAACACATTAATACCTTAATGTCAGTCGGGCTTTTGAAAATCTGCATACATCTTGTAGAAATGTGATCTGACCTGGAAATAACAAAACAAAGGACAAGCTAAAAAGTCTTCACTTAAAATTCAATAATTTTTGTTTTTCCTGACATTCAAAACTAGTTTGAAATCATGTCAATTTCATTTGTATCTGGTTACTTGAATGGTTGTCTCATGGACATTTCCCTAACATGATCCCCACTGTACAGGTATATATTCAAAACCAGTAATAGACTCACCAGGATTATGTAGAGTTATATTGATAAGTGACAGATAGGGCAGAACTTCAGTCTGTAACACCACTGGGGGACAACCACAGCCTGTAATGATAAAAACAAAATTAAGGAAGAACTTCAGCCTGTAATACCACTGGGGGACAACCACAGCCTGTAATGATAAAAACAAAATTAAGGAAGAACTTCAGCCTGTAATACCACTGGGGGACAACCACAGCCTGTAATGATAAAAACAAAATTAAGGAAGAACTTCAGCCTGTAATACCACTGGGGGACAACCACAGCCTGTAATGATAAAAAAAACAATTGTCACTTGAAATTATAGTTATGATGAAGTTTTCCATTTTTTGGGGATATGAAACCCTGGCCCGGACCATTATCATATTTCTCAAGCAGTCGCTACTATGTATACAAATTAGAGACATTTTGTCAGCGGTGAGAAATGTTAAAGAACTGATTTCCTTTCGTTAGCTGGAAGGATTCGTAGGTCGTTGTAGCTCATGTTAGTTCTGCTCTGCTTTAAGTGATTTATTGTATTCAGGCCATGTTTTAGGATTTTGGTGTATCTGAATTATCACTCTACTGATGCTTTGATATTTTTTGCTGATATTTGTCTTTATTGTGTATGTATGCAAATATGATATAGTATGATATTCTATGTATACTTAAATGCAGAATGGCATCTAGGAATAAAGTATTGACAACTTCACTGTAGGAATACAAGATCAATGTTCATTAAACATAGTTTCTATTTTTGGGAGTTATCAATTTATCTGAACCATTGCATTCTTGACTTTTTATGGTTTCTATGGAAACTTTACATTTCATGGGGCATTTACTTAGATACATTAACATACATTATTTTAACCCTAATAACCTCATATAATCAGAATCCAACATGACATTGCTCTTATCAAGATAGTATTATTCATAATAAAATTGAGCCAAACAAAACAAATCTCTTGTTCCAATAAACTGTCAACAGATTAGAATAGTTGTTAACAACAATGCCTATATTACATAATGAGATCAAAGCAAATTTGTTGTACTTTATGTCCCTGTAAAATGTAGATAAAATGAGCTATTGTTGAAGATTTATTACTTTAAATGTAACAAATTTAGTTTGTTATCGAAAAAAGTGCAAGGACCACTGTTGTCTTAACTTATCAATAAAAGGAAATGCAAAGAATATTAGCTTAGTAGCATGATTCAGGAACATTTCGACTGAGCAAATAGAATTAGTCGGATCAAAACAAAACTGATAAAAATATTTACTTACATGTACTTTTAAATAAACTTCGACCAGATTCTGCATTCTGTCGGGACTGTTGAAAATAAGAATCGGCAGATAAGTTAAGGTAGATTGAAAGTTAAATTTTTGCCTTTCAAAGGCAATAACTCTAACAAGGAGTTGTTTAACAATTTTGACTGGAGGATCAATTCATCAATTGAAAGTTTTTATCTATTATAGTTATCAAGATATTGGCTTAAATCTGCTAAAAACATCATTTGTAGGACAAATTTGATCCCTTGCAAACTATTGTTGGCCATGTACTGGTAATAAGGATCATTTTAGCAATTGAAAGAATTAAGCTAAACCTGGCCATTTTGGAGAAGTATGAGAAAAACTTTTAACCCCTTTGTTCTATTTTTAGTAAATGTGGCCATGTTTTTTTCGATGGATCAAAAATCCCCTCATCAGATCTATACAGAAAACCCTAAGGAATTTTCCTACTACATTTTGTTCTTTTGGTCAGGTAGTTTCAAAGGAGAAATTTCTTAAAGAAACAACATTAAAAAGAAGACAAAAACATTGAAAAAGGCAATAAATCCAACATGGCAGCACAGATTAAAATCAAAATTTGACCAATGATAGATCTCATCATGCTAAACACTTTAATCCTATGTCAGAATTTGGCTAACCCAAACAGTTTTGGAGATATGCGAAAAAACTCTCTCTGACCCATATATTCTACTTTAATTGGGGGCCATGTTTTTCAATGGATCAAAAATCCCCAGACCTGTCCTATGCAGAATACCCAAAGGAACATTCATGCCAAATTTGCTTCCAATTGGTCAAGTAATATCAGAGGCTGAATTTTTGAAAGAAAAAACATTAAAAATAGGGCAATAACTCCAACATGGATTAACAAATTAAAACGAAAATTAGACCATAAATAGGTCTCATCAAGCTAAACACTTTCAACCTCACAGAATTTTGCTAAACCTAATGATTTTGGAGATGTATGTGAAAAACTTTCGTCTGACCCCTATGTTCTATTTTTAGTAACAACAGCCATGTTTTTTTAATGGATTGAAAACCCCCAGATCAGAAATTTGGCATGATTTTTAAACAATTTTAATCAGGGGAAACAATCTATATTTAGTGGTGAATTCTAGGAAACTGACACACAGAAATGTCTTTTCACAAGACATTCCTTCATGTATATAAAATGTCATTCTATACAAAAGCTGAAAACAAAAGGACAAATTCAAGTAATCATTATCAATCCTTACATATCACCCAACTTCATAATAGAGTATACTTATCTGCTTAAATGCAATTTTTACTAATCCTTCAAAGTTTCAAATTTTTTTTGGACCTGACATCTACATAACACTATAAATGTCTATACAGAATACTATCAATTCATTTACTTGTTGTCATTAACCAGCTAGCAACTCATGAAAATAGATGTAACCTTAGGGTTTTCAAAAAGACGGCTGTCAAGATAGGACATTTGACTGGTGTCAAATAGTAACTTAAATATAATCATTTGTTATACATTCATTGTTGAAAATGCAAATACATATTTGATTTCCATCAAGAACATCTTAAAATATTTTTCTTATATAGCATTCAATCTTACTATTTTATTTGCTGTATACCACTGAGGTTTATGTAATGGTCGCCATCCAAACCCAGAACCACCAACATCATGTCGTTTTCTTCCCGAGTTACAATGGATTATTCCCCTGGTAGCTACTGATGCAGCATAATCTTGTAATGCTGACCTGGACTATAAAATTTTTGAATTATTAGAATTTGCTACCAAGGCAATGCTTGGGACAAAGACTTGACCCATAAAAATGGACGCAACACCATAGATAATGCAAATGAGCAAAAGAATAAACACAGAAACTATTAAAATAATAAAACAGCAAACTCGCCTCCATTTAAAACTGGGAGTATAGACCAGGCGTACTTGGAGGATTAGGGTAAGAACATATTTTGAATTAGTTGTAACAATCTATTTTTTAGCTTCTTAACACAATTTACAGCCCAGTCAACAGTGAGATAATCAGCATCGCTGAGATACTTTGTAGACCTAACTTATCTTTGACACAACTTACAGCCCAATCAACAGTGAGATAATCAGCATCACTGAGATACTCTGTAGACCTAACTAAATCCTCTATATCAGTATAAAACTCCAAATAATTCTGGTGAAGATATGCAGTAAAATACTCTCCTGATAAATGGCACTTCTCTATCACCTCCTGTCAATGAAAAAAAAGTAGTAGAGACATATTAAACATCACTGATACTGGCAAGCTCATATTCTATATTTTATCAACAATATTTCATCTTTTTCCTATTGTTCTAATGCCCGAAAGGCCACTGCCATAAAACAAAATATACTTTTAATTTCCAATGGCAATTCCATAGTCAGTCAGACTGTTTCAAAGGCTCAACTAAACACCATTAACATCATTTGAGCTCACTATTAAATTTCCACTTTAAAACTGTCAATAAAAAATGCTATAACATTGTACACATATTTGTTTTAAAGATTTTTTGTTATATATGTACATGTATACCATAATACATGTACCTTGTAAAAAGGCCAAGAAAAAACAGGCTTATAAAACCTAGAAAGTATGTGACCCATACTTAATATGAGAGCAAATTTGAAATACACAAAAAACTGAACTGTATCTTATGTTAAGAGCACTTTGTTAGAATTTGAAAAAAAAAGGTTTTATTATAAATAAACATTAATACCAAAAGTAAAACTGGAGTTTCTGTTTTAATTCAGGTTTTCTCAGTAACAACAATTGATCATATTTTAAAAAAATCTACTAACCTCAGGACTGATAATCAATGGATCTCTTTCATGTTCTAACAAATGTGTTGGTAGTCTTGGTAGGTCTGTGTAATTGTTTGGATCACCTCCTTAAAAACATAAAATCCATGTTGCATTTTAAATAATTAATATGAAGAATACTATGAGGAAGCTCACATAAATGATACCCTCTTGGACTTTAGTTTTAACCAACTCCTGGTTTGATTATCTCCTCTTGCATGCTTCTGATGGTAGTTATCTTTGGTGGATATGGTGAATATGTCAAAGCAAGAACTACACCACTAGGAAGAAAAATGTCAGGTCAAGGTCATCAATGGGTTTTCAATGAAAAATGAGGAAACCCTCACACCACAGGGCAGACTGAAGCTAACCCCAAAACAACATTATACACAGATACAGCCAAATAGTTGCCTTTATTGAAAACTAGAGGATGCCCGCAAAATCGCGGTCAATTGAGCTAAATGTGGACACAGTACTAATTTGACTGATCCAAACAAAATGAGTAATCATTGTAAAGGATCATCTACCATACATCAATTGTGTACAGTTTTGTTAAAATTGCTTTAGTGGTTTAAGAGGAGTTGACCATTAACTTTTTTCTTTTTGTTTTTTTAATCCTTCCTTATCAAATTATCTTTCTCCTAAGTCAGAACTGAACTATTTTTAACAATCAAAGAAAAAACCTATCCCAATCCCGAAATTTAAATGGTGCACCCTTAAGTTTCATATCCTCATGCCAAATGAACTTTCCTGGAAAAATTGGTTTAATCTGGGACAAAGAAGCTGTTTTATTGGTCCCAGGTTTAAGTTGACCCACGGGTATGGGGGGAGCTGATGTTTTTCTATGACGATGACGACACAGACAAAGACAAAGTGAGGACTTCAAAAGTTGATATGGCCCGTTGTGGAAAAAAACAAACTCCATTAAAACAATCTGACTGCTCAAGACATGCGTTGTGTAAATGACCTATCTTTGCAGCAATGGATTAATTCAATATTAGCAGTCTCTACCTGTAACCCTGGTGCTATTAGCTGGTTATCCTGAGGCTTGCCCAAGTTTTCACTCCATGGACAGTGGGCAAGAGAGTAACCATGATTTTTATGTTATCAAGAATTTCACTTATAAGCACACTATAGGGGGCCTTCTTGGTCTAGTTTGAGGGTGTTAATGTTTTTGCAACATCAAGACGCAGAAGAGACATTAAAGCCTTGTTCCTTGATATCAGTTATTTCAATGTATCATGCGAGTTTTTTTCAGGTGCATATTCACTCCATAACCATCCTTTCATATGTATATACACATATGTAATCAACCCCCAAACTCGTAATTTTTTAATGGATAAATTGGTGAGAAAAGTAAAAAGGGGACTTTTTAGCATTTTGTCCTATTATTCTGCGAAATTTCATGTTAATTATCAAAGAATTACGCCCAATAATGCTTTCAAGTAGGTCATCGAAGTAGTGTCTTGATAACTCGAAAAATATTTTTATCCAGCTCAAAATCAAACATGCATGTATTTTTGTGCTTAACAACTGTACAAAGTTTTGATTATCAAATGGAAAACACCGGGAGACAAAGGCGAAGACTTACCCGCAGACTTCGGGTGCAGGTGTTTTTACACATAACAAGGGGGAAGGTTTACTTTGGCACATTCTACGCCTTTCTATATTCTGCACCTCAGAAAAATGGTGGATGTTGTTTCGTTAAGTAAAATAATGAATGTACAATACTTGTGTAACACATGTACACACGATCTGGACAGTATGTCAATTGAAATGTGCGAAAGCATATTATAACACACAGTCTCCTAATTGGTATTATTTCCCAAAAATTTGGGTTTTCCGTAGAAAAAAAGATTGTTTCCAGGACAAATTTAGGAACACTACATTTATACTTTATATCACAAATATATTCGACCTTGTATGGTTTCAGAGGAGTTGCGGCTCAAAGAAATCGGTCTCTTCCTTTAGTAGTATAGATGTATATTTACATATAAAGTACTTATTTAAAATTTCATCAAAATCAATAAAGTAGTTAACCAGGGCTTACAATGTTTCCACATGCAAAACACAGAAGTTGGGTTATCCCCTTTGCAGCCATAAAAACTGTCTTCCTTCATGCACATCAATCTACTTATGCTGTCTAACCTACCTATAAAATTTAAAACTTTAAAAAACATAAATTGCATTAGCTCTCTTTAGAGACATTGTGTAAACATTTTCTCCCTAAATGTAGATCTACAAAGGATGCCCACCTAACCTTCCTGAGTGTTTATGAAGAGTTGTGGTCACAAGATTTGTTAAAAGGTGAACCATTGGACATATTGACAGGTAGAATGTGCAATTCCTTAATATCCTGGTGTAAAAATCCTGATGGTCATGACTATAGAAATCTCTACTGCCTGAATGAATTTTGCTAGATGTCTGCTCTGACAGTTTAGGAACGTTTTGTATTCAGCACAGAATCATCCAATAAGTGGCACTTTACAGAAATGATTGTGGGGCTGCTATGTCGATTTAAGTCTTATATATTAACAAAGATCCTTTCTTTCATTATATAGATAGTAAAAATGGTTCAGAGGCAAACACATTCTTGATAAATAGGAAATAATTCCGTGTGACAAAAATAAATACAACACAGATCGTTACTGGTTGCTCTTCAAAATTGCTTTTCAGTATTTCACAGTTAGAAATCTAGATTAGAAAACAAGATAATATCACTGATGAATGGACAAATTCATTCTAGTCAACAATCACTTCCAAGCCAACTCACTTTCTCTTTAAATGTGGTGATAATTATGAAGACTATTAATAAGTTTGTATGTACATGTAATAAAGAACCTAATCCTATTTATTTACAGGTGTAACAAATCTATTACTTTTTCCATTTGTTTATCCCTATTACCAGGTATTACTGATTGTGGTAAAAATTCCTTACCGGAAGAAAAATCTTTTGAAGAGAGAATGCAATGAAAGCATTATCCATAATTTAGAAATGAGAAAAGTCCACAAAAATGACTTTTTGCATTATTTTTTTAAGTCCAAGGGCCATTACTTTGCAAAAAATCAACTGACTGAAACAAAATACAAACTTGATACTATTAAGTGTATATCAGCAAGCATGGCATAAAAATGCAGAAAACACTTGTCACGCAATGTACCAAATATCAAATAAAAAACAGCAATCATGAGAAAAAAGTACTGAAAATTAAGTTTGTGTATTAATTTTCAAAGTACAAGGGCCATAACTCAGCAAAAAAGAAACAAACCAGAACAAAATTAAAACTTGACCTGTAACTTGTCATGATAGAGCAATGCTACAAAAATTTATAATGTATACAAATGTATCTTCAAGCATGCCCCCCCAAAAAATGTGGAAAACTGACTTGCCTCAAGGATGGGTCCAATTAAGGGCATGATGGGCGTACGTCCGCCTTTTCTAAATGAAACAAAACAAAAAACTATCGTAATCTGCTAAATATTGCATTGAATATGGCAATTTATCATATTAATTCATTCGACATGTCATAATTTGATTTTATTAGATACTGATTCTTGTAATTATGCCTCACCTTCATCAAATCCTGGACCTGTCCCTGTGCCTGACTGAATTAAGGCTACATGGAATGCAAACCTTAAGTCCTTTTCAGAGAAAGTTACCAATAAGGGACTAATAAACAACTTTTCACTCAGCTGCTAAGATACTATAATGTATTAACCTAAAAGTCTGGCAAAATCTAGACCTACCATAAATCAATGGGTTGCCTGTATGAAAATTAATTTAAGTTTATTTTTGCCTTCGTAAATAGATGTTTTCCCTGTTCCATTTAAAATATAGAAAAGGTCGTGAAAAATCTATTAATGTAAATGTCTCTTTCACAGTACCTCTGTATACCTGTGTATAATAATGTGGCTAGCTGCAGCCTGCCCTGGGGTATGAGGATTTCCACATGGTTCATTGAAGACCAATGGATAGCCTTGGATTGATATTTCATCCAAGTGGGGTTGTTGTCTCTTCGACATAATCACCATATCTATTCTCGTTACATTAAAATCAGACCATCAATGAATAACAAAGAAACACCTGTAAATTCATAAAAAACAAAGTGCTATTCTGCATAGTTACAGGTATTATTCTATACTGTCATAGCAAAGAAATTCTCAGCCTATTTGGAACTGATGTTAATTTACCATTTAAAATCATTTGGGACATACATCTGAAACACCAAAATATTGACCAAAGTGATGCTTACTCTTGCAATAAAGGATTTTTCCTAGGGCCCTGAACAGGAACAATGATGTATCCCTTCCTCCAATGGCTGCTAGTTCATTCTCTGGTGAACCAGTCTGACTCTCAGACGATTTCAGTTTAGACTTGGTTGTTCTACTTGATTGTTTTTTTGGTGGTGGTTTTCCTTTCATTCTTCCTGTAGCTACTAAATCTACTGTGTCTAGAGTTAGAGTGACATCATTATTCATAACAACAGAAATTTGATCTGATGATCACAGAAAGTGATTACCTTGCTTAAAAAATTGAAAAAGGGACCACAACTTCTCCAATGATAAACAGAATGTTTACTATAACATGTACATTTTCATGGGGTATTATTTGCCTGATTTGATGGGACAAACATTTGTCTGGGATGTAAATTTTGTAGTCAATTTTTAAATACGAATTGAATGTGCATTATTTGACAGAGTGAATGTACCATTTAACCATTTAAGTTACTGCAAGACAAGAAAGACAGATAATGCACAGCTAACCTATGCTATGCCTGTCAATACTTTTTATAATTCAGAAGTGAGAAGTCCAACAATGCAACACAAAGACTTCTTCAGTGTACCAAAATATTACTTAAATCTGTCTAAAAGTTTTTCAGTTAACCCATACATGACCTGTAGACAAGACAGACAGATAGGCATCTACAGGTACATGTAATAGGCTGACATATAAGCTAACTCTAGTCTGGGAATTACTTTATATTCTGAAAATTTATCCATCTCTCAACCAAATTGATCATTTCTAGTGATTTGTTGTTCATGGATATTAAATGGTCAAAATTCTAGTGAAGTTGATATTATCTCACAGTTGACTATACAAAAAAAATATTTTGAACATATAATTGATTTTACTTATCAATAATGATAAGACCGTTAAAAAGAATAATGATGATGGAAATGTAACCATCAAATAGTACCTTTTTCACATGCAAACTGTAAAGCATTGATAGCACCACGGATATCACCAGCACTTGACATAGATATAGATTCAATTACAGTCTTTGATGGCATACTGAACTTGTGACCTCCCTATAGGTAGAAGTAAAAAAAGAAAAGGAAAAAGTATAAATGTTAGAACAAAATAAGTTCATGTAACTACATGTATAAGTCTAATAAGGCTAAAGAAAAACATAAAGTACATTTGTACTGCTAAGAAATTTGAAAAGTCATTATTCAATAGATGCCTTCAATCAACACAAAGTTTGTAGTTCAAGCATGCTTTGCATAGAAACTGTCTTTGATAGACATACAACTGTTGTTAAATAATCTTTCCCCTTTTAAAACAAAAACATCTGAGTTCCCTGATATATTACTTAAAACAGTCATTCAATATGATGGTAAGAAGTCTTAATGAACTCCCACAGTTTTTTTCTTGTGTATTTGAAATTAATTGGAAAGATTGCATAACCGAAATATGATAATGAGTGCAGAAAAATGCCTAAACTAATGAGTGGTGCAGAACAAGAGTTAAAATCTTCAAGTGGGCTTGACAAAAGTAATTATACCTTTTTCAACATAAAATTTTAATTTTGTGATCAACAAGTTGATATTGTATTTGTGACATTTTAGTGAGAGAATCCACATGTTATTTAGTGAAATTTATAACACAGGGAGCATTTGAAAAAAATCACAGCTATGTAATAAAAATATAGTTATGTTTTTGTGTGTTACTTCCCAATATGAATTTTTATAGGGTTTTTTATGCATATATATACTTGTGATGTATGTATTTTTGTGGTTTTCATGGACAATTTAGAACTATAAAATCAAGAAGTCAATGAACTATTATCTCCCCTGATGAAAGTGGAATAATTGTTTGTTGCATGGCTTTTGGTTGATGACTGTCTCATTCCCAATCAAACCACATCTCCTATTTTTTAATAATGTTAATCAAAAGGTCATGTACACAGATCCACAAAAATAGAACTAAATGCTTACAAGTGTTTTTAATCTCCAGCAAAACAAATAAGTCAAGCAAATGGTGGACATTTTTTTGGGCTGTATTGAAAGACAAACCACAAAATGGTGGACATTTTATCAATTCACAGAGTGAACTGTCAGAACTCCAGAAAGGTTGGGATATATCAATTCACAGAGTGAAGTGTCAGAACTCCAGAAAGAATGGGATATATCAATTCACAGAGTGAACTGTCAGAACTCCAGAAAGGTTGGGATATATCAATTCACATAGTGAAGTGTCAGAACTCCAGAAAGGATGGGATATATCAATTCACAGAGTGAACTGTCAGAACTCCAGAAAGGATGGGATATATCAATTCACAGAGTGAACTGTCAGAACTCCAGAAAGGATGGGATATATCAATTCACAGAGTGAAGTGTCAGAACTCCAGAAAGGATGGGATATATCAATCACTGGTAATGAGCTGAAAAAAACATAAAGGAAAAACTTTTCTGATGTATGACATATAAATGGATAATTAAATGGTTCATGTTAATTGCAATGTTCAATGTGGTTATTTATATCAGGAAATAATTATGATAACTTTACAGTCATGTATTCCTTATTAAGATTACTACAGATCTTTTTTGCTGTAAGAAGAATATATATGGTTCTTTGCGTATAGGTAGGGAAATGGCCTAAATAATGTTATTTAGTCCATGTGGTATGTAATGGTAATTTAGTTTTAGGAGTGGGGTAAACATGATATTCCTTTTCCATTACTTCTATAGGAATCAAATTTTACACTTTCTCTTGAAAATTGACTTTCAAGTTTTTTTTTCTGATATTTTTGCCTATGAGAAGATCTATTTCGCAATTTGTCATAGGAAATTACCTGCATTGACTCCTGTTTGGCTATTTTTGTCAATACTTTAATCATACTAGTGGAAGCAACTGCATTGAAACTGAAAATAAAATAAATCAAAATTTAACAAAAACTGAAGAGTATTGCACAAAGCGATACAAAATCAACTGTAGGCTCAATAAAGTACTAAAAGTGTCTTAAGCATTACCAGTAACCAATCTAACTATTATTTTGACTATGCAGAGTAATGCATCTGATTAATAGGAAATAAATTTCTCCAATACAAGTGAATCAAATAAGGAACAAATTTCTAGAAACCTCGTCATCTCAAAAACAGTCAATCACAGGCTTAATTTGGCAAGCATATTTCTTAAAGCTCTTGTATTTAGGCTGGAATTATCATACAGAATCCAATAAAATCTTTTTTTTTTTCAAAATCACACCAAAAATTTAAAAAATCCATTTTTTGGGGCATGATCCCATTAGGCACCTTACAACTCAAAACTGTATGAGATATCTGAAATCTGATTGAAAAATACAGGCAAGGTTTTTCATGAGGAATCAAATATTAAAAAAAAATCAAAATCACACCAAAAATTTAGAGACAATTCATTTGGGCGTGACCCTCCTCTGACTCCTTATTATTCCAAAACTGTTAATGATATCTGAAATCAGATTCGAAAATGCAGGCAAGGACTTTCATGAGGAATCTAATAAAAAAAAATTCACAATCAGACCAGAAATAAACTATTGAGATGGAATCCATCTCTGTGTCCCCCCACAGTGGCAATTAAGCTATATATATACGAAATGTATAAAAGTGATCTACCCATGTGCCAAATATCAAAAACCCACATCAAAAGGCAAAAATGTTTCAGCCTAGACCCCAGGAATTTGACCTTGATGTCAAATTTCAAGGTCACAGGCCATTATCCATAGAAGGCGACACATTGTCTCTAGGTGATCTACCCATATAGTACAATTTCAAAACAGATTCATTCACTAATACTCAAGCTATTTTCTGGACATCAGGAAAATAAATGTTTCTGGCCTTCCTTTTTGGTCCTTGATTTCTGAAAAGTTCAAGTCTTTACCCAAAAAATCAATCGAAGTCTGACCATTGTGGTATAGAATATTGTGGAACAATAATGTAGATATTCCTATGTTTTTATTGGAGTTATATAGTTAAATTCTAGGAAATGCTTGTTTTAAGCCCCTTTTTTGGCCCTTAATTCTATTTTGAGTTTGAAACCTTGTTATACAATTCTATAAAGATCAACGAAGTAATACTCATATTATCGCACGAAAACCAAGTGTCTATGAATGACGAAAACAACTGGGCCATACAACCACAAATTGTTTGCAGTTGTACAAGAAGAAAATTATATAATGTATGCAACCTATTGATAATTATTTTATGTACAACTGTCAATGAGGAGCATCTTTAACCATTTATACAGGAGCTCAACAGGGGTGCCCATTATATTCTTTGTTGATCAATAATTAAAATAACAAAAGGTTCTGTAACATGGATTATACTCTTCAAATTTGTCAATTTCAGTTTGTGTAAATCTGCACTTTTTCAGGTAAACTGTATACTAATGGATTTTCTTTGAAGTTTCCTGAAGATTTTTGAAGTTATCTTTAGTAATTGATAGCTGTCATCAACTCATGGCATGTAAAGTAGTCAATTAAGTCTTCATGTCATTTCAAAGAGAACTGCACAGCTATTTCTACCATATACCATATACATATAGCAAATAAATCCACAAAGAGAACTGCACAGCCATTTCTACCATATACCATATACATATAGCAAATAAATCCACAAAGAAAAACACAGAGTTTCAAATGCGAGCAGATAAGTTTTGTCCTTCCTTAGACAATGTCATCAGAACAGTTTTATTTTTATGTCAGAATCAATGTAGATCACAGCATATTACTTCAACAGTCTAAAAAGGTCGGTAATAAATAACTTCTCAAAAACAGAGAAAGTAGGTGTACAGTGGAAATATCAAAGGATTAAAGTTCAATGGATGATTTTGCAATACAAACTACACAAAAGAAAAGAATTGATTCTTGTTGGGATATGGAATGTCTGTTACCTGAATTAAAAGATCATAATATAATATGACATCTGAAGGAAGACATTAAATTATTGCAGAACTCAAACAAATGACTACTAATTATAATTGGTATGCGTTGCTCATCCTTTATGTATCAATCGAACAATTACAACTAACAACAGCTTCAACAAATAACCTTCAATATCAATTATTATTTGTGTGTTTATATATCAAATCAGAAACATGCAAAAAACAAACACTGATAAGTGAATCAAATCCTCCCATGGAGTTATTAGCTTTCATATTAATCAAGAAAAAATTGACTTTGATGTCCTGTTTTTTTTTAGTAACAGTGACCATGTTTTTCCAAAGGATCAAAAATCCCCACATTAGTTCTATGCAGGATATCCTTAAGTATATTCATACCAAGTTTGGTTCCAATTGGTCAAATAATATATGTGGAAAACTTCTGTCTGACCCCTATGTTCTATTTTTATTAACAGCAGCCATATTTTTTGGCGCATCAAAAATCTTCACACCAGTTCTATGCAGGACACCTCAAAGAACATTCATACTAAGTTAGGTTCCAATTGGTCAAGTAGTGTCAGAGGAAAAATAGTTGAAGACGACGGACGACGATGATGGATGCCAAGTAATGGTAACAGTTCACATGGCCTTTGCCCAGGTGAGCTAAAAACTGGAAGCAATGCTTAACCCCACTCCCTAATTTAATAACATGCACCATTTGACCTTCAACTTAATCTGGATTCAAATATAAACAAGAGGCTCCCGGGAGCCTGAATCACTCACCCAGTTAAATTTTGCCTTATGATAAGGATCCTTTCAGCGGTTGAAAGAATTTGGTTACACATTACGGTTTTGGAGATATATGAGAAAAACTTCTGGTTAACCCCATTGTTATATTTTTAGTAACAATGGTAAAGTTTTTCCAAAGATAAAAAATTCCTACATTAGTTCTATGAAAAATACCCTTAGGAATATTCATACCAAATTTGGTTTAAATTGGTAGTGTCAGAGCAGAAGATTTTTGAAAGAAATATCATTAAAAATAAGAGAAAATATATGAGAAAAACTTCTGACTGACCCCTGTGTTCTATTTTTAGTAACATCAGTAATATTTTTTGACAGATCAAAATGCCCACATCAGTTCTATGCAGGATACCCCAAGGCACATTCATACCAAGTTTGCTTCCAATTGGTCAAGTAGTGTCAGAGGAGAAGATTTTTGAAAGAAATAACATTAAAAATAGCACAAAAAACATAGAACAAGAGGCTCCCAGGATTCTGAATTTCTCACCTGGTTAAATTTTGTCTTTCAAGGGCAATATATTTAACAAGGAATTGTCGAAATATTTTGACTTCAGAAGACTTTGGTAGGACTTATAATAAGAATCATTTCTGCAATTGAAGTTTCTATCTATCATAGTTTAAAAGATATTGGCTGAAAACTGTAAAAAAAAAAACCCAAAAAGTCATTTTTTACCTTTCAAGGGCAATAACTCTTACAAGGAGTTGTCTGACAACTTTGATCCCTTCTAGACTTTTGTAAATCTTATAATACAGATCATTTCTGTAATTGAAACAATTTGGCTAAATCGCTGAAGATATATTATGCGAAAAACTACTGTCTGACTCCTATGTTCTATTTTTAGTAACAGCAGCCATGTTTTTTGACAGGTCAAAAATCCCCAAACCAGTTGTATGCAGGACACCCAAAGGAACATTCATATTAAGTTTGGTCAAGTGTCAGGGGAGAAGATTTTTTTTAAGAAATAACAAAAATAACAAAAAATGTTTGAAAAGGGCAATAACTAAAACATGGCTAAACAGATTTAAACGAAAATTTGACCACAGACAGATCTCATCATGCTGAATGCTTTGACCCACGTCAAAATTTGGGTAAACCTTAGGGTTTAAGAGATATATAATAAAAACTACTGTCTGAGCCCTATGTTCTATTTTTAGTAACAGCGGCCACATTTTTTGACAGATAAAAAAATCCTTATATCAGTCTTATGTAGGATACCCAAAGGAGCATGCATACCAAGTTTGGTTCTAATTGGTCAAAGTGTCAGAGGAGAAGGGTTTTTTTTTAGAGAAATAACATCAAAAATAGAAAAAAAACACCAAATAAAGGGCAATAAATCCAACACAGCTAAACAGTTTTAACTGAAAATTTGACAACAGATGGATCTTATCATGCTAAACACTATTATCCAATCATTATTTGGCTAAACTATATGGTTATGGAGATATATGCAAAAAAACTATCATCTGATCCCTATGTTCTATTTTTTAGTAACAGTGGCCATGTTTTTTGACTGATCAAAAATCCCCACATCAGTTCTATGCAGGATACCCCAAGGAACATTCGAACAAAGTTTGGTTCCAATTGGTCAAGTAGTGTCAGAGCAGAAGAGTTTTGAAAAATTGTTAACAACGACGGACAGTGACGGATGCCAAATGAAGGCATTAGCTCACATGGCCTTTGGCAAGGTGAGTTAAGAAGGGGATGGCAAAATGATCAAAATGGCCTAACTTAAGATGACCTTATGGATTTTGCTTAAAATTAAACATAACCTTATTTTATAGTACTTAACAACTGTATACAGTTTAAAAACTCATTGCTTAATTCTCAAGTTATCATCTGGAAACAAAGAATGTTCAGATGGATAGACAGACGGGCAAGCAACTTTTCAGGGGTATTACAAAACACCCAATAGATTCTGTGTTCAATAGATTCCATTCTGCAATGGATTAACAAATGAAAGATTAGTCTCCATTCCCCTATTTTATAGATGACATAGTCAATGCTTCGCTTTGTGAAATCCTACTGATTTTGATCAAAATTTAAAATAGGAGGTGTACAGTGGAAATATCAAAGGATTAAAGTTCAATGGATGATTTTGCAATACAAACTACACAATTTCCATCTTACTTCAGGTCAACAAAGATTACTTGGAGGCAAAAAGATGTTTCATTACAAGAATTCATTCTTACAATAATTTGTTTGAAAATTTCGTTAAATGTAGAGGAAAATTAGGGCAAACACAAGAAAATGTTAGCATGGAAAACACTTTTACCTTCCTCTTCAATTTAAAATTTCTGGATCCAGCTATGATGCCTTTATTCAATAGCCCTTATTTTTTATCCATTAATCTCTTTTTTTCTTTTCTTTTTTTTTTTAAATATTCTACAGAACATGAATGCATTACCTGATATTTTCCACATCTAACTCTTGTTGGAGATCTTTAGGAAAGAGTAATCTCTCATTAGATTCACTCTTTGTAGAATCACTGATTATAAACACTAATGGACACTTTCCAATCTTTCTATACTTCCTGAAATAAAAAACATTAAATCTTAAGTGACACATCCACTTGGAAAATTAAAGTTAGCCCTAAACCTCCTACTGACAAGAATCCATCATTTATTATGTACATTCATATAAAATGAACTCAATTTTCATACAAAAATTTCCTCAAAATGTTGTTTAGAGTGTAAATACATGTAAAGAGAGACAGACAAATGCAGTAGTTTCTGATAAAAGTTTATACTTTCCCTATAAGGTTGGAAGGTAATTGTACCACCAAGAGGACTATATTGATGATGCACCCTATGTTCTTATGAGCCAGGCATCAACTAATATGAATATTCCAGACTACCTAGAATACCCCACTCTGCATTAAGGTAAAGGTTCAGTAAGCGTCTATCCATAGATATTTAAAAATTTTGTCTGTAGTTAGAACTCGCAATTTAACACAACATTCTAAATTTTCAGCATGTGTTACCAAGTTTTTAACTGAGAAATACAACTTTCATTTCACCAAAAACATAGAAATCCCTGGATATCTAGTACTTATATACCATATAATGTGTTGTTATTCTACTATAAACACAAAATCTGGTTTATAGAATTTCTTGAAAACGTTATATTATGTTCCTTAGTGTATTTGTAGCATTTTTAGCAAATAAAATTAGGGGGTCAGCAGACTTGTTTATTTACTATAGACAAATAAACATGAAGAATTTGTTATAAAAAATGAAAAAAGGGGGACATGAAGGTGTTTTATTGGCAACATCACATTAACATGCTCTAAACAAGGATTTCAATGTCACACCTAACTTTTGGCTTGAAATTAATTACACAATGAATTTTAGTTTCAGGTTCAGTCCTTATGTGTAACCTCATCAAAGGAAATAACATGCATATTGCTGGAAAGAAATAGTTCCCCGTTACTTTATATCATTTTAACAGATGTGACATATTTTTTAAAACACAACCTACATTGTATATTAGAGTGGTTAAAAGTAATGGCTAAGTTTATTTAAAAAGATCACATTGGACAGAATATTACTATACATGCATGTAAAAGTTTCAACCATTCTCTGGTCAATAATAATTTTATATTGAAAAAAATATTCAATATTGAAACAATAAACCAAGTGAAACTAACATACGATCATACTACATTTATAGAATATGAAAAAAAAAATTGTAATACAAAAGCTGAAAACTGGTTCTTGTTGGATTGTAACAGCCGAAAACGGTGTTCAATTTTGTGCCATTTTTCTTCAATGACATTAAGACTTACTGATTCTTTATTTTAAGTAGTTGACACATTTTTAGTACAGAGAAAACATTCAAATTTGATTTGACCTTTATTAAATGTTTGACATAGTATAAAGATATTACCTGAATGAAGTGCTCGAAGAAGTTTTAAGTATGCAGTTATTTAGGAAAATGTTTTTTTCTTACCTTTTTTGACCCCTTGCTTTTTAAAACATTAGGGCCATAGCCTATCAACATTAAATACAAATAAAAGAAACAAAACTTCCTTTTGTGATATGAAACTGTGAGGCACAATATCATAGATATACTTTGACTCAAATTATTGTCCAGACATCAGTATTTTTTTTTGTTTCTGATGCCTATTTGGTCCTAAGTGGTTCAAGTTACAACCTATAAAGTCAGTGTCCAAGTATCTTTTGTTGTTACATGATACAGCCTTATTTACAACTTCAAAGAAATCCATATACTTATACTCCAGTTATTGTCCAGACATCCTGGTATTCCTTAACAGTATTATAAACAAACCTTAAAATCAATACCAGCTTCCGTTTTGTTGTATGGTACAACTTCATCGTAAAAATCTAAATACTTTTCTCAAAGAGTAATCAAGTAGAAATCAAAAGAATGTAATCTAGTCACAAAGACCACACATGGAAAACCGACAAACACAACAAAGAACATAAAGTAACTAAAATAATACGTACAATGTACCAACTAACAAAAGTAAATAAGCAAGTCGAACAACTAAAAACTGGGAGCATGGGCCAGGTGCACCTGTAGGGTAAGCGTCTTCTGCTTTTCTAGAAACACCCACCAACTTGACCAAACTGATGTGCAGACAACAATTGTCTATAGTACCACACTAGGATCTGGAAACGGTAAAAAATGCCGGTCATTGACTGACAAAGTTTTCAAATGTCCGACAATCATTTTCCAGTATCGGACATTAAAAAAATTCGTCAACCCTAATTAATTACAGTCAACATGGTTTTATTACTTTATAAACATCCTAGCTATCTGTCTCCTAATTGTTTATTGGAAATTATTTAACAGGTGTGTGTCAATATTAATAAGCCGATGTACAGCACCTGTGACTGCTATTTTACCTGTAACTGATTAGTTGATTGCATAATTAAATTAACAATATTATTGATTTAACGGTTCACATGCAGCACCATTATGTATACAAATTAACTGAAGTGACTCAGAGAATTTTCATACATTCATTACTTGATTTAAATAAGGAAAAGATTGACAAAACCATTTTCCCCGCCAATCTTTCAGCAGTAACGAAAGAACATGGTGCTGAAACTACGAATCAGTTGTAGTTTGTTATTATTAATTCATTGATTGAATCTTTTTAATACAGAAGCTAACAACCCATTCAAATCAATATACAAAATGTATTCACAATTTCTCATTTTTAAAATAATCAATATTTTTTTCATCATTTGGGAGTTTTTGACTGTTTGCCGATGTGAAGCAAAAGTCTGAGAGACACGATGTTTTGTTTACATGTCAGGACATCCACGTGTGGTTGAAACCTAACTCGTTCACTCGTTGAGATATTTTGTAAGAGACAGAGTACAAGATGGAATAACACAAATTCCTATATTAATCTTTAAATAACTACAAAAAGGATTTTTAAAGTTTAAACTCGATCTAGGCAGGTAAAAGACTGACAAAAACATCTGCTAAGTAGATAAAATGTCTGACATGGGCTGTCCGGACCCTTGGTACCACAATGTACAATACAAACTTTCTTGTCATACAGCAAAATCCATCTAAACTGAACCCCAAAAAAACTGTCTAAAGCACATATTCATATCAGTGTAAATGTATTTTGAACCTGGACAAAACAAACATCTGTGTTAAGTGAACAAAGTCTGCAGTTAAGTTGAAAATTTACTGTAAAAAAAATATCACTGTAACCCTGAACAATGTATAGACCATACTTCAGTGTAAAACGATATCATTGCAACCCTGAACAATGTATAGACCATACTTCAGTGTAAAACAATATCACTGCAACCCTGAACAATGTATAGACCATACTTCAGTGTAAAGCACAATACAGTTATTGAATTACTAAAACTGTTCAGATATTGTCTTCTTAATGGTATGACAAGTACAAAGAAGGAGAGTTAATGTCAAATTACCTCACAATGTAAAATAACTAGACAAGGAAGAAATTTAATTTAACTTACAATGTTATGAAATAGCCAACAGGATGGGAGATCAAGTTATCACAAAGTATCATGAAATAACAAAAAGGGAGAGGGACCTAAACATTCTAAACAATGTCATAAAATAATTTAGTTGAATTAAATTACCTCACTATGTCATGGAAAATTGTTGCATCTCTGTAAAACACATTTGGAAACTCCTGTAATAATCAAATAGTGGGCATCATGTTACTACCCACAAAAAACAAATGTATAGCATGAATGTAACTGATTTGATTTTACCCTAACAGCATTATACATTCCTGACCAAAATCAGACCAAACAAATTATATGGACAGAGGAAGGAACAAACAGACAAACAGACAGACAGGGTGATTCCTGTTTATAAACTTTGTTTGTGCCATATAAAAAGAAGCAAACTAATTAGCGCTTAATGAGCCTAGCCTTTAACAGTTTTCTGTGTAATAATTCACACCTACTGGCAATGGTAGTATGGTATGCCAAGGAAAGTATGGTATGCCAAGGGAAAAAATACAAGTCAGAAATCTGTGTAATAATTCACATCTACTGGCTATACTTAAAAAAGTATGGAATGCCAAGGGAAAAAATACAAGTCAGAAAGCAATAAAGTTTCATGCATGATTCACATCACCCCCATTTCAAAGGTGCTTTATCTTAATATCAATTTTAAAACCCTGTCTGCTATATTGTCAAAGTTGACTTTACAAAGGTTATAATAATACCTTATGCCATTACACTCATCAGTAAAATCTAGAACATTCTGGAAATTGTGGGAAAGAGTAATCAAGGGAATCAAAGTTATAGCAGTAATCAAAAGAATGTAATTCAGGGACAAAGACCAGACATGGAAAACAGATATACACAACAAAGAACATAAAGTAACTAAAATCACACACACAAAGTAACAAAAGCAAATGAGCAACTCGGACTCCACTAAAAACTGGGAGTATGGACCAGGTGCACTGGAAGGGTAAACGTCCTCTGTTCTTCTAAAAACACCTGCCAAGTTGCTCATAAAAAGTCAAGTCCAGGGTAGACAAAGGAGGAAAGGAAAACTATGACCTGTTGAATAAATCAGTTTTCATAGTACAGATGGATACACCATAACGATCCACAAGTTCATGATGATGACCATAAAACTTCCGTAGTGATGACTTCAATCTTGTAGCAATATAACCTTGTTCCAGAAGCCAATTTGTTAGAGTTCTAGTGCGATACAAAAAGTCTGCATAGTTTCGGCAAGCTCTGGCATAACATATGGGTTGTGATATGAACACTCCATACGCAGGTGCTGAAGGGATGTTGCCACAGATGAAAGGAAAGTTGACAATATATTCTGAATGAAAAGTCATCACGTTTGTCGTAAAGTTTGGTCAATAATTTTCCTTTACCATCGATTTCTAAGTGTAAGTCAAGATAAGAGGCTGACTTTACAGTGTCTGTAGTATCCTTTACCTCAAGTTCTTTGGGGGTAGATGCGATGTATCAAATTCCCAAAAATTAGGATTGTTTAAAGATAATACGTCTTGTATATAGCGAAAATGGAGATCAAAGGATCTAGCCAAACGATATTCTTTTTTTCGGGTCAGATCAGCTATAAAGTCAGCCTCATAAGAGTGAAGGAATAGGTCTACAAGTACAGAAGCACAATTTGTTCAAACTGGAATACCGACCGTTTGTTGAAAAACATGTCCACCACACTGGACAAATATGTTGTCAATTAAAAATTCCAGCATTTTGTAAACATCTTCCTCTGTATATTTGGAAGATGACTTGGAATTATTTCTTACAAAATATGAGGAATCTCTACCAAGAACTATATATTTGTATCTAGGTGTACCATCTTTTTTGGAAAAACAACGATGTATAATGTATAAGTCGAGATTTTAACTGAGTATGGGGAATAGAAATATACAGTGTTGAAAAATTACAGGTTTTTATGCTATTATATTCAGATAATAGTCTTGAATTGATAGTCAAAAGATCTTTCGAATTTTTCAGGGTCCACATTGAATTAATACCACTACGGGAGTAACAAGTATTGTGGTAGGACTGCAGACCCTCTTTGACAGTTGTGAGTATAGAAGGTAAAAGTTTTGAAAGAGGTTTTGGTAGTACATTTTGCAAATCCAGCTATGAAACGTCGTTTGTATGGATTCTTGTGGAGTTTAGAAATCCAGTACATAGACAGTAAATCACATTGTCCTTTGTAGAGAGACCAAAAGAGGATAGCACAGATTTATCATTTTCCACAATAAAAGGTACATGTATCAAAGAGCTAACTGTAAAAATACAACCCCCCCCCCACCCACTGAGAGAAAATCTACCAAGACTATTCACCAGTCTCAGCAAGAGAGATAACCAACTTATTTCTATCCTTTTAGTACTGAGCTACATGTATATAATCATGTTGTGCACTTTAGTACGACAATGCTCTGAATTCTTACCTCTACAAGTATAACTTTTCTAGACGACTGGTCCTCACCGAAAATACCTAATGAGTTGTACTTATTAGCCCTTAATAGAAACTGCTGAAACAGTGACATCTGGGATTCCGATGGAATATAATTATGGAATTTTTTATCTGAAAACAAAAAAAAACAATGTTAGACTACATTATCATAATTGTTTATATCCTTTTTACATTCAGTAGTAAAAAAACAACACCTCATGAGATACTGTACATTGAACATAATACTGATAGCAACCATAAATGTTTAAAAGGACATAAAGTAAAGGAGTGTAATATCAGAATTCATCTACTATAAAGCACTGTATAGAACATCTTGATGTTATATACCATCAAAATGTGTGGTTGCAATATGTAGAGAATGAAAGGAAAATGTATGTTACAGACAGGCAAACATAAAAAATAAAATTCCCATTTCTTTGAAGTAGAGCAAGTTGGAAAATATAATACATGTACATGTTAGTCTTTACCCCAAATTTGTTCTTTCTTAAAACATAATCCTAAGGCTAAAAACTTTATTTCATCCTGAATTCCTAAACCTTCCAATGAATTCTAGAAATACTGTGAGCAATATCCCCCTCCAACTTTGCTTATGAATATCAATATTAATCATGAAACCCCTGAACTCGTTCAAAAGCAAAACAGGACGTGTACAATGGAGATCATTAATGTGTGAAAATTTCATCAAATTCCATTCTGCAGTTTCTGAATAGTTGCAGCTGAAACTAATATTTCATTAGTTATTTTAATTAATATTTAAATTGTTCCTGACCCCTCTTTCCCTCACAATTAATTCTAGAGTAGCCCTAATCAGTATATACATTCACTGCACATAAAAAACAAATTTTCCAAGATTTTTTTCAAGCTAGCATAGTTAATAAATTTTCACAACAAACAACATTACCATCTTGATCAGTAAGTCCTTGGTTATACGTTGTAGTAATTGGGTTGATCCATTCCTGTACACTATACTGAAGGTCATGTGATAAAGCCTGTATGGTCGCTGTTTTACCTACTCCAGATGCCCCTGTTAGCAGAAGAATTGGTGGTAACTGGAAGGAAACATTGACAATAAAACAAAGGTAGAAAACAAGGTAACTTAAAATTAATAATAATTTCTCAAGCCTTAGATACCAAAATGTACAGACTTTTTAGGGTATGTCTGATAATATACAATTAATGACTTTGGATGAGTTAAATATCATCATTTATCAATCTTATAATTAAATCTATATATAATAAAAAATAATAAACAAGGCCACAGGCAAAGTGATTATAGACCTCAAGGGTTGATAAATCATAATATAAACTGAAATCCAAAATTACCAACTGTTTTATTACATGACTAATTTGTTCCAACAATTTCAACTGACAAAATTTCTGGATGAAACTAACAAGCTCAAAGGTAAAAATCAGTACAGAGATACAAATGTAAGCATTTGTGACTTTCCTAAATCAATTATAACGTTCAGTGCTCCAGCTAGAAGTTTAAAAGGGCAGGGTCCCTGGGAAGGAAAAGACACTTTTGTTTGCCTCATGTTTGTTTTTCTGTTTTGTGTGTGTTTGTGTTTTCTCTTAATTCACAATGTAAATTACTCATGCTGATAAAAGTCTGAACAGGGAAATCAGCTTTTGACGTCTTGGTAAGTCAAGGTATTTATTTAATATCATCTTTATTGAAGGTAGAAACCTGTATTTTTTTGCCCATTGCTGCCGCTCAGACCAGCCAATATTGTTGAATGAACGTAAATGGTAAGTAAGGAGAGCTACTATTGGCCAAAAGAGACATCTTAACATATTGACCAATCATAAATAAAGATTTAAAAATAAGTTATAGTATTTTACCAGATACTATATTTGGGTACACGATGAAGCCTTCACAAGTTTTGAATGTATGCGAGCAATTTTGCGCAGGGATCATCATAATCTGCGAAGGACCATTCCAATCAAAATCATGGTTATTTCTAGCCATATAATAACAAGTTTTATTGCCTGATAAATACAATAGAAACCTTAAAACTAAAGTTAACAAAACCTCACTCTATTCCATCAACTTTCATGCCATGATGGTGAAAAACAGAAGTCATTAGATATGGCATTCACTATTTTTTGAATTAGTATGTGTCAACTTATGTTGAACTTAAAATGTAATTATTACCATCAAAAATATATTGGATACTACAATGAATACCAGTATAAAAATAGGAGAGGTATTATGATTGCCAATGAGGCAGTCATCCACCAAAAGCCAAGTAACAAACAATTAAATTTTTACAGGTCACCACATGGTCTTCAATGATGAGCAAAACCCATACCATAAATCAAGCTGTAAATGGTCCCAAAAAATGTAGAAAAAATTGTAAAATGAATAAAAATGAACATAGATGACGACCCCTGGACTATAGGTTTGTGGGTAGGGACAGGCACATAAAGTATTTGGCTGGGTTTGTGAGTGCTAAACCCTCCTCCTAACCTGGAACATTTGTAAACCAAAATAATCACATGATCATAATAAAATATATTCACCTTCTGCTGTGTACCAAGATGTCTCTGTAACCACAGTTCTACCTCACCTATTTTCTTCTTGTGTACAGCTAAGTCAGCCTTCAATAATAAAAGTACATGTACATGTAAAAGCTAGTATCACATTTTTGTTGAAGCAACAGGTATCACATGATTTATTCAAACTTTAAACATTAAAAAAATCAATCTCCTTTTTAGGACTTTAAATTCAAGATTATCATATGAAGACTTTTGTTAAACCATCATTCAGCAGTTTTCATATAAACAAGCTATTTTAGATTGGACGATTTCAACTATTTTCACAATAGTCTTTTTTTTTAATTTGAGCTGTAACATTCAAGTCAACAAATAAGCTTGAAACTTAATATGTTTAATCAAATATCAGTTTGTTTTAACAAACTATAATTAACAGAGTTTCAAGGACCCTCCCAAAGTACATGTACAATTATATTTATAAGTCCTTGATTTCCCAACTTATGTTTTCAAGTACTTTTAATGATTACAAGCACCTACAGACATCACCTCGCGATTTTCACATTTGTCACGATCCTTGATGATCGCGACGTGATTATCTTGCAAACCCTGGAATCAGTCAGGTCTGCCAGATAATCAATATCATCAATTCCCTATTCTGGTATTATGGTATCCAGATACTGTAGATCAACCTATTATTGCAGATAATTGTTTCTGTGTTACATGGTATCACTTCAATTTTGCTGTTCCTCATTTGAAAATTACACTCTGTTTAACAATGAAAGTTTTAATGATGGCTATTGATTTCACTTTTTTTTTCTTTAGTGTTCTCTACAAACAGTTTTGAGTGGGTATGAACACCCTGCAGCTGCCTTTTTTATTGGTTTGTATAAGCCCTGCCCTTTTCTGTACATTTTCCATAAATATATGTTAATGCTTGCCTGATGTGGCTTCAAATGAACTACAATGTAGAATGCTCTTTTTTGACTGAATAACCTTGCCATTTTCAAAAGCTTCACTATACTCATGAAAATTGATGTATAATACCATAAGATGCAATTTGCAAATGGAAAATTTAAATTTTTTGGATTAAAAGCAGAAAACAGCTCATTAAAGACTACCATTCATTCCCCTCCCTAGATACTGAATTGTGGGTCAACACCTGCTACATTAAAACAATTGTTGTTTTGCCAGCATTTCTGGTTAAATTTTAACCAAAGTTACCAGTACAGTGTATGGCCAAAAGTGAGTCACCAAAATGGCTGATGTTGAACAAAATCAATTAATTTCATATAAATAAACGAATTCCCCACCTTTTGTTGTCAATATTTGGTTGCATGACCCCTAGACCTGATCACATGAAGCAATCAGTTTGGAATTGAAGCATACAGACTCTTGATATAATACAACTGAAGTGAAAACCAGATTTCTTTAACTTTTTCTACTAATTTTGCTCTAGAAACAATTTCATGTACGTCTTTTTGCAAGCGAATTTATATCGTACGCCACACATTTTCTATAAAGTTGATGTCTGGTGATTGAGAGGGCCAAGTCATACTTATAATATTGTTCTCGGTTTTCCAGAGCTTTTCTCTGTAGAGGTGTGGACTGGAGCATTGTCCTCTTGAAACAATTAATCATCTGTCGAAAAATGACGGGCAATAACAGGCCATAATTCAGTGTCTAACACTTTTATATACTTTTAAGAGTTAATATTTCCCTGAACTTCTGTAAAAGTTCCAACTACTTTATAAGTTATGAAACCCCAAAACATCGCCAAAAATTTGCTGCCTCCATGAAGGCCAAGACATTCTGGTCGCCAGATTTCTTTGGGGTGTCTCCATACATAAACGCAATTGTTCTTATCAATGAACACCGTTGTTTCATCATTGAATATCACCCTCTCCCACTCTCTATTCAAAGTCCATCATAGTTTCAATCGACACCACTGCACTCGCTTCTATTGATTCTCTTTGCGAATTGTCAGTGTCTTCTGAATTTTCCATCTTGTGAACCAATGAAAACGTATTCGCCTTCAAACAGTCTTGAAGATATAACAATTAGTAGCATATTGTTCACATTGTATGAAATTTCTGTCAAATCTTGACGTCGATCATATTTTCCACAACGCAAAATTTTCAGTCCCCTTGTTCATCTGTTTTCCTTGGCCTGCCATTTCGACGTTTATTTCCACTGTCAACCAAATGTTTTCAAAAATTTACTGATGCCTGGTTGACTCAATCTAAGTATCTCTGCAATAAGACGTTGGCTAACTCCATCATTTGATAAAGATATCACTGTTTGTTTCAATGGTGTTTGCCATTTTTAGCAGACGATTTATTTATGTCTATGAAGGTCAATGTCTTTGATGATGTCACAATACATGACCGTATATTGTAATACCCCAATAAACATCTCATATCAAATTCATCATCAGAATGATTTTTATTGTAAAGGAAAATACCTACAAAGTTTGGTTATACATTTTGCTTGAACATGGTAAGCCATTTTGATGACTCACTTTTGACCATACACTGTAGCTTTTTTACTGAAGATTAAAAACAAGAGGCTCTCAAAGAGCCTGAACTGCTCCCCTGACAAACCATGCCTTATTAACTAAGTAAGTAAACGTATCATGCTTTGTTACCATGTTCGACAAAAAAATGCTGAAAAAGAGCATATATTGATGAAAGCTGTAAGTAAAGGCAAAAATTTGGGCAGGGGTCTCCCTATGCTCAGTTATTCCACCATGTCTGAGGTGGCATCAGCCAAGTATACATTTGCTGACAAAGAACATAAAATGAAGTTAAACCATGGCTATCCAACATTTTCATCGTCACCATTCATATCAGGAGACCATGATTACTATATAAACCAATTATTGTTGAAATCAAAGCAAGTATAAAAATTTGCAGGAAAATGGCCGTCAAGAACAATCTTTTGTCATCATCATTCAAATTAAAACACATACTTTTCTTCAGAAACCAAAAATCATTGGAATCTGAGCAACTGGTGAAAATGGTAGCAAAATGGCCGCCTAAAAATTAATTTCATAACTGCCGGTCCACTCATAATATCATGTTTATCTTATAAGTAGCTTTCATTTTCATTATTCTTCTATAATTGAGGAAAAAATTGCAAAAAAAGCATTTTGACCACTATGTTCTATTTTTAGTAATGACGGCAATGTTTTTTGACTGAAGAAAGAAAAATTTTAAATGATCAGTTTTTTCGAGGAACCCTTAAAAAATTATGGCAACATTTATCAAATTTTGTTGTAATTAGTTTCTCCAACAACAGGGAACAAATCATTTTGAAAATTTCGGCTATGGCCTGTCTTCTGATGGTGAACAGAATTATTCTCCATCAGAATTTTGATAAAGTCTACAGTTTTTGAGTTATTTGCAAAAAACTGTATTTCAACCCCTATGTTCCATTTTTAGTAACAGCCGCCATGTTTTTTCACAAATAAAAAATCCAAACAGTCATTTTGTGCAGGATACCCTAAAAGAAAACAGTAATATACTGGGTTATCCCCCTTCCTGAGGTCAAAATGTTTATCATCTGATTGTGTTACTGATCTGTACAGACAACCCCAATGTTATTTATATCAATAAAATTTGGGACATATTACTCTCCACTTCTGTATATCATGTCATATTCTTGTCTTTGTTTAATAAATAAACCAGTGAATGAAAATCAGATGCAACTATCTGCTATTATTGTTGTCGTACCCTACTTCTGGTGCAGAGATTAAACAAGTATGGGGAGCCATATGGAATACAACACAATTCTATATATAAATAGAAAACTGCTAGTATTTTGATTTATTGATGAAAATATAGTATTGGACAAAAATGACTATATAGAATCTACTTCCTGAAAAATAAATATTTATTTGTGGGAATTCAAATACTTTGCTTTTTATGGCAGATTATTTCAAAATGATGTTTACTGGTATTTTATTTTAATTCCTATTCAAATAATTATTTAATTGAAATTGATTTAGAAATGAAATTGTTTAGAATATGTTTTTACATTGATACTTAAAATTGTAGTACTGCAGGGTGATCTCTATCATTAGATTATTGAAACTTGCTGATTTGTTAAATTTTCAAATATTTAAAAATATATGATATATACCATTTTTTAAATTATTTTTCATTAGAATCAATTCTAACTTTGAAAATTAAATTTTTTATTCATTTGAACAACTTTAATAAACTCAACAAAAAAACTGTCAAATAAATAAATATCCAAATTTTTCAATGTTGGAATTACTTGTCAAACAAGGGATATATTATAAACAAAATAAAGCATGAAGGCAGATTTCAAAGCATCACAGTCACATGTTTTTTTTCTTAATTTTGGAGATATCAGTAAATAATTAAATATCCCAAATCAGCTTAATTTTGTCCAATATTAACTTTCCTATAGTTAAATACTGCATATCTATTCTTTTCAATTGACTTTTTCTAAGTAAAATGTTTTTAAGATGAGGGAATATGTTTGATACTTTTAATAATTTGTTAAATCCTCAGAAAATGTTCATTTTTTGTTAATCAGGCTTTCCTTAGTTTTTTCTTATGACACATGACATAATTTGGTTACCTGATTGTTGTTTAGGAAGCTTTGCAAATGGATGACGATAAATCAATATCAATAGATTGGTTCCAAGTGTATTTTCTACATTTCTAAAAGCGATTGAATAATATGGCATACGGAGGTTTTGGAATCATTGGAAATATTCAACGTTCAGCTCAACAATTAAAAATCAAAAAGGGATATTAATAATACACCGGAACTAGTTATGCTTCGGAAAGAGGTTAAAGCAGTATACCAACTTTCATTAAATTTCGTCCAGTAGATTCTATTAAAGGAGAAGAAAGTAATAACATCAAAAACAGCAAAAAACATCCAAAAAGGGCAATAACTCCAACATGGGTCAACAGATTTTCCCCAAAATTACATCAAAGATAGATCTCATCATGGTGAACACTTATAACCTGTCAAAATGTGGTTAAACTTAACAGTTTTGGAGATTCACTATATATGCAAAAAAACTGCTGTCTGACCCAATGTTCTACTTTTAGTAACAGCGGCCATGTTTTTTAATAGATCAAAAATCTGAACAGTTATTTTGTGCAGGATACTCTATGGAACAATCATTTTAAGCTTCATCCAAATCCATTCGGTAGTTTCAGAGGAGATGTTTGAAGAATTGTTAACAACGATAACAGATGCCAAGTGATGGCAAGAGCTCACATGACCTACATGAATGGCCAGGTGAGCTAAAAATTGTTTAGCATTTAGTTTTCTTAGAAGACATGTTTCAGAACATGACAATTGAGCCAGAGGTAATTATAATTACAAATAGAAGTTACATATATGATACATCTGTAGAGGACTCCCATTTTTATTTCCCTGATTATGAGTAAGAGTTCTGGTAAGTTAAAACTCTTTTGATTGAAAAATTCTGGTGCCATTCCAATATCTTAGTTGAATGAAGATGGTTAAACTGAAATTTACTGAATGCCACTTTTATAAATGTACCTCCATGTACTATTATATAATCAGTGGAAAGGTGGAAAAAGCTGCAATTGCAGTACATCACTTACATGTATGATTAATACTGACATTACATAAAGGCTATTAAGCACAAATAAACAATTGATTTGTTATTTACATGTAATCATACAAGTAGGGGGACAGGATGCAGACTGCTCATTATAGCTTCTTCTTCCACGACAAGTGTATGATTCAGATTTAACATTCAATGTATTTCTAACAGGACTTTAGATAAGTGAAGTTGAATTCTTCTTTTTGTGGTTCCAAACCCCCCATGAAAACCAAGAAAATAAATACCCAATCAACAATACCATAGTAATAAATACCTGACAAGTGGGTGCATGTTTATCTGCCCAGAGTTCAGTTTCTATGACATTTTTCCTTTTATTTCTAGATATTATTTTTCCAGGTTTAAAATAATCTGTGACAGCTGTTGCCTTTTGGGATTTTGAATCAAGTCCATTTATGTCCTGTTCTGAATTCTTCCTGGACCAGCTCACTTTGTTTGTACTTTTAGAC
Source organism: Perna viridis (assembly GCA_037379345.1). Lineage (NCBI taxonomy): Eukaryota > Metazoa > Mollusca > Bivalvia > Mytilida > Mytilidae > Perna > Perna viridis. The sequence continues at coordinate 66,805,693 of CM074511.1, read as the reverse complement.
GACTTTGGTTGGTCATTAGGGGCAAGATCATCAAAGGAGGATGTCACCCATACTGATGGTCTCTAAAGCAAGATAACAAACATGTTTCAAAATATAAACAATGGGTACAGCAGATTTGGGTCAAGACACAGCTGGGTAAAAGTGACTGTTACCGGCAGTGATTGGGATGGGAATTTTGAGAATGGGCCATTTTTGATGATCTTCAGAATTCCAATTGGACATACTTTAACATTCTTCATAAAAACTGTTGATTTTAATGAGGCATTGTCAGCTGGAATGTGATAAATTATGCAAGGCCCTGTCTAACCCCGATCATTAATGCTGACCTTAAAAAATTGTTGTTTGCTGTTTACTGACCTACTTATTTAAAACCTACCTACTAAATTTTTAGACCAGAGATTTTTTCCCCCACATCATTTAGAATATTACAAATATGTGTAGTTAACAAACATTTACTGTCTATGTAAGAACCATTAGCATGAGCATGCACAAGGCCTTTAAAAATGTAAAGTTTCCAGTCAACCTACCCGAAAGTTTTTATTTGTGATTTTAAGAAAAAAAAATAAAGCCTGCTGAATGTCTAACAGTTAAAAAAAGAAGAAAAATAAAGCCACAGATACTTTTTCTCTATTCTAGATGGAAAAACAAAGAGTAAGAAATACTGGTTGTTTATATTTAGAAATGATTGTAAACATACATGTGGATGTGCTCCTGGCTATGGACTAAGTCTATTATATATTTGATTTTTTGTCCTGAGTTTGGTGTCACTCATTTTACACGTACTTCAAAATTTAAAAAAAAAATGAAAAATGACATTTTGAAAGTACAATATCCATTTTTGGAAAAACAAAAAAATATCAATAGGATTAGGTAACAAGCTAGTATACAGACCATCTCTCAGTAAAGTTCCACCAACTTGAGAATTTATATGTACAACACATATCAATACAATGTAAATGTGATTTTTGAGTAAAATTATTTCAAAAATAAAGAAAACAAAACTAAACAACAAAAACTTCAAATTTAATATTTCATTTTCTTGTTAGAATGTCTAATTTGCAAATATTTTGCTTTTCAGTATAAGTTTCGAACTGTGAGAAAAAATTCCAATTCGATAATCATTTATACTTTGTGAGCCAAAAAACAACAAATGCAATAGAAAAAGCAACAGATAAGTGTATGGTGAAATGCAACAAATGCATTATCATATAACTCTTTATAAATAGGAACATCAGTTTGGGTAACAGTTTCATTCCTCATTATACATGTATATATTACAATTAAGTTGATATTGTTCATTTGATTTAATTTTTGCCCTTTCCCACTGAACTAAATTATAGCTTGCTAGCTGGAACAAATTAAAATACAATTCATATCGCATACCTTATTGACAGAATTGATCTCTGACCACTTTCTTTTCCTGTCAACTGGAGGTGGTGAATCAGTCAGGTCAATTACTTCACATCCAGAATCCATGAATCTACATTCAAATGTATCAAAAATAACAAAAATCTACAAATGTGCATGACTTGAACATCAATTTTCATAGTTAATTTGTCAATCGATTAGTGACCTAGGAAACAGTTTTAATTGGCTGCACTGTAAGTTAATAATGCCTACTGACGGGTTAACATCCCACACAAATACCACCAAATTATGAACTCCTGGGTAAACATCCCATACAAATACCACCAGATCATGAACTCCTGAGTCAACATCCCACATTAATAGCAACAGACCATGAACTCCTGGCTTAAAATCCCACAAAAATACCACCAGATCATGAATTCCTGGGTTAACATCCCACATCAATACCACCAGATCATGAATTCCTGGGTTAAAATCCCACACAAATACCACCAAATCATGCAGATAACTTTACAAAATATTTTAAAAGTAGAAATTAAAAAAGTTTTTGAAAGTATTCGATTTTCTTTATAAGAATGTAACGTGAAAAACTAAAACAAGACAAATGTCATGATTATCTGTAATCCCACTTCAGGTTTGGTGCTAGCTATTTAAGATTCAGTGTCCAAGGCTATTTTCGGACACATGTTATTGTACATGTCAAGTTGTCAACATTTTACATGTCCTTTGATGCATTCACTTTAAAAAATAGCTACTATTTGACATAAGCTACTATTATGGTATGACCCGACACTCAACTAACAAGAAAAAAAACCTCATGTCCTTTCCAAAACACCACACCTCAAAAGCCCTATTCAACCTAAAACTCCTCAAATCAGAAGGATGGAGACAGATCTTTAGAAGAGAATTGACTGATGAAACCTTGAGCCTGTTCCTAAGATAGGTCTTGACCAGATAGTACCTACTAAATCCCCTCTCAGTCACCAGAAGATAACGCAGAAACTAAACAGATAGAAAGGAGGTTGGCCACACTGGTATAGTCAACTGTAGAATGTTGCAATCTGTAAGCGCTTGATGCGTGATATCTTACTGCTGGGTGGTAATTTTTTTAGTGACCTTTGACCCCAGATCATGAGTAGAATTGAAAACGTTCATAATCATTGTGATTTCGTTTCAAGAAGAAAAGAGAATTGTAAAATAAATATTTATCATTGATTAATACTTCCTAACTGTCTGCTATTGTGTTAAAATTAATTGAAATCCATGAGATGACCAAGCACACATTGGAAACATTGTTTTTTGTGTGCATTTAAATTTCTAAAAATAGATAGCTATATATGTTGCGAGGTTTGTGAAGGGTTTGTTTTTATATGGGAGTAAAATCAGTCGGTATCCATTAAAGATCAAAACTGTTTAACAATACACAGTGATTTAGCTAGCGCTCGCCATTTTCGCCATTGATGAATGATTTTCGAAAGTGGCGAATTTTTCTCGTGCACGATTCGTCACTTGATATTTCGCTCCCCTCAAGAAATATCGGTAAAAAAGCCAAGCCAATTAGGGTTTTACAATAAACAATCATGACCAATGTTTTGATTGCATCACCTTTGATCACATCTTGCTTGATCACCTGGTTGAGGCTAATTATTCCGACAAACAAATTAATTAACAGTAATGATTTGTTTGTTGAGCGCTGTGACACGTTCTCAAAGTACTCAAAGTGTCATCGTATGTATTTAAAATGGAAAGATGTTTGGATTTTTCAATCACAGTTTGAATCGCAACTATGTCCGCCATTATGAACTATTTTAGTTCGTCGTCACATGACAAGGTCAAAAGTCTAAAAATAAGTCAACTACTACAAATAGTTGCAGTGATCGACTATTAACGTCCAAATTTAAACCAGAGTGGTCAAAGATATTTCCATGCATATACTACATAGATGGGGCGATGTACTGCTGTGACTGCCAAGATGCTGGACTTACCAATACATTTTCTATCGGAAGCAACGCATTCCTAAAAGATAATATACAGAAGCACATCAACACTGCTGATCATAAACGGGCAGTTCAGTTCTGATATGCATTCCTTTGATTTTAAGATAGCTTTCACTTTGTGGTGCATGGCTAAGGACAGGAGGTTTATGCATTACTGATCAAGTAAACAGTGCTTTACATTCTTAGACACATGCCAGCAATAGTAGCTGATGTATATAATTTTTAGATTTTTACACAATGATATGTATGACACAGTAACAAAGTATTTTTTTGCATTTTTTATTCATGAATAGTTGCTAATGTAGAAACTGTATGTTATATATTTTTTATTAATATGAATTATCTGTTATTTATATACAAGTGCTGACATAGAAATAAACATGTTATTATTTATAATATAGTTGTTATAAGTATATGTATATACATGCATGCTGATAAATTTGCGACGCGAAAAGAAAAAATAGTATTGAGATTTAGTCTTACACAAAAATGACTAATGGGTTGAAAATCCTGGCTAAATCCCTGTATACAAGTTACATTTTAAACTTACTTAAAAGCAGAAATGTCTCGAGTCAACTCCAGGCTTTTTTCAGCGGTCAAAAACCACTGGCTGAAGTTGAGTGAGAACCCTGGGATTATCTTCAGTGGTCCTAATGATCAAATGATTGATAAATTGATGATACTTTAAAGGATTATTAACTACGCACATATCAGGGATGCCAGGTTAAAAACAATAGATTGTATTTCACACCTGGTTGACCAGGTAATTACCAAGCTTGGGATCATAAACTTCTCAGAGTGTTAAGGCCAGGTGAAATTATGTAACTTTCGATTGTCAGTTTTTAACAACATTTTTATTTAAGGTGACGAAAATTTATCTGAAACTTTTTGAATGAAATTTTTTTATATACTTTTCAAATTTTAAATGACGAAAATGATGAGCGCTAGCTAAATCCCTGCATTTTGAACCATTCATGTTTCAGAGCATCTAGATGATCTACATACTGACATATGTAGGATATCATTGATGCTTCGTCATTGTCAATGACGTGGCTTTATTATCAACAGGTACCCTTAGATATCTGTAAATTTGTAGAATTTTCTCGGGGTACGTGAGGATAGTAAAGCCCTGTCAGTGCCTATGGCCCAGTATGGGTTGTTGTGAGTGTTCGTCTCCTCTCTTAGCCTTACAGCTGTTACTGTGTTAGACCAAAAACAGATATGTAGCCACAAAATTGAAATCCAAATTTCCCATAAGTTCAAATTGATCTTTCATTCTGTTCACCTTATTCAAAAAGACAAAACTACATGTATATATTTTTACAATTTGAATTTTCCTCGAAAAAGATTCTTTTCCACCACCGGAAGTAATAAATAGTGACCACTATATATGTTGTTTCGGACCCATATTCTCTCGTGCCAACGAGGTAAACAATGGAAGTTGGAAAACGTTGCTTAGCAGGTTACGGTCTATTCGTATAATAAGGTTTTATATATATTTTTCTAGATTCCCTAAAATACGAACAATTACATTCAGAATACTCTAAATAGTGAAAAACACGATGAATCAGAGAGTGACGATAATAAAATATCTATCGACACGATTTCAAATACCATCCTTCTATGAACATAGATCAAGAATTAATCATAGGTCTCTGCCACCAGTAATTAAAAAAACGAAGAAGATAGAAAGGGATTGTACAAACTGTCGTTGGACTGCCTAAAAACGAGCAAGAAAAACAAAGCGTACACTTCGTCAACTCGATCATGAAGAAACATACGATTGGTTTATCGGTAAAGACAGGCGGCAATCGATGACGGTTTAGTAATTAGTAAAAAAGAACACACAGAAACTCATCCCAAAATGGTTTCTACATCTTGTCTAGACAAATTTGTCAGCATTCAACCAATCAAGAAGAATTGTACAGAGGACTGAAAACATTAATTCTATCAAAGAAGAAAGTTCTGTGTATTTGCAATATTTGCAAAAGAAACTAACATTATGTGTAGCTCATGTCTATAGTGGCAGCATCTTTAGTGGGCACGACTCAAAAACTCACCTCAATAAAAAAAATGGCTCTGTATCTCCACTGTAAATATGACCCCGTGTATACGTAGAATAATGTGATATATTTTTTTTACAGATACTACTTGTATATGTACATGTTTTTCTGGTATCCATACATTTTCTTATAAACTATGCAGGTACATTATGTGTGTGTGTGTGATATGATGTAAGATTTATTTTAAGAGTTTAAGAGGCTTTCAACTGTAATGATCATACATCTTTTTAGATTGCCTCTACCTCCAAAGAACTTGAGATAAAAGATACTACAGACACAGTAATCATTGTGAAGTCAGCCTCATGTCTTGACGTACGCTTTGGGGTCGTTGATAAAGGAAAACTATTTACCAAACTACACGACAAACGCGATGACTTTGCATTCCGAATTGTCAATTTTCCCTTCATCTGTGGCAACATCCCTTCATCACCTGCCTACGGAGTTTTCATATCATAACTCATACGTTATGCCAGAGTTTGCCGTAACTACGCAATTAAGCTTCTGAAACAGGGTTATGTTGCTACAAGATTGAAGTCATCACTACAGAAGTTTTATATAGGCGTCATCATGTCTATTGAACTCATGTATCGTTACGGTGTATACATCTGCACCATGAAAACTGATTTGTTTACGTGTCATTGTTTTATTTTTCTCTTTTGTCTTCCCTGGACTTGACTTTTTATAAGCAACTCGGCGGGTGTTTCTAGAAAAGCAAAGGACGCTTACCCTAACGGTGCACCTGCTCCATGCTCCATGTTTTAGTGGAGTCCGAGTTGCTCATTTACTTTCATTACTTTGTATGTATCATGTTCATTATTTTCTGTTCTTTGTTGTGTGTGTCTGTTTTCCATGTCTGGTCTTTGTCCCTGGATTTTATGCTTTTGATTACCGCTAGAATCTTGGTTCCCTTGATTAATCTTTGAACAGTTTGAGTAAGATCTTGTAAATACTACAATTTCAATACTTTTATAGTTTTTTTAAGAAGCTTTTTATTTATTGATGCAAAGACGTATTTATATCTCAGTTTGACCATATGTGTGTACTTTGTTTAATGTGCATATATATATATGTATAACTGTTTTTATGGTGTTATTCTGATTAAAAGGTAGTATTATTCTTTATTTTATAGTCCTACTATCAATTTTATTTAGAGACGGCAAAATACCACAATCCTATAGGATCCACTATTTTACTGGAGCCGGCAAAATTAGAATGTATAGAAGCAAAAAAAACTTTATTAGAATTTTACTTTAGACCTTGATGGATGTGAATGTAGTATATATACATGCAAGAATTGTCAAATACATGTGTAAAAAAGTAAAAAGAAATTCTAAATCATTGGAGCAATACCTTTAAGTTTTTTGGTTCTAACATATTGTTAGAAAGATTAAAAGAGAACCAATCAGAATTATTTTTTTTAAAAAGGCGTATTGGAGGTCCGAGAAAAAAAAACAACAAATGACCTTTGGCCCACTCTATAGCCATTTTTTAAAAAATAAATGATGTAATTTTGAATCTGATGTCGTTTAAAATTAAGAAGACATCAGTAGTACATTCCACTCGCAAGTAATATGGCCGTAGAAAATAAGAGCCCTCTTAAATGCCCAACATATTTACTAAGTCATGAATCAGAAAAATCAAATGTTTTTAATGAATTATTTTTCTGTAAATGCAGCTAAAGATAAAATTCAGTACCTATAGATGATAGCCACTCAAGCATCTGTATGTGTAGTTCAAATGCTATTCAGGGTAAATTAACATTCCAACATGTCTCCGATGATTTAAAAAAAACACACACTTTCAAACAAAATTAAAAATTAGATATAACCTAAGATACTAAAAATAGCGAAACCTACAGTAATAGCCCCGAATACTCAACTTAAATTTCTTTTGATACATCACTTTCCAGACAAAGCTAGTCCAAATTGAACCATACATAAACAGAATAGTAGTTACTTACAGATGATTATAGTCCAGTAAGGCTAGCATCCTACAATTTCAATTTTTAAGGGGTGTGTAAAGACGAACAATTGCTAGATAATTTGTATTTACATTTTCATATCATTAAATTTGTCGTCATTTAATTACAGCTGTTAAGATACTCTCGTTGGAATTTTGAGGTTTGGCAAACCTGTTGATAAAAACCAGTATGTGGTTGCCATTTTCATTGATCTGTTGTCTTTCTCATATAACCTTTTACGGCTGACGCTAGAACAAAAAAACTTTTTTTTTAAGTTGTCACAAAGCTATCTTGTACAAAACAGTGTAATACCAAGGTGGGCCACAAGGATCCATGTGTGTTTTCCTGTCATAATAATAGTATATAGTTTTATGGAGGATAGCGTAATTAAAGATTAAATTTTAATTAGATTACTCGGCGGATGTTTCTAGGAAAGCAGAGGACGTTTACTCTGCTGGTGCACTAGGATCATGCTTCCAGTTTTTAGTGGAGTCCGAGTTGCTTATTTACTTTCGTTACTCTGTATGTATGATTTTAGTTACTTTGTGTTCTTTTTTGTGTTTGTCTGTTTTTCATGTCTGGTCTTTGTCCCTTGATTACATTCTTTTAATTTTCGCTAGAATTTTGGTTCCCTCGATTACTCTTTAACGTGCGAGGAACGAGGCATCTTTTCCAGCACGTTGCATCACTATGGTTTGCGGTCAGCTTTGCCGTATTATGGCCTGACGACCACAGCATGTAACATGCTAGGGGTACCCCATTCCACTACCTGGGGCACACAACACAGTTGCTCTGTGGGCCAGGGTTCTGAGCAATGTTTAGTCGCCTTTTACAAGCTTAGCGGGCCTATTCTTTTGACACCCGGACCCGCACGGGGCGTATTTCGTTGATACCCTCTTGTACACGTATGTAACTGAGGATAATAAAGTATCTTTCTTGTCTTTTCTTGTCATAAAAATTGTACACAGAAAGACAAAGACACAAACGAATCATTCAGTTGAGCTTGAGGTCAGGTAGTCTGTACTTCGACAACAAGGACAAATCTATTAATTTCTTCGAAAAGTGTGTGTCTATGACCCGGGAGGTCTGATCCAGGGGTACCAGGGGTATGTAAATTTTTGGGCCCAAAATTGACAAAATTTAAAAAAAAAAGGTGGGAAGAGTCAAACACCTTGAACATCCCATCTCAATTTCCGCTGGAAAATTAACCTCCCCATGGACTAGAAATATGCAGATTTTGAAAAGAATTTCCATAAAAGAAGAAAACTCGGGGCGGACTTATTACCATATGACTGAAACTAAAAGTAATCATGGTAAAGTTGTTGCTGAGTTCAACGACACGTTCGTCTATTTCAAAAAGAAGGATGAACATTAGGCAGATGATATGACAGTATTGTTAAAGTGTATGCTGTAAAAAAAAAGAAAACGTGGTAATTGAGTATGGCGTGTGACAAAAGGACACATTATCAGTACATGCAAATCTGATGAGATTGGTATAATCAAAGCAGATAGTTCCAATGTAACATAATTAAGAATTTAATATCGTCAAAGCACTGTGCGTGACACAATATACATATAGCAAAGAAAACAAGTTTAAGTCATATATTTACAGAGTACAATATTAACGCATAGTTCCAAATTGTACAACAAAATTATAATTAAAGAACCTCGATAATGGACCAAATATGACCTATGAGACACTAATGTTAATTTAGGTTACAGACCACCAATTCAACTAATGAGCACTTGGAACGTGCGCAAAAATACTCCTACGCAGAAATTACCTCTGTCCCTCATAGTGCTGTAAAAAAAGTTCGCATTTTAGTTAAAGAAATTAAACTGTTTCTGTAAAGAAAAACATTTCTGTACATTTTATAGGTGCATTTTGCTTCTTGTGATGTGAAGCCTAATCTCCATAATGATTTCTAAATATACCCCTATCTTGTGAAAACACTGGGATTTCCTATGGAATTTATAGACCCTTCACTTCCAGTGACCAGTACTGCACTGCAAGTCTGCTAATCCCACATGCCATTGAGGATTGTGAGCTGACATGCAGAATCATGCTGATATATAGTCCTCTGCAGGTTAAAGTTAAGGTAAAGTTAAGAGAAGCCATTGAATATTGTGAAATTATCATTGAAGGCTATGGGAAGTGGAATTAGTGGTTTCTAGCCTTAACATTTAAATTACATTAATCATATGGCCAAGAAAGAGAGTTAAAATAAAAGAAATAAAGAAAATAAAATTGAAAAAGAACTAATAAAAACGTTATAATATAACGAGAATACTAGGTGTGGTGAATATGTCAAAAAGACAATAACCCCACCAGGATGAAAAATTTCAGCCTAAGGCCATACATTGGTCTTCAATGCGCATAACACAGAGAGGCTGCAACTGGCCCCAAAACATCATTATACAAAAGTACCGCGAAAGAGTTGCCCCTATATACTCAAAGAACATAAAAATAAACTAAATAAAAAAGGACGAGTTCTACAATTTACAAGATTAATTTACACAAGAAGAACACAATAGCTTATGAACAAGATAAAACAAGACAACGCGAGAAAAAGAAGAGTATAACAGAATATGGATATAAAAACAAAATGAAATAATCATATTATACAATAGAAACATACTGAGTAATAAATACTTACATTTATCATTGTATTATTTGACTTGTAATACCCATCGTATTCTTATCTTATTGATTAACATTACACCAAGATCATAATAAAGTTCACAAGTTTGTAACAAAAAAAATATTTTTTACGTTATAAAAAACGTTTTCATTGTGCAATAATTTGTAGAGTCGAATTTGTAGGAAGAAATCGACAAACCTATTATTGATAAATTCTGACATTTGTCATAAAAAAAATGCCTTTTGAAAGTCAGAAGTATCAATTATGAAAGTACTAAACATCACATACCAAATAAGACATTTTTTACTGAAGCATAAATATTCTAGGATACGTCTTGATGTGGAAAAAAATGTGATTTTTAGGTAGGGAAGTGGTACATGCACATATATTGCATTTAACATAATAACCGTATGTTACAGCAATTTTCGTGTTACCATTGGAAAGCTGGGCCAATTGGGCCGTCTAATGCGTGAATTTACTTCTTTCTGCAGAAACAGAAGGTTGAAGAAAAAAATATGTTTGCCTCAACGAGGTTAAAAGTAGTCAACAAAATACAAAAATACTTCAGTTTATTTTCTTGCGACAAATTGATTCGTAAATGGAAAGTATTAGGGTACCTGGTAATCATATTAGAGTTATGTGCATGTATTTGTATCACTCAAGATTCTCCCTCAGTATTATTTCGACATTGGAAAAGGTAAAATTTGATTTTCAACATTTGAGCTTTAGCATAAGAAGTGGAGAAATAGTTTAGGAAATAGAAAGAGTAATCTAGGGAACAAAGGTTATAGCGTTAATCAAAAGAATGTAATCCAGGGACAAAGACCAGACATGGAAAGCACTAAAATCATACATACAAAGTAACAAAAGCAAATGAACAACTGGGACTCCACTAAAAACTGGGCGCATGGAGCAGGTGCACCGGTAGGGTAAGCGTCCTCTGCTTTTCTAGAAACACCCGCCGAGTTGCTCATAAAAAGTCCAGTCCGGGGTAGACAAACGAGGAAAGGGAAACTATGACCCGTTGAATAAATCAGTTTTCATGGTGCAGATGGATACACCATAACGTTCCACGAGTTCATGATGACGACCATAAAACTTCTGTAGTGATGATTTCAATCTTGTTATAACATAACCTTGTTCCAGAAGCCTATTTGTTAGAGTTCTAGCGCAATACAAAAAGTCTGCGTAGTTTCGGCAAGCTCTGGTATAACGTATGAATTGTGATATGAACACTCCATACGCAGGTTGTAAATGAGGTTGTAATAATCTCCTTTTCCGAGCTCATTTTATCATGATAGTATACATATGTGCATGTAAGTTAAAATATATTGTACATGAAATCTTCTTATTATAGCCATAGTGATGTCAGATAATGTTTTCGTTAGAATATTCAATAGATATTGATTTTGAATTACACAGTAAGATTTACGGATTTACAAGTAAGGACATACACTCAATCAACAATTACAGGCATTGATAAACAACAATGTAAAAAAAATACACTTTTGATAATTTTTTGTAAAGTATTAAAAATAAATGTCTACTCTTCTTATATTTGCAGATAGACAAATATGGATGTCTCTGTTGAAAGGGGATTTTTATTAAGTATCAAGGACTTGATACTACACACGTAAAAATAACTAAGTTTTGTTAAATTGTGAAGATGATTTACAGGATTTAATGAAATAGAGATTCTAAAGTTAATGACAGTGTTGTGAAGTACTGAATGTTCATACACGTTATGTTGGTTCTGAAACCAAATGATACTGGCAGTGCCTCTGGATATATATTATACAGCTGCAAAACAAGTACAGTGTTGTCCAGGGAAACATTTTTCAGATTACAAATGTATTTAACTATTTAAAGTTGATAAAATTGTTTGATACAAGATTTAGTTGCAAAATTGATTTTGAAGTGTTAACTGTGGGCCAGTATCGATGGATTTAGCCTTCTGCCCAAATTGGCCGCATACAGAAGTTGTTAAGACGTAATCTAAAAACTGCTCAAATGCACGTTTACATGGCATCCTGTATACAAAACTATCACTGGCATCTTCAGGTTAAAGAAAATAATTAAAGAAATATATCAGCCATTTGCTGATCTCATCACCGTAACGCCAACATCGTTTAGTCATTTTTAGATGTATATTTCACTTACATGTATATCTTATTTTCAGATATATTTTTTTTGAAAATAACACTACCTCTAAAGATATTTTACTACTAAACTGAGGCAATTTGTAGTCTTTTTGGCGCAATTCTACTACGCGGAGAAATAATTTTGGAACAAATGAACTACATTTATTTCTCCAATTGGCGCAAAGGGGTGATGCCGTATCCCCTGCCTTGATTGATTGTTTAGTCCGAGTTATGAGATAAATAAATAAAATGTAGGATAAACGTGAATCAACTCCATATCATATATATATATATATATATATATATATATATATATATATATATATATATATATATATATATATATATATATATTGACTTTTCTTCATTGTGTTCCACAGTTGATTCATTCAGATTTCTTATGTGTGCCTTTCATAAAGGTACAATCACCCACATCTAGAACGTCATTGGTTTTATGCAGAAGAAGGATATCGGTTATCCGAAATTTACCTTTTTTGACCTGTAATTGACAGCCAGCCAATTAAGGCGAAAGCGGAACACACCATATTGGAACCATATTGATTAGCACTTCCACCAATAGTGGCATACAGTTGGTGCTGGTAACAGTGATTCGATATGATTATATTGGGTATTATAAGCTTAAGAATAAGAGATAACCGTGAAGTAAATCTGTTGACGAGATGATCTAGTTATTCGGAATAATTTGCCATGAACGAAACAACAGTAAATTATATTAACGTAAGTATTGTCCAAATCTATTTTGCAGTTCCCACATCTTCGTTCAATGAATAGTTTCAATGTTTTGATTGTAAATAATTTCTATAGGGTTGAATTATGGAAAAATACATGTACATGTAAAAGAAACAGAATGTTTACTGACACATAATTTAGATACAGAAACTGGAAATTTTAGTAATATTAGGGGAACAAATTGTGAGGGAACGATTTACAAATATACGACTTTTCTACTTTTTGATAATTCCACGGTTATTTAGTGTACATCACATTATATCTTATGTCTAGGAATGTTCAAATTTTTGCATAGGACAATTACTTCAAATATTGAATTAACCAATGCATGTGCAGCGAGCCTCAAAACAGCAGCATACATAATGTAATAAGTTATGTCCCTCTCAAATTGGAAAGCGTATTTTCCTCCAAAACTTATATTCTTTGTGCGTGGTAACCTAGAGAGATCTTCAAAGCTAAAAAAACGTTTTTCATTTTTTCATGAGAATCTGTAATAAACAAAACAAATTATAAAACTAACAAAAGTGCCATTAAATATCATTAAATTAATTACCAAATAATCTGTTAATTTAATTTGTTGATAGTATTCTATGAATGTTGTTAATTTATTTTTGATAATTTATGAAATTTGGATTGTAATAAATTCATTCTGCATCGAGCGTGCAAGACCCGAAAGGGTAATCAGGGTTTTAACAGTTGTATGATATAAGACATAATAGTAGATATAAAAACAGTATATGAAACCTTTTTTTAACCCCTTTCCAAATGTTCACCGTCCTCACAATTTTTTTTTCGAAATCAAATTGAATTTGGTTTTTTTAATTAGAATATCACTACGCGTCCAGTAAATTTGAATCCGAATTTTTAAAAATATGCCTTTGTTATATTCTTTCAGGATACAACCGAATATACGACGGTTGGTAGGATAACACCACTGTTGAGGATTGTCCTGTCGACCATAACTACAACGCCTGTACTGATTAACATTTTCTATGTGGTCGTATGCTTTTCTGCATTGAAGAGAAGATTTCACTATTTACTAGTTCTGATGCTGTGTATTGGTGATAGTATTTTATCGTTATCATTAACAATGTACTCGTCGACAAAACTTGTGGAATTCATGGCAACAAATGTAAAATTGTGTATTTTTCAAACATTTTGTGTTTGTTACGGATTAGTATTCACATATACTATGGTGTTTTGGATATGCACAGAAAGATACGTTGTCGTAAAAAACTACAATTTTGGAGTTCAAGAATTTTTCGAACGATTTAAACTAGTTATAATTGGTGGAACGACTGCACTTGGATTTTTGTTCACGATCGAACTTGTGTTTTTTGTTCCACACGAACCTGTCATTAAAGAGTGCACCGTTCCGAGTCTTTATGGCGAACAGTTAGATTTTTTCATCAAATTCATTGCAGGCGTTTTAACAGGGCTAATGATAGGAATCATAATTCTATGTATACTTACAAGTAAATTGATCTGGCAATATTTCTTCAAGACCACAAGAGTTCATCATGAAACAAATTTCTCTCAAAGCTATTCGAGAATGGACAAAGAGATGGAAAGCCTAAACGAAAACGCAGAGGAATCAAGCGAATCTGTAACATCTACAAATCACACAGAAATTGAAATATCGAAAAAGATAAGTCAACTAGTTGAAAGTTGGCGTCTGGAACGCATGTCGTTTATTTCAGAGAACGGAGCAAGAAGTAAAACACGAGAATATCCATTAGTCAAAAGGAAATTTAAACCTGATGCGTGGGAAAGGCGAGCATTCGTTACTACAATTGTAATAGCGTTTTCGACAATATTCTTGACAGGTCCATTTATATTTTCGTTTTGGTTAGACTATTGGTATGGTGCACGATTTACATCACAAAAGGTGCGTTTGATCTTGTTTGTTCCATTGGTCCTAAATAGCATGATCAACCCATTCATCTATGCCTGGAGAATTCAGGAGATCAAACAAAAAATAAGAAAAATATTTTTGTGCAAAAATTAAAATGACATTATAAGGATGATAAAATATAAATCCAAAGACAATTTCTATAAAACTGGTTTGTTTTGAACTGATATCTAACTGTTCTAACATTTCACTTTATGGTGATATGGAAATGGGTAAGTTAACGGAACTCTTAATACAGGAATAATTACGAGAGAGAGAGAGAGAGAGAGAGAGAGAGAGAGATAATAAAAAATAATAAAAAAATAAACCGCGCCTAACACATACAATCTATAATTATTTTCTCACATCTTTTTTATGTCCATTTCACACACCATTTACGTCATACCATTGAAATATGAAATATTCTATCGTTAAACACCGGCATTGGGATATCACGTTTTGCTGACATGTACATGTATAGAACAGATAATCTCACCATACATATTATATTTATAATCAAGAATTCAGTATAATCAAAATAAATGTTCACAAATTAACTCTCAACTTTCATTTTAAAACATTTTACACTATTTGAAGTTTTACTCCATTCAAAAATAACAATTAGATTAGATTGACAGCAAGGAGACAAACAAATAAAACAACAAATCAATGACTACTCACTGTGTCAAATAACTTTCACTTTTATTGATATGAAAGGACAATAAAATGGGTAGCACACACAGGGAGGAGGTGTGAAACAAATCTTTACCATCACATATAGCTGCTCAACATTCAATCTTACGTTTTTCCGAAATAAAACTAGGTCAGACGTGTATTAAATAGTGTGCCTGAATGTACAATTTAGTGCACAATCACTGCACTATCACTCTTAGTATTATCTTTTAAAAGCAAATTAACATATACGTTTTTTTAAAAGTAAATTAACATGTCTCTTACTACTAATAATCATGTCAATGCCCAGTATATGCTTGCACCTTACCCCTTTAATAAAACCACATTTCACACTCAAATTCAGTTAAAGTGCCCCAAAGCCAATTTCCGTAGTCACAAGCTATTTTCAAAGACAAAAGAATATTTCCTGATATAGTTTTGGGTTCAAATTACTATCAGGATTATGCCAGATTGTTAAAACATAGTTTACGGGGCATTGGTCCGGTTCACTGAAAGAAACTAACGATAAATATCTACGACTCAATCGACAAAAGCCCTATGTCACAAAATAGGGTTTCCCTAAAAAAAATACATAGAAAAATACTCCAAATGAAGAACGCCCAATAAGTTTTCTAGAGAGAAAAATGGCTAGAACACATAGTTATAACAGTTATTTTTACATCGAAAATGATTTAAATTTTTTTCCACAAAATACGGATGTCCCATGAACCATAGTGAATTACGTTACAAATTTCCTGAAATTTTCATGCAAATTACGTTACACTGGATTACGTTACGGTAATTTCTTTTAAACGGATGAAAAACACTGTTCTCGGAACAAATTAACTACAAACCATTTTCAGTGACATCGCATATCATACGGCATCTTTAGAAAGGTAGTTATGACGCGGGAACAATTGTATTTAGGCGTTCCTGATGTAAAGATTCCCTCTAGTCGTAAGTGTCATTAATTTCAGTTGAGTGCAATTATTTAGATAATATTGATTTTCAGTTTAATTTAATTTAGAAACGGAGAATACGTGTATTGGTAAGATGTTATGACAGTAGTATATTGCTATGTATGATATATGAATTAAGCATTAGTACGCATTACGATGTAACGTAATTCACAACATTACAATGTAATTCACCGGTTCATAAACTGTGTATTTTGATTACAGAAAATGGTTTAACATTAAATTAAGCTAAAGAAAGATAGGATTACCTTTCGAAAAACAAAAGCCATTTAATCATTGTAAGAATTCAAGTAATCCCCCCCCCCAAAAAAAAAAAAAAAAAAAAAAAATATGACTTGTGTGCTTCTTTGTGAACTAATAGAGATGAATTATTTTTTGTTTATGTTTATTCAGATCACTTGAAAACAAAGAATATATATTGAACTCAAGCATCACTACAATAAAATATTTGATAATGCACCTTTAAGCATATACCAACGATCAATTTCAATTTCTCAGCTATATAGATGACGTATTATATTTAAACAATCCTACTTTCGGGGATTTGATACATCGCATCTACCCCAAAAACATGACATAAAGGATACAACAGACACTGTGAAGTTAGCCTCGTATCTTGACATACACCTAGAGTTTGATGGTAAATGAAAACTATAAACCAAATTTTACGACAAACGTGATGACTTTTCATTCAGAATTGTCAGCTTTCCTTTCATCTCAGGCAACATCCCTTCAGCATGCGTATGGAGTTTTCATATCACATATGTTATGCCAGAGCTTGCCGCAACTACGTAGACTTTTGGCATCGCGCTAGACTTCTTACAACTAGGCTTCTGGAACAGGGTTATGTTGTTACAAGATTGAAGTCATCACTACAGAAGTTTTATGGACGTCAGCATGAACTCGTGGATCGTTATGGTGTATCCATCTTCACCTTGAACTGATTTGTTTAACGTATCATAATTTCATCTCCTCTTTCGTCTACCCCAGACTAGACTTTTTATGAGAAGCTCGGCGGATATTTCTAGAAAAGCAGAGGACGCTTACCCAACCAGTGCACCTGGTCCATGCTCCCTGGAGTATGAGTTGCTCATTTACCTTTGTTACTTTGTATGTATTATCTTACTTACTTTATATTCTTTATTGTGTTTGTCTGTTTCCCGTGTCGTGTCTTTGTCCCTGGATTACATTCTATTGATTTCCGCTAGAATCTTGGTTCCCTTGATTACTCTTTCAAGTGACTATACAATAATAAGCGTAAAGTTGTTTCTGTGGATTACGTTACATTTTAATTTTGACATTATAATAATTTCTAGTAGAAAACTACTCGTTGATCAAACATCTTATGTTTTGAAAGTATGCCAGAAATATTTGTTATATGTTAAACAATTGATCGAACCAATTGTACCATTATCATTTCATTATATGCCACTGAAGACTTTGATATTTCTTCATGTGGCGTATGCAAAAATTACAAACTTAACAGATACAATTATGTATGATTTATTTATTTTTATATATATTACTTGCCAAAATATTGCAATAAGTTGTTATTCCTGTTTAACCTTCCAATTTTGTTATGTGATCCAATTAAAGTTTGAGAAAGCCATGGAATATATATTACAACGTTGTAAGTGAATTACGTTTCAAAGTCGGTCATTCCCGTCAAACATTCCAATTGGATTTGAAAGCACAATTGTTTTCTAAGTATCACCTTGAATATGTATGAATGGAAATAGGTTGCTAAATTGGCCTTCATCTTTTGCTAATTATGTTTCTAAAGAATAATAAAGATAACTTGGTTTCAATTTCATTTTGTTTTATTATTTTTTTTGACTAGATGTTATAAAATATAGAGTATCTTAAAAAAAGATGATTATGAATTTACTGTTTATTTATCGAATGATATAATTTGAAGAGCAGTTTTGAATAACTGTACGATGAAACTATTATTATTCAATATGGGTGTCTAGAAGTAACATAATTCACTACCAAAATACACTGGGCATATTAAAAATTTCGTACAGGATATAAATCAACAGACCGAGAGCTATCTTATGAGTTTTCTTGCAATTCAAACTTTGTTTTATTGAAATTAAAACATTTGAGTTGTTTTCAGTGTTCAAAATGTCCGGCCGCTTTTCTGTTCGTGTTGGGACATTTTAACTGAATTTGAATGTTCAGCAAACATGACCAATATATAACTGAACCTGCGTCACCGTTATGTATTTGTCAACACTCAAATATTTTCAATATGTATACAAATTAGCAAGTTAAAAAAAACTACAGTGTGGGCAACTGATTTTCTAAAGTAATATGCAAATGGTAAAATATACTGCTGAAAAAAAAATGGTTAAGTTAAACATGTTTAAAATGTAGGGCAAATATTCAAATATTTCCATAATAGAAGATGCACATTTTCAATATATATATGAATACTGTGCGAAGTTGTAAGTCTGGTTCAATACATTTCAGTTACAGGTACACAACGTAGGTACCAATGCACAACTTAACAACTCCCAAGAGCCTGAATTGCTCACCTACTTAAATTTTGCCTTTCAAGGACAATACATTTAACGAGATGTCTTCCAACAATTTTGACTCAAGAAGACTTTGGGAGGACTATATATCATAAGGATAATTTCAGCAATCAAAAGTTTCTTCCTATCTATCATAGTTTTCAAGATATTGGCTGAAAACTACAAAAAGTTACTTTTCACATTTCAAGGGCAATAACTCTTACAAGGAGTCGTCTGACAACTTTTAACCCTGGAAACTTTTGTAGGCCGTACAATAAGGATCATTCCAGCAATTGAAAGAATTTGACTTAACCTTACGGTTGTCGAGATGTATGAGAAAAACTATTGTCTGACCTATATGTCCTGTTTTTAATAATAGTGGGCATGTTTTTCGACGGATCGAAAATGTCCACTTCAGTTCTATGAAGGATACCCCAAGAACATTCAAACCAAGTTTGGTTTTAATTGGTCAAGTAGTGTCAGAGAAGAAGATTTTTTTAAAAATACAACATTAAAAATAGCAACAAAAAAACAAAACAAAACAAAACAAAAAAAAAACCAAACAAACAAACAAACGAAAAATCAGGGCAATAACTCCAGCATGGACTAATAGATTAAAACGAAAATTTGACAAATAATAGATCTAATTATTTTTACCCTATGTCAAGATACGGCTAAACCTAACACCTTTAGAGATAAATGCAAAAAACTACTGTCTGACCCCTATATTATATTTTTAGCAACGGCGGCCATATTTTTCGACAGATGAAAATCCCCACATCAGTTCCATGCAGGATACCCCCCAAAAAACATTCATACCAAGTTTGGTTCCAATTGGTCAAGTAATGTCAGAGGAAAAGAGTTTTGAAATATTGTTAACGGCGACTACAGACGCCAAATATATATATCGTTATTTCGATATAATTGAATCGTTATCTCAATGTATTTTAAATTATATCGTTATCTCGATATTTATATCGTTATCACGATATATTTATTTTGTTATCTCAATAATTCATTTCGTTATATCGATATAATTAATTCGTTATCTCGATAAAATTATATCGTTATCTCGATTTATTTATTTCGTATTGCGTTATCTCGATATGGATATATTGAGATATTGTATCATCAAGATACGGAAATTTATGATATTTGACCAAAAATTGTTTAAGTTTTTTCAATCATTATATATTTTTTTCTTTTTTTTCTTGTATATTTTTACTTATAATCTCTCTCAAGTGACATCTGATCTAGTATTAAGTACTTAGGAAGAAAATACATTCGCGTCAGTTCAGGTTACTGTTTTTTTAAACAACAAAACAGTTGTTATTCTGTTAGACTAACTTATATTTTTTTTTAGTATTCACCAGCTCAAAAACATAATTACCTAATAATGGACACGAACAATAATAAAACGATTTAGGATTTCCTTGAAAGATAAATAATCAATACATTTCTATACGGCCACGATATAATTTTTTTTACACATTTTGTACATAGAAAGATGTTAAATTAAACAGAGAGAAGTTTGTATCTTGAAATACGAAGTCCCTTCTGTCCGCAAGTTTTTCCCATACCATTTTTTCATAAAGTTTATTGATAGATGTTAATTTGGCTTCTCCCGTCACAATTAGCATAGCTTGTACCTGAACACTATCTAGCTTGTTAACCAAGGACATTGTCGAGTTGTCCTTCAATAAGCCTATTTTGTCTTCGTCGTCACCCGTCGTGAACATTTTTTTTTCAAACTCATCTCCTGTGACCCTACTTGACACATGGAACCTAAATTAGTATGAATGTTTCTTAGGGTATCCTGACGTGGAGATTTTTGATTGGTTGAAAAACATGGCCGCTTATATAAAACATAGGGGTCAAACAGTAGTTTTTCGTAGTTATCTCCAAAACCGTTAGGTCGAGCCGAATTTTTTAATTGTTGAAATGATTCTTATTATACGGCCTACAAAAGCCTCCAGGGATAAAAGTTAATTCCAAACTCAGTAGATTCCTTGCACGTATATTATACAAGACAATCACACAATATTTTAGAAGTTCGCACTAGAACTAACTTCTACTCTGAACACTTTTTGCCAGCATCAGTTAAACTTTCCACAGAATACCAGGAATTGTAACTCCACTAACATTTTTAGAAATAGTATTCAGGGACATTTGACCCGAATCTTTACTTTATTGGTACACGAGTAGGGTAAATATTACATGCCAGATTTACAGTGCTTCAATCGTAACCTTGTGAAGTCCCATAATTGCACCTGTGGTCATATCGAATCAACTTCCCACTTTTGCTTTTTTGTTAACAATAAGTTTTTGGTAAAGTCAATACATTTTGTTCTCCATCTAACAGTGTACCTTAAACTTTGAAATATATACCGTATGTCCGTTTGGTTTTGGAAAATAACCTCACCAATTTTATACTGTATCAAAAGTTTTAGTTTCGGACAAAAATCGGATACAAAATTGATATACTTAATTGAACTATTTCGTGCTGAACTGTTTATACAAACGACTTATCCCTCTTTGATCTCAATATACTAAATAACTTTTCTCATATTTGTTGGTAAACAATATGGAAATGGCACATGAACAAATAATACTAGAATAAAAATATCACGATTGCCGAAGAACGCCTTCGTGACTTCCCGGTTTCAAGTTTGAAAATGGCATATTTTAACGATAAAACATTGGAAATTGAAAGTAGTGTGACAGTAGAATGAGTCCGAATTGCCGAGCTTTCAAAATAAGATTTCTAAGCTTCGAGACACAATATTAACCAGATATCTTTAACATAGAAGTTGCACTAAGATCTAGGCAAACAAGAAAGTCACTGATATCGAAAAAATAAGGTAAATTCAACAGCTTGACGTCGTTTAAAAAGTTGTTTCAAAAGTAGGTGTACACGTACCCCCTAGTCCGTCTGATTAAAGTGAATCTAGCCGTCAATACCAGCCCGCATAGAAGCTAGCCGTCAATAACTTGGCCGTCAATAATATTCATGAGCGCTGCGTTCAAAATTTTTATAATGAAAACGTTAAATATGAATAATACTCCTATATTTGTTGTCTTTAAAGTACTATCAATGGCAGGACCGGGTCCAAAAATTTTGAAAAAGGGGGGTGCCCGGGCTATTTGTTCATTTTTTGACAAATTTGCACGGAATTAACAAAACTCTCCAACAAAAAGGGGTATTAGACTCCGCCTTGTGGATCTACTAATGACTATAACATTTAATTTCCCTAGTTTTTGTTACTCGTCGTCATACAAATTAAGTGCGATTTAGAATCAGATATCCAAATTATTTTTGGTATTTTCTTTTAATGAATCCTTCTTCCTCTCGGATAGTATACTAAATTTGCCAAATTAGGAAATCAGACTGATATTCAAAGATATAAACAGTGTACATGTAAATTCTATTAGTGGTGTGAGATGTATTACTCACTTGTGTGGTAGTTAAGAAATCGTAAAAAAATCTTTCCGTTATTTTCCCAATTTTGCGAGTTTTTTTACACGATGTACATCAAGAATCAAACTAGATCAGGCCACAGAACTTGTTTTGATGCACACAATAAAAAGAAAGCAATAACTTGTAAATTTATAAATTTTATGATTCATTTAAGACAACAAAGGAATGTCTAACAAAGGTATTTAGATAATGTAAATTCTTTACAATCATCCACACATCCTTGTGGATATTTGAAGCTTCAAAGAGTGATTCACGCTTGATTGTGTTCTTAACTTAGAGTTTAATAAACAATTATTAGTTACCAATTTAATAGTACTGAGTTTTTTTCAATGAAAAGTTTCTCATTCTACAACATAGTCTTTACATGGAGAAATAAAATGCACAGTGTATTAAAATTGTTTATCAATAGTAAACAAAGTCAAACTAACGATCTATTGTTACTGCATTATCCTAATTAAATACAGATTCGAAAATTGAGGTTTGGTATTATTCTTACCAGCACAGTAATTAAAACTACATTCTCTAATTCGTAGCGCGGCTTTATCGGAAATAATACCGAAAACTTAACAGAAGTTTGAATAAAAAAATCTAAACAAAGATAAAAATATCCCAAAAATCAATGAGATTTCACTCTCTTATGGAAAATCTGAAGGAAGTAATTATAAATCCGATTAAAACAACCCCGGTCATTTCTGTACTAACTTCGAGGTGGGTGGCTGGCATATTGGGAATTGAAAGTCCTTAAGTAGGCCTAAAATCCCATCCCAGTCCCAAGATGGATTAATGGACCCTGGTCCCAGCCACCCACCTCGAAGTTGATACATAAGTGGTAAGGGGGGTCCCCTTTCTAAAAATTTTCTCAACGGCAGAGGAAGATGTGGAATTTCCAGATATTCTTGGAATCGATAGTCCTTAAGCTATCTCGTACGGTTTTCGAATCATAACGGGCAAAAGGGCCACATCCGAAAAAAGTTTGTTTTTTATTTTTGGTCCGATTTCGAAAAATAAAATTTTATTTTCTCAATAAAAATCTTTGCCTGCAATTAGCGTAGAACATTAAGATATCTCTTATGTTTTTCGAGTCTTAATGGGTCAAGGGAACCATGCACACTTCAAAAATCGACATTTTTACATTTGGTCTGATTTGAAAATTTTTAATTAATTTTATTTTTTTACATTATAGTGTCAAAACCATGTGTTGTGTCCACATAAATTGTAAGTCCTTTGTGTTTCAAAAACTAATGTAGTGTCCATGCTTGCCTCAACCGTCCAGGGTTCGAGCACTGCGGTCGCATCATGCTGAGCTCGGTGAAGCTTTTTATCAATATTGTCTAAAGGACAAAGGAAGATATGGAAATTCCAAATATTTGGGGAACTGATAGTCATTAAGTATGCTTAATATCTCAGTCCCAAGATGGACTAACGGACTGATAGACCTTGGTCCCCCAGGTTGACTTCGACTTTGGTTCATTATTTTGTTTTCGACGTTTTCTTTTGCAGAAGCACTACTAGATCTTACTCCTTTTTACAAAACGGGGCGAGGTACATGTATCTTTGGTTGCATTATTGGTCACCAGTATGTGGAGGCTTAGCCAATGTAGGGACCCAAGGGTCAAATCCTAATGAAGCCCTCTGTATAAGCTGAATTTAAATAAACGTAAAAATCAGAATGAACCAATTCGTTATTTTGACTGCGAGAAAATATATACAGATTTGTATTCGACAAAGGAATTGAAAAAAGCTACACATTATATTCGTCTTGCTCGATATTTCAATTGGATACTACAAGGAGTTATTTTGGTAGCAAATTTGTATCTTTTGTCAAAATCTCTTCCTCGCTATCAATACATGTGCAATGGAAAGTTTGAAATGCTATTAATAGCGCTGGAAAGTACATGTATCTTGAAGAGTCTACGTATTTAAATAGTTACCATGTAATTTTACATGCCTTATATCATTGAAATTAAAGATCTGCCATTTATGTAACAAGTACATGTAACATTTTATTTCATAAATTTTATTCATTAGATTTTTTGCTATTCAGATAACACCTATCACGACGTTGGTATTACATGTATTTACCCTTTCTCTTATTTCAAACCCATGGGAAAAGTTCACAGAGAAATATATTTGTAAACCTTGAAAATACATGCCTACGTCTTTAATACGAACTAATTTTTTATTGTTTTATAAGAAATTTTGAAGTTTATT
The DNA here is from genome assembly GCA_037379345.1 of Perna viridis. Lineage (NCBI taxonomy): Eukaryota > Metazoa > Mollusca > Bivalvia > Mytilida > Mytilidae > Perna > Perna viridis. The sequence goes on along the minus strand of CM074511.1, from coordinate 66,781,024 downwards.
ATTAGTGACAGAGTTTTTTCTATTAGCAAAATGACCTTCAAGGAAAACAATAAGCGAAATTATCATAGTTCCTAGGATCAAAGTATTTTTTTATTACCATTAAAAACTAATAAGGTACTGAATATTGCCCATTATACCTAACAGTCTAATTGTGATTGTAAGAGTACGATGTACGAGTACTTGTTGAAAAAAAGTAACTGCACGGGCGTTGATTCATAATGGCCACACCCCCCTAAAATTTATAGTTGTTGTTTTTGGTCTGAAATCTTAACTTTTTAAAAACTCTAACCAACATAATTTTCTTACTTAACGTTCTATTTAAGCCTCTAACCTGAAATCCCGGATCCACCCCTATTGCATATTCGATACTTTTGTTTATTACACTTAACTTATTTTTTATATTTCGTAACATCATTAAAATTTTAAAAGTACGCCTTAGTATACAGATTGGACGTATGTTCTATCATTATTCTTATTTTCTGCACGCAAAATATTAAGAATAGCGAAATTGATTCGCGTCTTTCAAATTTTATTTTTTTTTGTTTGAACGCACCCAAATCTTATGAATATTCATGAATATTATTGACGGCTAAGTTATTGACGACTAGCTTCCATGCTGGCTGGTATTAACAGCTAGCTTCACACTGGTGTCCGTCTGGGAACCAATTTGCTGCCCCAGTCGATCTGGGCTTATAAAAGGAACCAATTTGCTGTCCAGTCTGTCTGTGCTTAAGGGGAACCAATTTGATGCTCCTAGTAGTGTTGAACGAACAACAGAAGCGTCTGAACAACTTCAAATAACAACTTTCTGACTGAAGGAAAACCGTCCATTAAGCATGTACAGATATTTAACTTTTAACAAAGTTATTTGTTCATCTTCTGAGATTAATAATATTAAAATATATATTACAAGTACACATGTATGATGCTATATATGTTTATTTTGTCACCAATGAAATTAGAAATACCCCTTAAGATGTAAAGGTGAGAATTCAAACTTATGTCAAAGGGTGGCAGCTATTTTTCAGAAATTATTTGATAACGATGGTATTCATCTTTTTTTACTGAGGGACCCAAAGCGTAAGTTTTTAGAGTCTTCAGTCAGTTAGAAATGCTAGTCAAAACAATTGCCATAATTATTACATAAATAGTAAAAGTAATGAATAAAAATTAAAAAAAATAATAATGAATACAAAAAAAATAAATAATAATAATGAATACGATTAAAAATAAAATAAAAAGAAATAAATAAAGAAATCAAGCTTCAGAACGTCACTATTACAACAGATTTGAGATTTTTCTTAATGCACCAAGAAGCCTAGGTATGTGAGGCCAAATTTTAATGTTCATCGAACATAACTTTCTGTCCCATGTCCATTAAGTAGATGTTAGTAACGATGTTTCAAGAGTATTGTAATATAAGGTTTCAAGTGTACATGTACAGTAATGCAGTATGATAAGTGGTTATTATACTGTAGTAACCGTAGTTTGTGTTGGACAGTTGGGTTGCCTCATTATTCACGCCCTTAACCAATCTGTACAGTTTGTACAGTGTATTTTACTCAGATTTAAAAAAAATAATAATAATACAAATGAAAAAATAAATAAGTATTAATACATAGCTTTACAATTTTCAAATATTCGGTTTTTCTTTGCTACTCAAGCGCATCGAAAAAAAAAACGCATATCTGCCAGTTTTTGTTGGTTCGTATAGCTTGTTGTGACACTGGAATTAGTTTTCAAAACTTCTCCCATTCTATGCCGGCGATTAAAATGCACGTGACTTTTTAACCATCGGGCAGTGATTTTTCTGCAAGAGTTTTCTACAGATTTCATTGGAGAAGCAGATTCTCCTCCAATACCCTCGGGGATTACGAGATTTTGTTTAAATATCTTGAGTGGAAAAATCTTGTTATCCCCTGGAGACGTAAGTAGAATCTCCCTTATAACAGACGGATAACTTTTTAACTATCCGTTCATGTCTTTTGGATGTCCGTACATAGCCGGTTCATGTCCGTTCAGTGTCCTGTCCGGTGGAAAATTTTGAGCATGTTCAAAATTGAACAGGCGTCCAACGGATCAAGAGTTCGTTGAACATCCGACAGGCGTCCGTTTTTTAGGTAGTACAATACGGTTTGATCATTTCTGAAAATTTGGTCTCATTTTGTTGAAATAAAGCTGCTTTGAGGCAGTCCGCACAGAAATTTCTAGTGTTTTGTAATAATAAGTGCATATTATTGAAATCCTTGGTGTTTGGAGGTTCAAGTCATTTATAAGTAAGTAATCCAGTATCCAGTGGGTAACTTAGTGTGCGAAACAGTGCGTCTTAATGTAACTGTATAGTGCACCCTTACGTCACTCGTCCGTTCCGTTTCCGTTTTGTATCCGTTACTTATCCGTTAGGGTGCACTATACAATTTTTCAGAGATGTCCTAACTGTATTGTACTACCTTATAATCTTTTGGAGGTCCATTAGACCTATGCAACAACGGACTTCTTCCGATGTTATAACGGATAAAACGGATGATGAATGGATGTGGTAGGACATGAACATAAGGATAACGGATAAAACGGTAAAGTGACGAATGTAAAACGAAAAAAATGCCAATTGAAAACTTCGCGTTTGCAGAAATCTGCTAGAAGCAGGACTCAAGTTAAGAAATATATACACTAAGACACCTTGCTTCTGAAAATGCAATCTTTCATCGGCTTTTTTATATACTTACGGCCAGCGGAATGAGTTATCCCCAGACAATATTCCGATATTTTCAATTAATTTTGTCAAATTTGTCTATTCTGTTCCCCTATGTTTGTTCTCGTAAGCTGCATCTGAATCATTGTCCTTTTTTCAACAAAAGTGTATTTAATTTTCCCCTTGTCACGGATATCATAAGCGATTTATTCTTTTTTCTGATGACAAAGTTCTCTTACCCTTGACCAATGTAGCGAACCGAATACAATAGAGTACACATAAAAACTTATAGATAAGAGAAACATGACGTCACACAAAAACAAACAAAATCACTAGCAATTTGAACCCCCACAAAAAACCGGGAGTGACATTAAGTGCTCTGGAAGGGTTAACATGTCAGCAGCAACCGTTATATTGCAAGTGGGTTTAATCAAATAATCTGAAAACAAGAATGCAGCTTCGTGACACGTGTCAAACATTTTACAATACTAGGGCGAAATAATGGTAAACACACGTAATTCAAACAGTGGTTGTAAACAACTGTTATTTAAATGAAAAATGGTATCCGGAGTATTTCAGATCCTCACTACATTAGGTTCTCTCTTCATCGTTGCCGACTGATTTTTAAAATACCACATTTGGCATGCTTAAGAAATTTATATTGTAAAATAATGAATCGTAACGGGTGCTATTATTTTCCATATTCCCCACCTCCTCCATGCATGCTATCCACCTGTGGTGGTTTCTAAGAAGTATTTGACTTTTAGTTTGACTTTCGAAACATATTGTTTTGCATACACAATGCCGAAAATTAATATTATAGAGCAGATAATACCGGTTTATAAATGACTGTTAGCTCCATTTTTGCAGATTTTTCATAATAAACCATAAGTCCAAAGCCCGAAGTTAAAATGCTGGTATGACTATTTAAGATCCACTCACAAGATGGTAATACCTATCTCCTTAATATAATTTTGACCTGTTGATAAAAGAAGTTAACCGTGCATTTAGCAAAGAAAAAATGCCCAGGTAAAGGACGATTGTAGGTTTGGGTTGATATCACCTCAATACACAATAACAGAAATGGCAATATCAGCTGCACAATTTCCAGTAATTTTGTGTGAAATATGTGAAGCATCATGCGGAAACAAGTATTGTAAGAACTGTGAAAGAGTAATTAAGGGAACCAAGGTTATAGCGGTAATCAAAAGAATGCAATCTAGGGACCAAGACCAGACATGAAAAACAGACATACACAACAAAGAACATAAAGTAACTAAAATCATACATACAAATTAAGTAACAAAAGCAAATGAGCAACTCGGACTCCACTAATACAATACTTTTGTATCGATTGTAAACTTTCACATCTTGAAGCAAATATTAGTAAAAGTCACCTCTTCGGAGACGCAGATAAAGTAAACCCGGGAGAAATCAAAGACTGAAGTCTTCAAAGTCGCTAATCGTCAAATATTCACTCTCACTGGTTTTGGCAAACTTTAAACATCCGAAATGATACAAAGGCGATATGCTATATAATCGGGGGACTTCCGCTGAAATTTTGGTTCCATTGATATTATTGCGAACTATTTCGTAACCGTTTGGACCCGAATGGCTATTTATAGATATCGGAGTACTGATAATATATATGAACTTTATATAATCAATAGTAACGAACACCTATGTTTGAATCGGGAACTGGGTAATATTACATAAATTTAATGCTAACTGATCGTTTTATCTTTTAATGTAAACTTCCCGTTCTAATACAAGCAAAAAACACGCAAAGACATATGTATATGTTTTAAAAAGGTACGTTGTAGCGATCTTTGGGTCGCTTATGATATTGACCGGGAACCAGTATATGAACCAGATTTAACAGCTGGCAATGAATTTCATAAATATCGGGGCTTGCTAATGTATATGACATATATAGTCTTGTAACTAGCCTCAGTGCCTGAATCGGAAACCGGGTAATCTCCAAAGCTTACTGATCATTTCATGAAAACTTTCCGTTCTCATACAAGCAATAAACACACGTAGAACACACGTGTAGGATATTTAAGAGGTACATTTTTATCTCGCATTAATCTGGAACTACGACACTTTTGTGGTGAACACGGCGAAGATCTGCTGGATTATGTGGCGTATGATTACACATTAATGCAAATCATATGCGAATATTAAATAAAGAAATTACGCGTGCAAGAAGTCACTAACACTATTAGCGACTTAAAAAACACCACACTATGAACAACATAAAAACGTTTATCATTAGGATTTAAACGCCTATCCATAGATAATAATGTAGAGTTCGTATCAAAACAGGTCCGTACTTCGGAATCAAAGGCATCGGCATTTGAAAAAAGGCTTATACCGGAAATGGAAAATCGGAAACATGAAAAAATAAATCTAGCCCTTGAAGCGTCTTCCGAATGTGTTTCGAATGTGAAGGAGAAATGCAATTATTTGGTTGATAAGGCATCACGAAGGAAATGTGCAGTCAAAAGGATAATAATAAGTCTAAAGATATAGAATCAGTGTTAAAATAAATGATAACCTTGTCTTTCTTTCCTCACTAAAAGATTTTAAGGGGACAAATGAGTGTCTAGCGTTTAGTCAAGAAAAGATAATAGACTACGAAGTGGACACACAAAGATCATTGCTCAGCAAAGATAAAATCCAAAATATTACGAGTCTAATGCAGCATACGAACGGTTTAAATTCACTTCCGGGCGAACCGACAAATATTTCACTGACAAAAGGGAATCTTCTGGATTCAATTTTACTTTTGGAGGTAACTAAGAAATACAAATTGTATACATTGTAATTCAAGAAAAAACTTTCTTAAAGTACGATAATAACAAGATGAAGGTGATGAGATCCTGATTTTGCCCAGGCTCGCTCGTTTTGTAAGCCTTTGTATTTGTTACAGTTGTCTTCCTTGTGGTGACACTAGTACTCAATTGTCCATAAGCTTGTGTATTAAATTGTTCTTAGGTGATGTTTATTGCCATAGTTTATTTCTTCAGAACATGCTTGTATAAATGAGCAATATATATATAGTCATACAAAGGACGCACTGTTTAGGTATCAGTCGACATTTTTTTTTCAGTTTTGCTTCTTTTTTTTTCATGTTTTCAGCTCTCATGGAATATTCTATGGTCACAAGGATTCGTTTTCCTGACTTATAAAATTCAATTTAATAAAAAATGAATGTTTTTTTTAAATTCAAGGCACGTATAGCCTAGTATGTCCAGTTCCTTTTCATGTATTGATGATCTGTTCGCCTGTTTCTCGATCAACTTATTTGGTAACTTAAATGCTTTCTTGTTCTATATAGTATTCTCTGGTGTATTTGGTTAGTGCTTAATTTTGCTCGGCAACGTTTACGCACTCAAAAATCTAACAAGTTCATAACAATATTCAGAAAATACAGACACTTCCGCTTTGGACGCTATCTGGTAAATTGCAGAAAAGTTCCCTAATCAACTAAATTATTGACAGTTCACAGTTATTTACATTTAAAAGTTTTTAATTTGTTTTCTTCTTACCATTTCAGTAAAATTCAAACCAACATTCATGTTTTACAACAATGAGATATCTAACGAAGTAAATCAAATTAAAAACATTTGTTTTATCTGCCACCCGCTGCTTGGGTCTTACGTTGACACCCTCTTAACAAGCCTCCTTCAAGACAAACATTTGTTTTTATCTGCCACCCGCTGCTTGGGTCTTACGTTGACACCCTCTTAACAAGCCTCCTTCAAGACAAACATTTGTTTTTATCTGCCACCCGCTGCTTGGGTCTTACGTTGACACCCTCTTAACAAGCCTCCTTCAAGACAAACATTTGTTTTTATCTGCCACCCGCTGCTTGGGTCTTACGTTGACACCCTCTTAAGAAGCCTCCTTCAAGACAAACATTTGTTTTTATCTGCCACCCGCTGCTTGGGTCTTACGTTGACACCCTCTTAAGAAGCCCCTTCAAGACAAACATTTGTTTTTATCTGCCACCCGCTGCTTGGGTCTTACGTTATGTCATTCAATGAGTTCTGTTTGACTATAAGTACTAATGCATAAATGATACTTAGCACGAAAATTATAAAAAAATGAATACTTTTTATCTGTTTTGGTGAATTAAACAATCAAAACAAATACGATGAAAAGTAAACTGTCAATATGGCAAAGTTACGTAACTACGGACAAACACTTTAGTACCTCAATCACTGACATGTAATAAGAGTGCAAGAGCTTTCGTACTAATAGATATTACTATATTTACATCTAGTTTTGTTATATTGTAATATATTTGATTTTCTTTGTGATATTTCAAATATATATAGTAGGTGATTTTAATCAGATTAACCTGTCGAGGAAAGAGTAATCAAGGGAACCAAAATTCTCGTGGAAATCAAAGAACATATTCAAGGATGAAGATTAGACAGGGGAAACAGATACACACAACAAAGAACATGATATCACCAAAATAACAAGTACAGAAAAATCAAAAGTAACTTTGGCAACCTGAATTCCACTAAAACTAGTAGCATGGACCAGGTGGTGCAACGGCAGGGTAGGCGTCCTATGCTTTTATAGAAACACCCACCGAGATTTATCTTACATTGGAAAATACATCATTATTATAATACATACACTGTAGGAATTTTTTTTATTTTAAAGAAATAAATATAAAGAAATGCTTTATTGGCTAAAGTACAGCTTGTAATTTAAAATAATATAAACAGAAAGCAATATTTTTAAGAAATTGCTCTACTCCAAAGGTCAACTTCTACCCGACTATTTCTGATTATTCACGCTTAAATGCCAGCCTTCTTTGGTATGTACACGATAGACAAAATTTATTTTGAACAAGTTTCAAATTTAAAAGTACACGAGAAAAAATGGTAAGGAATGCTGTAAATGTTAAAAAAGGACTTTGGAAATTTCTGCTGCACTTATCCTGAATTGCATAAGCATTTTATTTAGAAATTATAAGTAAAGTATTGTTGTTCTTGTATGTAAATGTCCTTTAGAAATGTTTCTTCAGTTGTTGTTTTTGTGTTTACACAGGCAAATGTGCCACACATGAGAATCATATGGTTTGCATCATATGATTATCATATAAATCGAGCACCATATGATAATCATATGTTTTTCACAAACAAATGATTGTCATATGTTTTTAAGCCAAAATTACCATATGAGAATCATATGATAATCACATGACTATCATATATTCAATATTATATGATTGTCATATGATTACCATATGATTATCATGTGTGGCACATTTGGCTGTGTATATTCAACCGACCACGTAATTCGGAAAATTGTGTTCTATTCGCGTTTGTTCTTTGAGCGAACAAAAGTCGTTAGAACTTGTAAGTTGCTCATAAAATGTCACGTCCGAGGTGGACGAAAGAGGTAAAGGGGTGGTAATCTAAAACCATCCATGCCTAAAACTACGGTATTTACTTACTTGTGTTTACAAACATGCACTTAGGCGCATGAATTTATGAACTTGTGCGTAACAGTTTTCACTTGTGTGTATGGATGAATCATTATACCATATTGACTTAAGCTCTAACTTTAATACTCGTTCGTTACAACTTGTGTAGACCAATAACTAACACATGGATTCCAGTTTTTTTAAATTCGTGAACGAATATCACGATACATAAAAGTAGTCTTCTACCACAAGAAGGGTCCAAGTGAAAAGGGAAATTATTATACTTTTTTTGTATTAACATACAGTGTTTTTACCTTGAAGGAGATCAACATCCCATAACTGTAATATGCATGTCAAGAACCCAAGTTCTTTGCGATATGTATTTACTATTCAGTCAATTATTTGGAAAAAAGAACACTCATTTCATCTTTACGATATTAGCAACGAAAAAGGAAATTATGTAATGGTTAAATAACAGAATCAGAACTAAGAAATTACAACGTCAAATTATGTTGTATGTATTTATTATTCTATTTCAACTAATATCCGAATGTAATAGAGAGTGCTGTTAAAAACAGCGATAAGTTTATCTTGGCAAAAAATTAACGTAGAATACGTCACCACTGTTTCTGAGTTTCTCATTTTAAAACCAACTTTGGGACAATTTACGTTACAGTACCATGAAGTGGTTGATGCACAAGCATAAATTGTCCAAAGTTGGCTATGCAAGCATAACTAGGCAGATCTGAATGTAACATAACAAATTAAAGAGTGAATTCATACAATGCGAAGATCCAACAGTTAATAAAACACAAATTACAGCTTTTAATTTATTTCTTCACGAACTACATTAAAATGTAAATAAATCTTGACTTGAGTCATTGTTAAAGGGGAGTAAAATTCCATCGATTATATGGTATTACGTCGTATTTAATTTTCTTCTTTTGATTTCACACAAAAGCCATATATTTATTCTGAAAACATTTAGATGAAATAAACTGAATAGTGTTGGTTACGTCTCCGCCTATTTGCTTTAACATTTTTAATATCATTATGTACCTAACGACTAAAACATAATAGTACACTCTTTGAAACGTTCACGCTTCCCATTTTAGCGTTCGTGCATCGCCTATCTTGCGTTTATAGTTGTTTTGCGTTCATTTATAAATGCATGATAAACGCACAATAAAAGTGTCCGTTTATTTTTGTATATTCATTGTTTCCTTTATTCAACTGTTACTTTGATATTTTTTGCTATTATTATTTTCATTAATTCTATTTTCCATTTTTTTTCATTATTTGTCGACATCATTTTTCATCGTTCGTCTATCGTGCATTTAAACGCACACTGTGATCATTCGTTTATCGAGCGTTTTAACGTACGCTTGGAGCATTAATTTATCATACGTTCCACAAAGTTTCTTTTTCTCTTTTGACTTGAATTAAATTGATCAATGGACAACAGGAAGCAGATACTTAATACAAAATTATGGAGTAAAAGCACATGAGACCACAATACAGAGTATATAGTTATTTTAACCGACATTTCCAAAAAAAAACAAAACAGTTATACCAAACATAGCCATTTAAAATGACAAGAAAAACACACTGAGTTGCACATGAGACCACAATACAGAGTGTATACTTATTTTAATGAGCTGACATTTCCAAAAACAAAACAGTTATACCAAACATAGCCATTAAGAAAGACAAGAAAAACACATTGAATTGCACTTAGACCACAATACAGAGTGTATACTTATTTCAATGAACTTATTCCAAAAAACAAAACAGTTATACTAAACATAGCCATTAAAAAGACTAGAAAAAATCACATTGAATTGCCAACAAACAGTAAAACAGACTATAGGTAATTATCTATTGTTCTCTAATTAGTGTCATTACATCTGCATTCCCATTCTGCCCACAATATTTTTACTTGTAAATGTCAAAAGTGGGCAGAACGGGAACACACCTTCCAAAGCACAATTGAAGCTTTCGTTTAAGGGGATAGACCTAGGGTAAGGGACATAACTCTTGTATCATACTAATTTCAAGCTTTCATTTGAAAGAGAATGAATACAAAGATACTTTGATGCATACATAAGATTGATGTAAAATGCTGAATACAAACGTTCCAATGATTTCTAAGAGTTGTGTCCATTACCCTAGGTCTACCTCCTTAAACGCACGATAGAAGCTTTCGTATATCATGCGTTTGATTAGCGTTTAGTGTGCGTTTCGGTATCGTGTGTGCGGGAAACCTAAACATCTCAAGAAGTGTAGCATTCAAGCCCCAAACAACAATCCCTCTTGAGCTGTAGACAGCCTTAATTTAACTGGTTATCGTCGGAAATCTTAATTATACTTGACTCCACTAAGCTTTCTTGTAGTCTATAACCAGTCATACCAAAAGTAACACAATTCTTGCAATGTCGGGGAAGTCTAAATGAATGCATTAAATATCCGATCAATTGATTTGAATACTGTCCAAAATACTGACAAAAGGGTCTGTCTGCAGCGACAAGTAAGAAAGGAAACGAACGTCCGTAGATGTATGGAACTGAGAAAACATAATGCAGAAACCTCTGAAGTTAAGATATGGACGGAATGAGCATAATACTGAACAAATCATATACAATATTTATGTAAAAGTCTTTGTGAGAAGCAGGCAACAATATTGAAATCTTACACATTCATGTCAAAAACCCAACAATACAAGGGTGCAATCTCATTCATAATAGTTCAATGTAATTTTGACCGACATGTTAATTGCTTCTGTTCCTGTTTCAAGTAATTCCGAAATTTTGCATCTCCATAAAGTTAGATATACTTAAAATGTTAATGCCATTTAATTAAATTCTAAATTATAATGGAACTGCAAATCTGAAAGAGTCGTAAGTTAAGACGTCACAACTTTTTTTTGTTTTTTGCTATGATGACGTAATAATGAACGACTATTTATTTGTGTATGAAATCAACCGCCACACAGTATACCTTTGTTCTCATGGAACAAATAGTAGTGTTATTACAATGTTGCCCGCTTCTTATAAAGACTAATATTTCAGTATTGTTCTAGCCTCACTTACTAAGTGATTTGTAGCATGACTTTTGATGTCTAAAAGAAAACAAAAGCACCGTTCAACTGTAATTGTGTTGATCAAATATTCTTTTTTCAATGTTTTAGTTGTTGTTTCTGAGCTTGCTAATTTTTCACTCCAATCCATCAACAGAATTTTGTCAGGTATATGAAGAAGTTTATATTTGACAGCATCAGATTCTCTTCTAAACTCGAGGTTAATGTCATGAACGTTGGGGACGAAATATAAAGACTGGATTATTCTGGTTCAGATCATTGAACAAACTGTCCATCATTGTCTTTTTTTCACTGTGATTTATAACTACGTTTCACGACAAATTTGATCATTTCTACTCTTAAAAACAGCATTTATGTCCGTGAATAAATCTAGCAAGCAATGAAAGCACATTAGTCAAAAATAATATACGGGCACTTCAGTGGCTTTCAGCTTCTTGTATGTAAAATTCTTTCCTTAGTAAAAGCCTTGTTTAGGATTCGGATCAAATGGGTCGTTGTACGCCGGATTTTGCATGTTATGGGCTGTGGGCGGATGTTGATGTTGCATTTGCCCTCCACTGACAGCTATGACAGTTGTTGGTTGTAAAGGAGCAACCATGCCATTATTCGAAGGCATATTGCAACCAATTACCATGAGAATTATAGAAAGGATTAATGAAGCTCCTCCTGCTGCGCAACAAAGATAAAAGGACCACCCTGGTCCCATGTCAACGCCAAAGTTGGCAAGTATACTGGAAACATCGCCAAATGTTCCTTGTAAAAAATACAAAAAGTACCAGCCAGCACCGGCACTACAAAATAACCCTGAAAGACATATCAATAAGGTTAAGAGAATGGCGTTTATTTTGTATGATGAAACCTTAAAATTCTTTATCTGTTTAAGTACCAGTCAATGTAAAAATATAGACACAGCCAAAGGTAAAGTGATTCATCTGCATCTTGTTATATCATTTATTTAAATGGTTTAAATATACAATATTATGTAATATGAGTATGCTAGAAATCAAATTAAAGAATTAATGATTTTTTTTTCTCCAATCTAGACTTTGTACTGATGCATACAAAGCTGCATATCCTTTGCGTTACGTCATTATTGAAATTTTGGCTGACAAAAAAAATCTTTCCCTAATAAATATACAATTACGGTTATTATTGTATATTACAAATTACCGCAAGGAGTTGTCGCTTGAATATTCTTAACTTAAAATGGTTTGAGCTGTTGATATAGACAGCTGATTTTCTGTTATAACTTAAGCATTCAGTTTATGTATAGCAACAAAATTACCACAAAACTCCCCAACCACTAAAAGTAAACCATTTCAGAGTTAGGGTCAAAACTGTATTTTAATATAAAATAGTCCATGGGCTAGGAGGATTCACCAAAAACGACAAGATTTCTGTGACTCAATCGGTCAAGCGTCTAAGTCTTCTTAGTCCCAGGACAGTACGTGTATGGAAACTAAATATTTATATGAATCACCATGTAGCCATATGTCTCAGTTTTCCAAAAGTACAAAAAAGTTGCGATAGCAAGTTAGGCATTGGAGTAAATTGAAAAAATGTATCCCTACCCAATCGGAAAAACGCACAAATTCACATAATTTTCCTAATTTATGCAACTTGTTATGGGAAAATCAAATAATTTATTTATCTGCGATTGTTTTTATACATTCTTACTATGAAAATCACCACACTTCATCAAAAGAACACCAGAAGTATTAACTTTGATACATGTAGTACTAAACAGAAAATGCCATATAAGCCGTTTCTTCACTGATGCACAAATACTCTAGGGGTTTTGACATTGAAAAATATGTCAATTTAAGCGATTTATCGGGGAGTAGGGGTACATTTTTTTTTATATTTTACTCCGAAATCCCAAGTCGTTAGTGCAATTGGTTTGGTAGAAAATGGAAAGATATTCCTTTAGTCGCCTGATGATACCTAATTATATAAATTTATTTCGTTTTGTACAAAAAAATAAAAGTTGGGAAAATAAAAAAAAACAAAAACAAAATTTTATCTTTGCCTCAACGAGGTTAAAAAGTGACAAAAATACCAAAATGCTTCAGTTTATTTTTGGCGACAAACTGATTAAAGAAATTGTGATCATCATTTTATTCTTTACTTTTTCTGCTCGGACAATTTCATTTACTAAAAAAAATTAAAAAAAAAGATGAATCAGTTGTCCTTCGAATTTCATCATCAAGCATCGAAAATTAAAACTTTAATTTCAAGTCAGTAAATATACATGTACATTTTACAGAGGATGAAACAATAAGACACATAACAAGTACTGACCTACGTCACATATTTCCAATATATATGAACACTATGTTACCGTTAAACAATTCCAGTTTCGGGGATTTGATACATCGCATCTACCCCAAAGAACTTGAGATAAAAGTTACTACAAACACTGTAAGGTCAGCCTCGTATCTTGACCTACACTTAGAGATCGATGGTAAAGGAAAACTGTTTACCAAACTTTACGACAAACGTGATGACTTTTCATTCAGAATTGTCAACTTCCCTTTCATCTGTGGCAACATCCCTTCAGCATCTGTGTATTGAGTTTTCAGATCACAAGTCATACCTTATGCCAGAGCTTGCCGTATCTACGCATACTTTTAGTATCGCCATAGACTTCTTACATGTACAATTAGGCTTCTGGAACAGGGTTATGTTGCTACAATCTACAAGATTGAAGTCATCACTACAGAAGTTTTGTGGTCGTCATCATGAACTCGCGGGTCGTTACGGTGTATCCATCTGCACCATGAAAGCTGATTTATTCAACATGTCATAGTTTTCCTTTCCTCTTTCATCTACCCCGGACTTGACTTTTTACCTTACCCGTGCATCTGATCCATGCTCCCAGCTTTTTAGTGGAGTCCGAGTTGTTCATTTACGTTAGTTACTGTGTGTGTATTATTTTAGTTGCATTGTGTTCTTAGTTGTGTGTGTCTGTTTTCCATGTCTGATCCCTGGATTACATTATTTTGATTTCCGCGGATTCTTGGTTCCCTTGATTATTCTTTAATAATATCTAGATGTACATTTACTAAGAATAGCATATACTGCTGAAAATGGACAAGATTAACAGGTACATGTAAAACATTATATTTCTTTTTAGGCGTTATCCACATCTTCAATATATAACTTTGGAAGGATTGAACATTTATTTGTTTAAAAATTTTTAGCTACATATTTCACAGAGTAAACACTTTAAGGTGACGGTCGGACGAGCTGACGAACAGACGGTGGAATCAAGTGACTACTAAATCTGTTTTCACCGTTGATAACGAATGTAAATGCACAATCCTGTCCAATACTTGTGTAGTAGTTTGTTACAATAATTAAATTAGTTAATATGATTAGAATTTACGAGAATTTATTAAAGTTCTGAAAAACTGACTGCAACATTTTTTTTTTAGTTTTGAACTTTTTTTCTTGGTATACATAACATGTGACTGTATTTATACTGGTTAAAAGCATATTAATTATGTTGGCAAATCGAAGCAATTTATATTGCACTTACCCCCGAAAAGTCCTACACCAGATATATTTTGGATTGTTGATTTGGGGTTTGGATTACTACATCCACAGAACCCAATAATACATGCTATGAATAGCAACAATGTTCCCAAACAGGAGCAGCCGACAATACCAAAGTAGTGGACTGAAATAAGGAGAGTAATAAAATTAGATAGCATATAACTGGAATTCATCACCATAATTTGTGAAGTTTAATGCACATGACTGTATATATGACATATTTCATATGACATTTTAATATTATCAACGAACTCCTGTTGATACCACCGCTATTTTATTACATGTAAGGAGGAATGAGGGGGTTGAAGATTACATGAAATACTCAGCCACAGACAGAAAAAAAATATACTTCAATGTTTCCCAAATTACTTAAAACTGTGTAGATCTTCAAATTTAAAAAAATGGCTCAATAACTCCAGCTGCATGCTGCTGAAAGAAGAAAAATATATTAACGCACATCAAAAACATCCCAGCCCCCTCCACGCTAGTTAAATTGTCAGTGCCTGAAATTTACTTGGGCGTATATGCCGGGCGAAAAAAGAACAACTTTATAAAATATCAATCTTCATGTATGGTTCAGGCGCCATGCGTAGCGTAAATGTATCCATAACGACGCAAACAAGACAGCTTAAAATCGTTTGAATAATTTCAGGCTGACATAACAGCAGTGTTACCTTGCAAATAGTCACCGACAAAATTTTCATATGACCCACCATGCTCATTAAAAAGACGGGATAAAAAATGAGTCCATCAATATATTTAACAGGTGCTTAATAATCTTCCATGTCAAATGACCAGAGAAATATTGTTTATTGATATTAAGTATTTGAGAAAGGCAATGAGTGGCAGTATCAATGTAACAGATCTATATCTATCGGCAAAATGTTATTTAGTTAATGCAGGTATATGTATGCATGGTTTTACCGCATCAATACTATATATAGCTGATTTTCTGAAAACTTCAATCGATTAAGAATTCTATTTTCACTTTACAGTGTACGTTCTTTTCAGCAGTTTCACTCAACCGTTCGTAGTTACATTTAATTGCATGCTCAGGTTATTGTATGCAAGTTATCCTGAGCGACTTACTTCTAGTAATATGATAAGATTAGCATTTTGTTATCTAGTAAAAACTTGTATTGCTGGAAAATAAACACTTATCACGTTTAATTTGGTGTCTAAGACAACTTTATACGTATATATTAGTACGTGGGCGAATACATGAGATACATGTAACCCCCCGTGCTCCCCCCAATCATCAACCAAAATATGATTTTCAGGTACCCTATAACCTTTATCATGTTTAATTTATTATCTACGACAACTTTATACGTACATATTAGTACGTGGGCTAATACGTGAGATACATGTAACCCCCCTCCCGCCCCCCACCACTCATCAACCAAAATATGATTTTCAGGTACCCTTAAACTCTCATTAACGAATCTTTTTGTCGCCAAAAAATAAGCATTTTGTATTTTTTGGCTACTTTTTATACCTCGTTGAGGCAAAAATCATGCAATTTTTAAAGTTTTTTCTACAGAACGAAGTAAACTGAGGTGTATTAAACATTATGTAGCCCAGTGTCTCAGCTTTACAATGGTTCCAAGAAACACTTCGGGTTTTGTGGTAAATCGCTTAAATCGACATATTTTCAATGTCAAAACCCATGGAGTATTCATGCTTCAGTAAAAAATGGCTATTTTGGTATTTTCTGTTTAGTATTGTCACAATTTATACTTCTGGAGTTCTTTTGATGAATTTTGGCGATTTTGGTAGTCAGCATTTATAAAAAAATGCAAAGAATGGGATTTTCGATTTTTCGGTCAAAAGTCACATAAACTCTACAAGTTATTGCTCAACTAAAACGTCTCAAATTTGGTATCATTCGATAGATAATTTAATTTTCTATATAAATAAACATTGAAAAACTAATGTTCAAGGAAATATTTTCAAAAAATGTTTAAAATATTACCCCTACCCCTAAAAAAACTGGTCTCAGTATCAAACAGAATTCTCATTCACAGCATTCTGACACCGTAGAATTCATATTTTAGGCATTCATAATTAAGATATCAAGTAAATCAATTTTTGGCAGATACAGGTTTTTTTTTATTTTTACATGTCTCATGTATATCCTTTGAATTGTTGGACGGGAAGTATAAAGTGGTTTTGGTATTCGTCCATCCATTCGTCCGTCAATTCGTCTGTCCATAATTGTTCGTTTACAATTTCCCTGTTTGATTACTTTGCTTATATGGTTACTTGGATGGGGAGCGAGGTAAACTTTAGTGAGCTTTGCTTATAGTTTTTTTTTCATTTACATTTAGCTGTGAACCCCCCCACAAAAAAAAACAAAACAAAACAAAACAAAAACAAAAAAAAAACAAAACAAAACAAAACAAAACAAAACAAAAACAAATAAAACAAAAACAAAAACAAAAACAAAAAACAAAACAAAACACTGCAAAGTCAATGTGCTGTTACTCTCTTGTTTTTAATTCAATATGTTTCATATGGCCCTTTCCAAAAAGGTAAGGATCAGTTGACCCCAACTCCATCACTTTAATTCATCTACATTTGAGAAACAATTCTTTTATATTCAGATTTAAGTCCAAATTTAATTTTACATTTTAATTTTTTTTTTATCGATTATGTGAAATGGCTTCCATATAATGATTGTTGAATAATGGCGCATAATGCAGTTATGCACATACATGTTAGTTGATGTTCAGGTAATGATTTCAAACTTCATGCATGTGAAAATGAAGATCTTTCAGGATTTATTCCCTACTTGCGGAGCTCGGGATGCAGCCATATTTTATCCTGTTTTTGCAGAGTTACCTCCCGTAAGAGCAGGTATAATTTCGAAGTCTCTCTAATCGATGTTCGGATACGGGCGCAGAAAGAAGAGGTAACTCGAATGAAAATGGAATCCCCAGCAGATAAACACAACGGTGTTTCTAAAATTTACAGGGTGTTTCATTTTATTGGTGGGTTACACAAGGATGATTTTCATTTGTATCCCGAGTAAAGAAAATTTATGGCAGGGTCAGTAGAACGAGAAATTCCCTTTTGACTTTCGAGATTTTCTTAAGTATCGTCGATATCGGATGGAAAACCTTACGTGTTCCGAATAGATACCTACTCCAAAGGGAGATAAATGTTGTCAAAATGTTGGTCCGCAAGTCGGGAATATTGCCGATTAATTTTGTCGGTCACATATGGTGCAGTTTTGTTCTTATTTAAAGTTTTGTGTGGAAGTGGAAAAATAAATGAATGGATAAGTAGTTTTTTTATAACAACGTTTACTTTGCCAAACTTGATATAAAGGCTAGAAACCACTAATTCCACTTCCCATAGGCTTCTATGCTAATTTCACAATATTCAATGGCTTCTCTGGACTTTACCTTAACTTTAACCTGCAGAGGACTATATATCAGCATGATTCTACATATGTCAGCTCACAATCCTCAGAATGGCATGTGGGGTTAGCAGACTTGCAGTGCAGTACTAGTCACCGGAAGTGAAGGGTCTATAAATAGCATGGGAAATCCCAGTGTTTTCCCAAGATAGGGGTATATTTAAAAATCATTATGGAGATTAGGCTTCACATCACAAGAAGCAAAATGCACATATAAAATGTACAGAAATGTTTTTCCTTTCAGAAACTGTTTAAATTTTTTTAATTAAGATAAGAACTTTTTTCACAGCACTATGAGGAACAGGGGTAATTTCTGCGTAGGACTATTTTTGCGTACGTTCCAAATGCTCATTGGTTGAATTGGTGGTCTGTAACCTAAACGCAATACTATCGCAAATTAACGCGAAACCTTTGTCTTGTTTGTTCATATATAAAAGAAGAAGAATACGAAATAACTGTCCTCCTGTATTTTGACACTTGGACTATTTAATGTTTTTTGTTTTTGTTTTTGTTTTTTGTTTTTTTTTTCTATAATTTGCTCTAAATATAAAGTAGTAGCTTTTCTAAGTAACAAAATATTTTACAGCTATCCAGCGACAACTTCATAATCATATAAGCTTTAATATAAGTAAATGAAGTACGCTAAATAGGTCCACTTTTCAATGAAAAGTTTACATGAACATAATGACCACCATGGCAGTAAGGAAACTGCTACATATACAAAAGGAATAGCTCAACTAAATGACAAAAATTTGAAAAAAAATAACAATAAAATATCGGTCTCTGACAATTTTTGAACAAGTCTTTTCATCAAGAATGGAAATTTTTATTAATATTTATATAATATTTCTCGTTATTACATTACATTACGTAAAGTAACGAGTTTTAATTATGCGATTTTTTTTATGGACTCAATGGGCTTTCGTTTTTTTTTTCAACAAATTACAGAACAAGATTTCATGAGACCCCTGAATCAAGAAGTAGCCACAGCAGTGCAAACCGACTACTGCATTCACGGTCTATCTTAATATAGAACATCATTAATTGTAAAGAAACACAAACAAAAATATCAGTGTTTAATATCTATAACTTTGTTTGGCAAGTTAATTCATAAATTGCATAACACTATCCGCATAAACAGTAATTATAGTTTCTAAAAACTAGAAACGGAACAACACAATCACGCATAAGTTAGTAAGACCAACTTAAATCTTATTTGGGGGCAATTTATGGAAGCTAGGAGATAAAATCCACGATCATCTTCCAATTGTTATATCTAAATTCTGAACTTTTATTTTTCATTACAAACGTTTTGAAGTAAACTGGATTCCTAGTTTAGAACTTTGGCCATGAGTCTTGCCCCGCAATAATCCTCCCTTCTTTTCTGTGTTATAGAGCGATACATATAATGACATATCTAGACTGAAGTGCAATTTACAATTTAAAAATTGAAACAAACAGAAAAAGACGGTATATATAACATGAGCTACGACAATAAGGTGATTTATGGCAAAGTTTGTGTACTTCTGAAGTATCTTGAATTTGATATTAGGATACTTATTTCTACTAAAGCCTGTTGGTTCTATGTCTGTCCAATAAAATACATACCATTTGTATCTTTTAAATTGGTGTACATTTATAATGTAACAATAAATTTTGCAAAATGGAATACAATGTCTTTGTTTAAAGTTTCAATTTCAATGAAAAAATGTACTTACTATTCCGAAAAGTTTCACTGTAGGTGATATATAGGACACATGATTTCACGGAAAGAACCTCGTAGCACATCTTGAACAATCCAGCGTGTGATTTCACTGACCCTGTAAAAACTGACACAACCATCCAGTAATCTGTTGCTACTCCAACACATTGCATAATAAAGCAAGCAACAAGCAGAAATGTTCCTATAGCCACCGCAGACGACATTTTGTGTTCAAAGAGACGGTCCACGATAGTTTCTCGGAAATCTAGTTTATGCGTCTGAACACATTTACTTTAGTGCGCAATCTTCACATTTTAAATTACATCCGCGTTTGATTCAAGCTGTGAATATGCGTGCATTCCTTTAGAGGGATGTAGATAAATGAGAATTAAAATAAATTTTCTATCCCTTTTAACTCTCGATATTTATTCAAGATATCTTTATAAAACCGAGTGTAATACATTGATCGTTTGTAACATTCTACCTTATTTAGAGGCATACTGCAAGCACCTGAGACATTATCATTTTTATATTGCCTGTAAAATGGGTGTTGGCAGTAAAAATAAATATGTGGATGTTAGTGAATTTAAGCCTTTTAAAAAAGGTAATGACATGTTTTGCATTGTCCTACATACCATTCGTAATTTGGATATACAATATAAGTACATTGTCGAAAATTATTGAAGATATGTGATGAGGCGACGGAACGGGTAGGAAATGCGTGGCTCCGCCGAGCTATTTCCCCCGTTCCAAGCCGAATACACATATCTTCAATAATTTTCGACAATGTATCTATATTGTTTTTATCCTGTTATATTAATAGTCTTGTGCATGTGAACATTTTTAAAATGAATTTTAAAATGCATATCACCTGAGGAGCCCCGATCGTTCAACCCGAAGAAAAAAAATTAGTACACATGGCGCATGACTCAGTAAACATTGAAATTCAATCCGCACCATATAATCCGTCAAAGCTGTTTGAAGAAAATAAGCAATGTATCAAAATTTATTCAATTCCAAGAGACAAATAAGTAAAATGAACAATAAATACAAATATTTTGAATGTTGTAAAGTCGATTTTAAGAACATTAAAGTTTTGAATTTCGCGAGGAAGGTGGAAGCTGACTTGTTTCTGTTTGGTATATGGCAGTAGAGTTCAGGGGTGAAATTTGTGCAGCCCCGTGCAGGTCCGGGTGTTAAAAGAATAGGCCTGCAGCAGCGCTAAGCTTGTCGTATAAGGCGACTAAATAGTGCTCAGAAACCTAGCCGGGGGCTAGGCGCTCTGCCCACAGAGCAACTGTGATGTGTGCCCCAGGTGGTGGAATGGGGTATCCCTGGCGTGTTGCATGCTGGGGTTGTCAGGCTATAATACGGAAAACCTGACCGCAAACCATAGTGGTGCACCGTGTTGGGAAAGATGCCACGTTCCTCGCACGTTAAAGAACCCTGCTGTGGTATTCGATAGGAATAGGAACCTTTGCGCTCCGCAACAGGAGGCTAAATTGCCCGACCTTACCCATCCCCCCTTTTTCCAGTGGCAATCAAAATTTGTCTACCCTATTATCCTTGTGACCCATCCTTTTTTTTCATTTCATGTTGATTTTATCATCCATTTCATGTTCATTGTCTGAATACAGCTGAAATATTGCTGCTCGGACGTTAAACCCCAACAAACAAACAAACAACAAACGAAATTTGTGCACTAGTTTCTTTGGGATTTGAAATATTTGTTTGAGATTTTTGAAGAACAGGAGGCAGTTGTATGGGCAGATCTATATTGTAGTGTTCCTCCGATTCATTATCTTGGGGTATAGGCAGTAATAAATCCAAGACCATAACAGTTTCCTGGTCATTTGTCTCTTCAAGAGATTTATCATTTTGTAATGCTTCAATTTCTTTAAGTGGGGACCAGTTTATGTTAAATTGTGACGGACACTCTGGCTCCGAGTCCGACATGACTGAAATAACAGGGGAAGTCGTCTGCAAACTGATAATGATTCAAATCTGAACGAGATTTGGGATTTGCATATATATGACCGTGAAAAAAATACAAACAAAATCGTTATTTGGTTTACATAATTTTTTATTTCATTCAGGTGAAAACGAAACAAAAGAGCAAAAAAAAAAAAAAAGATTAACCGGATACGTAATCGCAATTTGTTTATATCGTATCTATGGTGGCGGCCATGATTAATTTACGCATACCAGAAAAACGTCGTTCCGCCGATCACGTGAGTGGGAGGAGCCAGAAAGTCTCATTTTTTATACATTTTATAGCTTTAATGCTATGCATGTATGTGTCGCAGGTCACATACATCAAATGTACACTAACTAGTATTTAACATTTAATTAAGTCTATGCTACTCAATATAATCTACATACCTACCAATTTTGTATATCTACATATCAGAATTTGTAACATGAGACTTGCGTGACTTCCAATTTTTCATTTCATCATCATTTCATGTTCATTTAATCCTGGTGCCGGTGTTAAAAGAATAGGCCCGCAGCAGCACTAAGCTTGTCGTAAGAGGCGACTAAATAGTGCTCAGAACCCTGGCCGGGGCCTAGGACGCTTTGCCCACAGAGAAGCTGGGTTGTGTTCCCCAAGTGGTGGAATGGGGTACCCCTAGGCATGTTACATGCTGGGGTCGTAATTCTATACCTTCTGAAGCTTGATCTAATGCTTGATGTCACAGTCCTTGAGACGTTCAGGTTTCCCGCACGCACGATACCCAAACGCATGCTACATTTTGTAAACACTCACCAAACGCACGATAAACGAACGCTTCTATCGTGCGTTTAAACTCACGACAAACGGATGCTCCCAGCGTACTTTTAAACGCACGTTAAACGAACGCTCCTTGCGTGCGTTTAAACGCACGACAGACGAAAGATTAAATATAATATTAACAAATAATGAAGAAAGAAAGAAAAGAAAATAGACATAATGGAAATATATAAATTAATAATACGAAAAAAAAACACAAAGAAAAAACAGCCGAATCTGGGAAATAATTAATCAAAGTACAAAAATAAATCGGCGAACGCTTCTATCGTGCGTTTATCGTGTGTTTAAAACGCACCCAAAACGATGTGTAAACGCACGATAAACGATGCACGATGGAAAACGTGAACGTTTCAAGGAGTGTATTTCATCACTTGAAGTGTAAACTAGTTTCTCTTGTTAAAAAGGTTTGTGAGTTCAACCATTGGTTACTTGCATGTCAATACTAACGAAACACACAAGCAGAAATATTCTATAAAATTGAAAACACATACACGACTTCTCGAGTTTTGTTGCTCAATATAACGATGTCCATAATGAGTGGCAATACATCTCCCATACAATCGTTGTTGCCTTATAAATGCGTCATAAATGCGTCATATAGTGTTATATATCAAAATACTCATGTACTGAATCAATTTATATCGAATGTTTGAATTTTTACGCCTAAAATTGCAAAAATAGGATAAGATAAAAGGAAAGAACCGGAGACGATATCAAACTAATATAAAGTCAAGCTTGTTGTTAAAAATTGTTAACATTAAATTCTTTGATTAATATTCACCATTCTGATTACGAATGTACGGAGCCCTGTTGGTCTTACAGAGATAAGAGATTGTAATTTAAAAAGTCCAGCGCTGTAGGTTCAAAGTTTGATAATAGAGATAAAAAGCGCTGTAGATTAAAAATCTAGCACTTGTTGATGCATAGTCAAGCGTTGGAGGAAATTTAACGCTAGAATTCGTGATAAGCATTAAACGTATTGCTCCTCATATAACTTCTTCACTTTTACATGTATAGAAATGGATGCAATGCAAGAAAGGAATCAGCTTATTTTTGTTTATTTTCATCTTGGTCTTAACTACAAGGAAATAGTGGAAATCTTACACGAGAAACATGGAATTTCCATATCTTTGTGTCACCTTAAAAGACTGTTGGCTAGTTTTAGATTATTCAGAAGAAAAAATTTCTCCGATATACTAGATGTAGCTATGTTTATTCACGATCAAGTAAATAAGTCTGCTTATATATCAGAAGCTTACAAAGTCACAATTTCGATATATCATCAAAACATTAACTGCCATGGTTTTCTTTGTATTGTCCGACTAATATTAGTGAGTCAGTGACTACTTGTAGCTTACCGTCCAGCGGCCAATTTATATGCATATTCAGGACGACTGCATGTTAATAATTGATTATTAAACCCTGCTTTGTACTAAACCGATACGCTGAGTCCGATATTTAACATGCTAACTCATAAGATACTAAGTAGTAGTCGGCAGGAAGACATACTACCTTACTCGGACACATTATTCTGACTCCGAAACAAACAGCCTTTGCTCTTACTCTTTAATGCCAAGCCCATGGCGGAGAAGCAGCATGTACAAATTTTACAGTCTTCGGTTTAGCAAGGCCTTGGACCGAACCCACGACCTTCCGCATTCGAGGCTAGCACGCTGACCTCGCGATCGGGCGACTAATTTGAAAAGCGTCGTCAAGGAGAACACAGTTAATGCCATGTACGGAAAGGGATTTGTAACTCGCTGACTGTTTTCACTTCGTATTTTCATGTACAGTTTATAATTTGCCTTTGATACTTAAGCTTTTCTATTATAACTAAAACTACAGTTTGAATGAGCTTAAAGAAATGACATCTTTTCATTAATGTAACTATAGGCAGAAAATAGCCGATTTTACATTATTAAATATTTTTTCTCGATACACAACACCTGTCCCGAGGTACTCACACTATGTACTGAAAGTCTGTCGGTGTACATGAATTATAGGGAAGAAATCAACAAACTGCGACCAAACAAATGTAACAAAATATATTAATCATGCTATGTTTAATACGAATTCTTTCTCTGGTCCAACAAAAATATGAAATAATTTTCAAAAAATTGAATGAAAATTATTGTTCATTTACGGTCAAGGACGCACGACATGCACATGAAGTACTTCAGATTCACTAAGGCATACGTGTATTCCCTGCAGCACACCAACATATTTTTAAAAAATAATATATCGTGTATTTATGAACTGGGGAATGAACCAAACCTGAATAAACTCAATGATGTCAGTGCCAGTCTTCATGTGTCAAACACATACTCCTAAATACTCGATCACTTACCAAATTAAACTGTCATTATACGTATACAGATAGAGGAAATAAACCTTAATCTTGAATGCTTCAGATGGTTATTTTTTAAATCATGCAATGCTCAAACGTTGACTCATTATCTTACATACCATTTTGATCACTGCCAATGAAAAATATTGTATTAAACAATAACAGGACGAAAATGTTTGGCTACTCATTAACGCACTTAAAAAACTGAACATAATCATTAATGGACAAGGTTACGCTTTTTTTTAAATCTAATTTTTTCAATGTAAATTTACAAAATTACAAATTCTTGGCATGTAATTGAAATATATCCTTTTTGTGGCTTATGTGTAAAAACAAATATGAAAATACCTTTTTGGTCGAAAACTCTATTTTTTTTCTTTCAAACGTTAATTTTAGAATAGTGGGTAGGGTTGCACCTTTCCGTTTTACAAGAAGTCACAGAAGTAAAATGGGTTTCATTTTACGGTATTCATTTTATCAATAAATACCATTATGACAGATATATAAACCTTTCATCAAATCTGAAAAATTTTGATTCAAAAGCCAAATGTATAAGAGAATTATGCGATGTGAACGTTTCACGAACAATTTTCGGACTTAACCTTGGATAATTACTCTTTTACGCACAAATATCCCTAAAAACCGCTACTATAAACTCTAAAAATGTAGTTGTGCATCAGCTTCCTGTTTAGGACTTTTACTTAGAGTATTTACATGCCCAAACACAACTAAATTTGAAACCATTTATTGGAATATTTTGAAATTTATTATGCAGCTTTATCCTTAAAGTGACGCAGCATCGACGTTCTGTGAGGCGGGGACATACGCCCTAAGAATGCATAGACCGCATAATCCAGTCATTATATTGCGCTCAAATACGATCAATCCAATGAAGACGGAAAGAGCTTGAATTATTCGAGTCAATGGACACAGTTTTTCTTGTTTTTGTTACTAACAACGATAATAAATCGTGAATTAAATGAACTAATTGTTCCTCGATAATTACAGTTGATAAATATAAAATAAACACTTAGATTTATTCCTATAAATATAATAATGCGTATTCATTCATACCGCCGACTTAAAGACCACAATTTACTTATTTTGTCAGAGAAAAAAAAGCAATACGTGAACTGTTTTGACTAGTCGGCTATCCTGAATTTAACTTTAGAAAAAATATATGCGTAATCAAATTGAGAATATTTTCTGTACTGACCGGACCAGTGAGCTGAACCATTTATTTTTGGCGAGGTAATATAGTGTAGAAGATACCAAACTAATTTTACCAAAGGCAAATTCGTGAATCGCACTGGAAAGAACTGTACAGGGATGAGGCAAACAAACAAAGACATGCCGACAAGAAGAAAAACGCCACGAACAATGAACATCGAAAAAAGTAAACGACAGTCCCACTTACAAACAAAAGATACACCACAAACAGTAAATATGTCTGACGACGGTCAATCCAGAAAAGTACTTCACATGCAATTGAATTCATAAAGTAAATTTGTAACCTATTAAAGATGTGACTTGCCGTCTTTCCGGCATATATTCCATTTTACCCTTATTTTACAAAAAATAAAGCTTTAGGCAATAAAAACTCCAATGAAAAACCGGGAGCGATACCAGGTGCTCCGGAAGGGTAAGGGTATCCTCAGTTTCGCATACGACACCGGTCATACTGCCCAGAGGTCAAAGCCAGTAAATTGTCAAATTTAGTGAAGTCCTAATTTTTTTCCAATTGTGAACTTTCCGTTCTTGAGTAGCAACATTATTGGTGAATTTGCTTATGAAGTCTACATTTCCAAATCAATACGGTTTTCTAGGGTATGCATGTCTTATTATGACTCAGGCTTTAGTTTGCAGCGTTGTGCTTTTGTCATGATTTATGCTAGTCATTTGGTCCTAGTCATAAATTTGCCCGTGGCCAGGGTGTTTATTATTTGGACGTATATCCCTTCCGTTGCTTTTTATACCCCTTCCCCTAGAGGGAGGTGGTATGTTGTGATCCACACGTCCGTCCGTCTGTCCGTCACACTTTTCGTTTCCAGATGATTAAGAGAAAACGCTTTAACATAGCTTTCTCAAATTTAATATGTTGCTTCATAATACAAAATGAAGGTCAAGTTCGATTTTGACATAAATTGCTTTTGCCGTTCAAGAGTTATTTGCCCTTAATCATTTGAAAAAGCATGTTTACTTAGTTTCCAAAGGATTAAAAGAAAACGCTTTAACATAGCTTTCTCAAATTTTAATTTGTTGTTTCATCATATAAAATGAAGGTCAAGTCGATTTTGACCTAAATTGCCAATGTCGTTAAAGAGTTATTTGCCCATGATCGTTTGAAAAAGCATGTTTATTTCGTTTCCATATGATTAAAAGAAAATGTTTTTACAGAGGTTTCTCAAATTTTAACATATTGTTTCATAATATAAAATGAAGGTCAAGTTCGATTTTGACATGCATTGCTTTATGTCATTTAAAATAAATCCAAATAAAACCAAAAACAAAGAAAAAAAAGAAAAAAAAACACTCATGTAATACCTTTATAACAAGTTTAATCAAATGTTAAGTCCATGCACTCCACAAAGTTGTGTATATGAAGGAAAAGTCTAGTCATGCCTTTGCATATCAGTAGGGTTCCAGATTTATTCAGTACTAAATTGGGTAAAGTTCCATTGATAATGCTTAGTCGAGGCTGACCACAAGCTTTCATGATTAAAAAAAAACAATCATGTCTAACCATGACCTTGAACTTCATCATACGATTTTGAAAATTAGTATGATTCGAGCTCTTACTGAAGTACTGTCATTTTACAATTTAGACCCACAAATGAATGTTGAGTCTAGGCTGCCAACAAACTTTTATGACTACAAAAAAAAAAACAAAAAAAACAAGAAAGTCACACCACGACCTTAAACTACCTGTCATGACCTTGAAAATAAATACTACCATTGTACTAATTTTGTAAAGGATCCATTGATAATTGTCGATGCTAGGCTGCCAAGAAGCTTTTATGACTAGATCTTATCAAGTATTATCATTGAACAAAATTTTGTAAAGATCCATAAAAATTATTGAGTCAAGGCGTATATACATACAAAGTATACAGAATTCAACAAAATTTGGAATATTGTCCTTTTTATTTTCTATGACATATCATTTCTTTGCAAGAGACCTATTATCAACCAAAATATGAAACTGAAAATAATCTGAAAAGTTTGTATTTATTTTTTTTGTTAAACATATGTACAACCCAAGAAATTGACAAATATTAACGTAGCAAATGACAGTGTAAAAGGAAGTCTACCGAAGGAGACCTTTATATGCTCTGAGAGTAGAATAAAGTTGAGAGTATTTCTGCAATTCAAATTCAGCTAACACACACTGCATTGTACCTCCACAAGGTATATTATGCAATAAAAACACAGTACAGAATTTTCTGCATTTACAACATTCTGTTAGGACGGAAACAGGTCATGATATTATCAACTTAAAAAGGCAAGAAACAATGCAGATTGTTCTATCAAATTGTAAATTAATATTTTGTCGGACAGTCTAACCTTCCTTTTTATACATCGTATATTAGTAAAAACGATTTTAAGTTTTTTTTATTGTTGTTCGAACAGTACTGTATATAATTTATTGTCAGTGAAATTGTGGATCCAACAACTGCACACGGAAAATATTTCATAGCTGCATATACAAGTTAGTGGCAGCATATGGGTCTGCTGGTTGATGCAGACGATTTTCTCGCATTAAAATGCAAGCAAGATCAAAAACGTCTTTGTCACAAATGTCTTCTGAAAAAATACACTCCTCCATACACGCCTCGATATCGTCTTGTCTAACAGGACATAAAAAATCAACAGTATCTCCAATTCTAGGACAATTGCAGAGCATTACTGGACGTCCAGGTACATTTCCTTCGTTCTTACATGGCCAAAGTCTGTGATGGTTCCAGGTGTCTACCACATCCTGCAGTTCAATCTGTAGAATAAAAGAACACATTTTTCAATTGCGTAAAAATTTTCCTGCTATAAAACAACGAAATTCCACTTTCTAACAGTAGCAGGTATCTATCCAATTTTCTGTGTATTGTATGCAAGTACACGTAGGCTATACCTGCATAAATGAACAAGACAAAAATATGAAAAAAGGGGGAAGTCTCAAGAGAGCGCATTAAAAAAAACGTATAGTAGTAATTCTAAAATAGTAATACTGTGTTTAAATGCCAATTCAAAGTCGCCCAAACCCCCTGTTGGACCCTGTTTCCATGGCAACCAGAATTCCATTACTTGATGGTACCAATATTTTTGGTCCTCAACCTTCCTATAAAGTTTGGTAGCCTTTGGAAAAAAATTGACCAATTTCAGTTTTTTGATATTTTTGCACCGTTTCCATGGCAACCAGAATTCCATTATTTGGATGCACCCCTATTCATGGTGCCCAGGCACCAACCTTCCTATGAAGTTTCATGACTTTTGGAATCTCAGTGTACGAGAAATCTGGCGGAAACGTTCAGGGTTAAGAAAGAGAAAATAATAATAATAATAATAATAATAATAATAAATAAATAATAATAATAATAATAAATAAATAATAATAATAATAATAAATAAATAATAATAATAATAATAATAATAATAAACGGGGTAAAAACAATAAGTCTCCCAAACTTATTTTGGGCGACTTAATTGGATGTGTCGGGACGACACGAATGCCCATGCCGGCAAAACAGACGACCCCGGGCTGTACTAGAGGTACATACTTTTGCCGACATCTGATGCCAATTTAAGTGTGACACTATGTTGACATTAGTTTGTAAATTTGCTTATCCTGCACATCAATATACACCCCTTCGAGCAAGGATTAGTACTGCCGGTTGAAGAAATTCAGTGACCATACTCCCATACCCCAGACACAATTATGGTTAACCTTCCTAATACATGTAAAACATTCAATAATGAAAGCACTGGTATTACTCAAAGAAAGACAGAGAGAGAGAGCGATTAGTCCTCAAGGAACGACCAATGCAATGACACGATTAGTCCATAGGGAACGACCAATGCAATGACACGATTAGTCCATAGGGAACGACCAATGCAATGACAACAAATAATAAAGAAAATGTTATAGCTATTTTTCCTATAAGACATAAACATAGCATCAAATGGAAAAGTAATTCTTATTATCTTTTTCCACAATTTTCATACCTTTAAAAGATGCATGAAACAAAACTGGAGAAGGTTTTTGTCGATGAAATCCCCTGTGTAAAAGCCATCTTTCTTAAAAGTTTGAAAGAGTGAGATCCAGTAATCCGTATCTTCCTTTCGAAGTAAACTCAACCAACTTTCGATACGCAGGTTATATTGGCTACTACCATATATGAACGAATTCCGGTGGTCATTTCGATGAAAAAATGATTGCATCTCAGCCGTGTGTATGTTTTCGGTCCCCTAGTCACCACGCATTCTCAACGGCACTCTATTATTTTCTATTACTGCTTTTATGTAATATCCCGCAATTACTCGAGGGTCGCTGCTTGTTCTGCCAACATGAAGCCAAATAATATACCTTGAATAACCGTCAATACACCCATTTATACAAAATCCAAAGGGCTTCAACTTATCATAAGAGTCCAGATGCCATATGAAATTTGGACCTTGTCCATTATAATCCCGTCGTTTGAGCCTTCGTTTCAATCTGTTACAGACACCATCAGGATTTAAAACACGCATTAAATGTGAATAAACATAGCTACATCTAGTATATCGGAGAAATTTTTTCTTCTGAATAATCTAAAACTAGCCAACAGTCTTTTAAGGTGACACAAAGATATGGAAATTTCATGTTTCTCGTGTAAGATTTCCACTATTTCCTTGTAGTTAAGACCAAGATGAAAATAAACAAAAATAAGCTGATTCCTTTCTTGCATTGCATCCATTTCTATACATGTAAAAGTGAAGAAGTTATATGAGGAGCAATACGTTTAATGCTTATCACGAATTTTAGCGTTAAATTTCCTTGAACATTTGACTATGTATCAACAAGTGCTGGATTTTTAATCTATGTGTACAGCGTTTTTTATCTCTATATTACACTTTGAATCTACAGCGCTGGACTTTGAATCTACAGCGCTGGACTTTAAATCTACAGCGCTGGACTTTGAATCTACAGCGCTGGACTTTTTAAATTACAATCTCTTATCTCTGTGCGACCAAAAGGGCTCCGTGCGAATGACATTCTATTTACCTTGAAAATATCAAACAAAAATTCACGTTGCATCGTAGCAGTGCGCCAGTTTTCGTAATATTCAGATTTTTATAGGGTTAAATGGGAAACCTAGAAGAATTATCGCAAAACTCTCCCCATCCTGCATAACTGAACTACAAACTACTTGTTGGCATATAAGTCGAAATTCAGCTTAGGAAATTCTAGGGCGGCACCTTTGTGTCCAGTAAAAGCGCTTTGTTTCTGGGCACCTAGTTCCAGAGATACGTACATTAGCGTTATTGCCGAAGTCTTAGAGAATGATTTAAACAATAAGGTCTGATAAAGGAAACACTATCTGTGCATTTTTAAGTCCCCTGCACGCCTACAGCTTTATTATCCTATAAAATCCTAGATACAAATAGTTTTGAAATAAAATATTTCTTCAAACATGGCAAAATATCCAAATAGAATAATTATTACAAATAGCAATGACACTAGACCGCAGACTTACAACATACCAGAGGAAAATTGCAGATTACTATATGTGACCGTCTAAGCAAAGTTCTATTTTTATTTTTCACCTCCTTTCATTGTCATCAGGCAATAACCGTACAAAAAAAATCTGAAAAGATTACGATCAGTATATATTTTGTTTTCACCTACTTGTCAGTTTTAGAACATACCCTTTTTACATGACGGATTATTGCAAAGAAAGGTTCCATTTTTTACGAATACTGCTATTCTAAAATGCACGAAACAGTGACGGATACATCAGGACGGTTTTAGGGGTTGAGTCAGCCTTTTGTTTGTAGGTTTGTATAGAATTTGGCGAAATATTGAACAAGTAATAGCATTGAACCCCTGGAGCGCCCGTTATATATGCTCGGTATTAAGTTTATTATTTTGAAAACCATGGGAAATCACAAACAAACTGTACTCCAGTAAATTCGTTGCTACCAATACGGTGCATATCGCAAATATGGTTGATAAATGAAACAAAATATCAATCACAAAGAAGAGTGGGGGCTTCTTTTCATGAGAGCGCCACGTCATTATAAATGACAAATTAGTAGCAAGAGTTGTAGCCTTTATTAATAAGATTGTAATGTACCCGGTGCTACACCACTTTATTTTCTTGTAGCAAACTATTATTGATGATTGATACATTTTTTTCAGAATTTGTGCTAGAATATGTAAACTTAAATATTAAAAAATGAGTCTAAAAACGAGCAATTTAAGTGTAATATCATAAAAAATGCATAATACATGCGTTTTATCAACTTGCAGCATACAACCTATCAAACTATTAGAAAGTCTGATTCAGTGAGAGATATAGCAGTACAGTAATTTATGTTTTTTTTTTCAATTTCATTCGAATATATAAATATATTGTTCAATCAACTTAGTTGTTTCTAAAGCGTATGACGATAAACCTCTCATCTGTAGCAACGGTATTCACCCGGGGACTGATTCCCGTGTATGTATTGTAGTGTTTAAACGTCTGTTTGTATTAAATGTTTAATGAATACCAAATCTCTAAAAATGGAGGAAATAAAGATATATCAATCAATCAAGTGCAGGCGTGATATGACATTTACATTAAGTGTCAGTCCCTGTGCGTAAGAATCAGGCAGTAGGTGAAACATGGTAAGACAAACGTGAAAGTGTAATTTGGCCATCGTAATTAAGGAAAATAAACCAGATTTTCCATACCATGCTGGACCATTGAGTTAGAATTTCATTAAAATGCACTGAAAATTCAAATAAATAAAGCATCCTTGAGTGAAATAATATTGTCAGATCGGTGGAGTTTTAACATGCATGTTTTTTATTTGTCTAATTTTGCCTGATTCTTACAAGCACTTACACTCAAATACTTCAAGATTATTTCATTGTGTCCCAGAGCATTATCAAATATTTTTATCTACAGACTTTTTTTAAAGTTTATGTCCAGTGAGGGGTCATTAAATAAAAGAAAAAATCTGAATCCCTATTACTAACATGTACATGTAAGTGAAAATGAAAATGTGGTGTTGGTCTGTAAGTTATTTCGATACATATTTGCTATAACATAAGATAGAGCTAAAACTAAAATGATTTCTTAAGAATGATAAACGTGCTTTCAATGATTTAAGGTGTTTTGAAAACTGTCATATTATAAATCTTGTCAGGGCGAAATTATGATGAAAAAGGGGTTGCATATTGACGAATAAAGTTTCAATATTGATAAAATGTGTTATGTCTGTCAAATATTTTAACAGTTGGTACAGAAAGTGTAATTGAACCAGTTGAAAGGTTTGGTTATTTAACTCTCAGAAAAAATATATATATATATATCACAAATTGATAAATTGGTTAAAAACATAAAAAAGCTCCTCTTTCTGTGAACTTGATCGTACGGAAGTTGAAAGCTAAAATAAAAGTTAAAATACTTAAATCAAAGGACCCTTTAATGTCTGGAAATTATAGAGGCATTGCTTTAATTTAAAGCATGGGGCAATTTTTCAATACCATTTTGAGCCATAGATTCGATAAATATTTAGAGAAGCATGAGATTATAAACAATTGCCAAATTGGATTTTCCAAAAATACTGTAGAACATCTGATCAAATTTTTGTAGTTAAATCCCTGATTGAAATAGGGCATTATATTACTCCTCTATTTAGATCTCTGCTGGTGTAAGGCAGGGATATGTTGTAAGCCTAATTTGTTCAAGATTTTTATAAATGACCTGCCAAATATCTTTGAAAACATCCCCGACCCTGGTAACCTTATCAGTCGTAAAAAAGACTTATGTATACTGACAACATTGTTTTTTCAGCTGAAAGGTCTGTTCTACAAAAAAGCTTTCTAAATACTGTGAAGAATGGTGCTTGTAGGTTAACTAACCAAAAGAGCTGATTGCAATTTTTAACAGGCCTGGGAAATTTATTAAGGATAACATTAAATATAACAAGGAAACCAATGAAACAAGATTGAAGTCATCACTACAGAAGTTACATGGTCGTCATCATGAACTCGTGGATCGTTACGGTGTATCCATCTGCTCCATGAAAACTGATTTGTTCAACGTGTCATATTTTTCCTTCCCTCTTTCGTCTAACCCGGACTTGACTTTTTATGAGCAGCTCTGTGGGTGTTTCCTGAAAGGCAGAGGACGCTTAAACTACCGGTGCACCTGGTCCACATTCCCAGTTTTTAGTGCAGTCCAAGTTGCTCATTTACTTTTATTACTTTGTAAGTATCATTTGTTACTTCATGTTCTTTGTTGTGTTTGTTTTTTTCCATGACTGTTTTTTTGTCCCTGGATTACATTCTTGCTAGAATCTTGGTTCCCTTTGATTACTCCTTTATTGTACGGTAGCGAAATAACAGGAATGTTTAAGATCAATTTCTCTGCACACAGAAAGAAAAATAATTATATATATATGTAAATGATTTTCTTGATAAATCCCACTTAAGATACATGTATCTGAAGTATCTTTTAAGTGTTAATAAAAGTTAACAAATACAGCTGAAGCAGGTCGTTATCTGATTGAATTTCTCTGCTGTCATTTCAATGCTGAAAAACTGGTATGATGTTGCGTACGTTGTTGGCGTCACATTCGACTGAACCGGGGCGGGTTACGAAAACTTAAATGTTGCTATTAGAATGTGGAGTTATCAAAGGCAATATAGATATTAAAATTTTCGAAAATGGTTGTTGTTTTAGGATTATAATCATAAATCTTTGAAAGAGGAAAAGCATTATTTGATCACAAGAAAGTCCATTTCCATATGTGGACGGGTAACATTAAGAAATACTTGTTTCCCATTTCACCAATATATCTAAGGTATTTCTTGTCGTATTTTTGAAAAAAAACAAACTTTTTTGGAAAGAGCAGTTTGTGCTGCAGACGATGCCATATTTTTCATGACGTAATGAGAAGATCAAAGTGTATTACAATATCACAAATATCCCCCGTTTGATGTGGACATTGTAAAAATGGAAAGAAATCGATTTGAGGACAAAATATTAGACATTTTTTTTAAAGTTATGCTTTTTTTTAATCTGAACTTTATTAACTATATTGACAATTTATTACATAACCCCAAATGAAGTTATATATAAAATGTTCAATCAGTCTTTTTGTTAAAAGCCTTTTTGTCCATATTTCAATTATGTCACAAATCTTTTTTTCGACGTTGGCCTCTGGCTACTTTCTTGCTTACGTTTGTAAAATATAACAACGAATAGTATTTTTTACCAAAGTATATTCACGCTTAAAGGACTGTATAATTATTCAGAATATCATGTTTATTCTAGAAATACAATGAGTTTTATTGTCTAATAGTAGATAAATACGCACGTATGTTGTGACGTCACGTTGTCTTTTTCCCGACGTTTTCTACACGTTACGTGCTACCCGGTCTTTATCAAAAGCTTTTTTTCGTTACCTTTGAGTGAACTAATAACTATGAAATTTTGAGTTATATGCTGTAGATAGTATATTCTAAAAATAATGGTACTTGGTTGAACATGTATCTTATCGCAGCATTTTGTCTGTGTCTAACCAACATGTCACAACATCTAAAATTTGTACATTTTATTTATTCACGCGTACACCATGCAAAATTCGAACGAATTGTTCAAAAATGCAAATGGTGTTGAGCCGATTTCTTCATATACTTAGAAATGTATTCATCCGCCTCTATGGTTTTATCATTTCATTTTTTCTTTTGAGTAACGTTCTATTTTGCAACGTAAGAACCCTTTTAACGTCAATTTTAAAAACAGTAAATAGTATTGAAGAGTTACGATACTAGATTCAATTAATACGACTGTTGATGTAATGAATAAAAAAATATTCGGAAATATCATCATACATCTACATTAGAGTTATAAAACCAGATAGGAAAGAAATAAATTCACTTTATACGCATCCACAATTTGATTTCCGGGGGGGGGGGGTGTGTTACTGACTTTTTTGTTTGTAGGTTTGTTGGATTTCTGTTTTAGTGAGAGTATTTTATTATGGAATCACGATTTTTTTTTCATAATTCCTTACATTTTTCTCATAGGATAAAATTCCCTTCAAATCATTTTTAAATGGTTGTCAAACTATTGACCATATCAGAATATAATCTGATCATTTCAATAGACCAAAACGTACGAAAAATTAATATCGAATCGGACAATTAAATAACAAAACATGTCGTGTGTGTTATTTTATGTAAAAAATTAAATAAGCACACTTCTTTTTACATGTAACAATTACAGAACGATGTACGTCGCAATACAAAAAGACGTCGAAATTTTGCCGATTTCGACGTTACCAAATATAACACCAAAATCGTACGGTACGTCTATAGAATTAAAGACGTTATTCTAGTTATACTCGGCGTCACATAAATAACATACTGTTAAAATTTGAATAAAAATATTTTCTACGACTTTATTGACACCTACTGTCGTTTAAATTGTTTTAAATGACTTGCTCATTCCTTTAGCCAAACGGCTTCTCCGCGGAGTATAGAATAATTTCATATGTTCTTTATGAGATAATTATCGAAATTATCGAATTGCATTAATTTTAGGCAAAAAATGTTCAATGCAAAAATGAAAGTGTTGGTAAATGGTCAGATTTCTAAAAGTGTTCAGTAATCAAATTATATTATTAATGTAAGAACTTATTTACACAATATTCTTTTCCGATTAATATTTGCTAACAATGTACATACTTTCAGCAATTCTAAGTCGGCATTTGAAAAAATTTTCAGTACAAACAAAAAAGTTACGTGTTTTTGAAAATTTTCCACGAAATGTCAGATGTCAATATTTTCCAGGTTCGTTGAGAAAATTTCATGCTCCAACGCAATTCTGCAATCATTTGGCAATTTCTTCTATGAAATAATGATACTAAATGTAATTGTACATACACTTAGGAATACAATTATTTCATTTTTTATGATTTAAACCGTTTAAAACGGAGAAAATTCGAACAAAACAAATGTCTAGCGATCTGTCCAACTGTCACTTTTTGAACGTTTGCAACGTTTTCTGCAATTACAAAATTACAAGTGTAGAACATGCAACTGAAAGAGACCAAAACAAAAAAAAAAAAAAAAAAAACAAAATAACCCCTCCCCCCCCCAAAAAAAAACAAAAAAAAACTCGATATCAAAAGGATATAAAGAGACTAAAAGTATCTGTATTTTGTGTTATTAACAAACGAAAGAATAAACCAAAAACAGAATAGAATAAATTCTTATAGTGTATAGGAATTCGATCGGAGTGGAATGACTGAAACGCAAAAAAAAAAGAGTTGACAGAACTTTAAAAAGGTATAGAAAAGCAGATGCTAATAGATAAAGTGAATGCAGAAAAGGGAGTCATAAACATTTTTTTTTATTTTGGAAAACGCAAATGAGCAAATAAAATAAGAATCAACGAAGGGCTATCTAATGGGTGTTGATGAAAGCCCGATTTTCTGATGAATAGAAAGCTCTTTCAATCGAAATACTAAGTTGTGAAAGGTCCAAATTCTGCTTTTGGTACATGTAACAAAAAATCATACATGTTTACCAAAATGCACATTGTTACTTATCGCAGGAGAAAGTTGCTATGTTCCCTCTCTAGACAGACAGAATTTGCATATATGTGGCGGTTGCATTCCACGCTGCGGTGCACTTGCATGTGTAAATTTAATTTACCGGTGGTACTGATAACCAAATTAATTAATCTTTTCTATTTTTTAAATCTTTTTTTTAATATTTTTTTCAACTGCTACCAATAAAAAAACATTGTGTATTTTGCTTTACTGTGCACGTGTTTCAATAAACAAGCAAGCAAGAAGCGGAAAGTGTCAACCAACGTCGAATTCTGATGTTACGGAATGTCTATACAATAGCGTCTATACAACAATACATTTTCTAGTGTTATTTTTAGCTGAGGTGTGATTTTTACACTGTTTTTATAGTGCAATATGTCCAATACAGTGATATTATCACTATTGCAATATCACTGAGTTTTCCTTTTGCATTGTTTATTACTGTATTATTGTGTAAAGTTTTCCAAATTGGTTTCTATTGTCTATCCATATTGGAATGATGCGTAGTATTTTGTATTGTATTGGCAGTTTTGATCATATTTAGGCTAATATTCGAACGTTAGTCTGTGGCAACATCACTTTGGCACCTGCGTATGGAGTGTTCATATCACAACTCATACGTTATGCCAGAGCTTGCCGAAACTACGCAGACTTTTTGTATCGCGCTAGAACTAATAGGCTTCTGGAACAGGGTTATGTTGCTACAAGATTGAAGTCATCACAACAGAAGTTTTATGGTCGTCATCATGAACTCGTGGATCGTTATGGTGTATCCATCTGCACCATGAAAACTGATTTATTCAATGGGTCATAGTTTTCCTTTCCTCGATTGTCTACCCCGGACTTGACTTTTTATGAGCAACTCGGCGGGTGTTGCTAGAAAAGCAGAGGACTCTTACTCTACCGGGGCACCTGCTCCATGTTCCCAGTTTTTAATGGAGTCTGAGTTGATCATTTGCTTTTGTTACTTTGTATGTATGATTTTAGTTACTTTATGTTCTTTGTTGTGTATATCTGTTTTCCATGTCTGGTCTTTGTCCCTGGATTACATTCTTTTGATTACCGCTATAACCTTGGTTATACGATGCACGAATGGGAAAAGTGAACGTTTCAAGGAGTGTATTACTTGGCAGAGATTCTTCATACTTTGTAATAATAACGATTCCAAATCATCTTCTAAATATACCAAAGTTGTTATCAAAATGCTTGAATTATTTTTTCGACAACGTATTGCCCTGGATAGCGGACGGGATTTATTTTCATCAAGCGTCGGCATTCCAGACAAACTGTGATCCCCTACTCGCTGATCTATCCCTTCACTACTCTTATGAGACTGACTTTATAGCTAAGCTTATCTAAACGAAGGAACATTTAGTCGGATCCTCTGATCTCAGTTTCCGCCATACAGACGACGTTTTGTCCTTAAAAAGGGATTTGTGAATTTTAATGTAAGACATGTACCTCAAAGAACTTGAGACAAATTGAAGTCGGCCTCATATCTTGACCTACTATAAGAGATCGAAGGAAAGGTAAATACCCCTTGAATAAACTATACGACAAGCATAATGTCTTCTTGTTTCGTATCGCCAAATTCATCTGTGGCAACATCTCTTCAGCCCCTCGTATGGAGTTTTTATATCATTCATATGTTATGCGGGAACTTGTCGAAATGACTTTTTGTACCAGTCTTACAATTAGGCTTCTGATACAGGGTTTTGATTCTACAAGATTCAAGTCATATGTTAAAAAGTTTTATGGTCGTCATCATGAAATCATGCATCGTTATAAGTCATAGTTTTTCAAGCTACCCTGGAGGTAACATTTTATTGACGGGTATTTCTAGAAAAAAAAGAGGACGCTTAGGTAGTACAATACAGTTAGGTCATTTCTAAAAAAAATGGCCTCATTTTGTTGAAATAAAGCTGTTTTGCGGCAGTCCGCACAGAAATTTATAGTGTTCAGTTATAAAAGTGAATATTTTTGAAATCCTCGGTGTGTGGAGGTTCAAGTCTTTTATAAGTAATTTAGTGATTGTTGTTATAAAATCCAGTAGCCATGGTAACATACTAAAAAATATTACTGAGTTTTAGTACAAATCAGCCAATTACTATGTTTTATAAAATATCAGGCACTTAGACACTACCGCAGGTTGAAAGCATGCATGGAGTAGATGGAAAAAGGGTTAAAGAGTAATCAAGGGAACCAAGGTTATAGCGGTAATCAAAAGAATGTAATCCAGGGACAAAGACCAGACATGGAAAGCAGACATACATGATAAGACTCTTTTCGATTCATTCTCTCACAATTTTAGTTCCAAAAGTTCGTGCGAAATTAGGTATTTTGAAAATCAGCCATCTGATGCTGAAGAGAGAATCTAATACGGCAGGGGACTGAAAGGTTCCGGATACCATTCTTCATTTAAATTACACCTGTTTACCATTACACATATTACATCTGTCTATGTATAAATGCTTAACTACATTTAAACAATGTATCCACCAAAATTCAACTATTAATTTTATGTTTTACAAAATTTGACCGGGATAACTTGGTGTGCGAAACAGTGTGCCTTAACGTAACTTCATAGTGCACCCTTATCCTGGCGGTGTACCTGGTCCATGGTCCTAGGTTTTAGTGGAGTCCTGGTGGCTCATTTACTGACGGTTCTATGTGCATGATGTTTTGGTTATTTCATGTGTCTACGTTCTTTGTGTAGTCGTAATCCATAAAGTAGGTACTTTTTGTTATATCTGTTTAAATCCTAGTTTCCTTGATTTATCTTTCTTATATTTGAAGTCTTTATAATCTCAATTCTTTAAAAGCAATTCTTAATACTCTAAACTGAGTTTCATATCTGTCAGAAATCTGTCTAGCACAGACATAAAATGAGCGTGATTATAGAAAAAAAACAATGCTTACATATTTGGGGTAATAAATGAGAAATGACAAAATTTTAATATAAGATATAAATATAACGACATTAGCAAGAATGAAATACGTTTATTACGATGCATTTTTGATCTTACACATAATAACCGGGTATGAGCACAGACAATCATGCTATTTTAAATATAAAAGAAATTTTAAAATTTGCATTCGAACAGAAATAAATTTGTCATCTATGAATTTGGTAGAAAGGACACTATTACTTACCCAAAGTTACTGATATATAGGAGACAGTAAGAGAATAATGAGTAACCAAACAATTTTATGGAGAAAAAAACGGTCTCAAAGTTATTAAAAGAAAAGGGAACGAATATGGTGAAACGCAACAAACGAACAACGTATGACTCCTTTAAAAATGGTAAATACTTACAGAGATCACCGAATGTTCTTCAGTGAGTGTAAACACACCTTCAAGTAAGTTATGAAAGGCCCCGACAAATAATACAACCTACGTTAATAGAACGATGACACTTCTTCAATATAAAAACTGAAATAACGACATGAAGACACGTTAATGACCCACGAATTGATTTCAAC
This sequence comes from Perna viridis, assembly GCA_037379345.1. Lineage (NCBI taxonomy): Eukaryota > Metazoa > Mollusca > Bivalvia > Mytilida > Mytilidae > Perna > Perna viridis. The sequence continues at coordinate 66,739,671 of CM074511.1, read as the reverse complement.
GAGGCATATGTTAAAGAATACGATGGTTTGTTTTCTATGATAAATAAATGTTAACACATTATATCACTTTTTCTCCTAACTAGCTGTTTAGAAATGATGTCAATATACGTATATATTTGTTATTTGCTATCATATGACTTAATGAGTTTTACATTTAATATTTTATGGGTCTGTTGAAGCGTTTCGTCGTTGAAGTTGCTTTAAAACTTAACCACGTTTTGCCCTTTATCTACTTTTAAAAAGTAAAAGTGCAAAAAGAGTAAAGCGTATCCGATTGCATTAAAATCTTTTAAATACAATGTGTGTAATATTATCTCAAGTAAATATATGTTTTTTTTTAACATGGAAAACATTGATTTGTTTGTTTGTTTGTTTGTTGGGGTAAAATATTTGTCGAATAGTAGAAAATAGTTTACATACTAATTGTTAATTGAAAACGTGATTTCTTTTTACTTTCCCCCCATTCTAGTTCATTTACTACCTATTGTGAAAAGTTGAGGTACGCCGCAGCTGCCTTATGTCTCTATATGCACATACATTTTTTCTATATGCACATACTTTTTTCTATATATGCACATACTTTTTTCTATATATGCACAAACTTGTCTATATATACACATACTTTTTATCTACAGTTTTTCTATATATGCACATAGTATACACATGTGTATATTTTTACCTGATTTTCTTCATGGGTATGCTCATATTCAATATTAGAATGGCCATGCATATACTTTACTCTTTCCGGATTGAAGGAATCGTGGGTAAAAGTAAGCCTTAAACAAAAGGCAGAGAGCCCCTGATGCTGACTGTGTTAAAGAAAATGGGATTGCAAGATGTGTAGGAAAATTTGGAACTTGAAGCCATAACTCCTGATATCATTAGTCTGCTCTCAAAACAAAATTTGCAAATGTTAGGTATCCTAAATGCAACTAACATGATAAAATTGCGAGCAGAGAGTGTTAAATTTGGAAAATCCAAAACCACAGAAAATAAGAGGATATTCCGGAGTACCGAAATTTGATATTGATAAATTAACATTCGACAATTTGTTAGATTGTGCTTCCAAATATCTGAAATAGAAAAACTTTTATTAGTATCAGAGCGCACCACATATCGTCGAATTGGCCCACTTAGGATTGTCAAAGCTACAATTTTCCGAAATAGACGATGATGATCTGGAAAGAGTTGTTTCGGAAACCATTAAAGATTTCCCTATGTGTGGCGAGCAAATGCTTCGACAACTATTAAGAACGAAGGGTTTAAAATACAACGATGGCGACTCAGGGACATCATTCATGAAATAGATTTGTCTGGAAATCATGTAAGAAAGGCATGTCGTCTCCATCGGAGAACTTATAACGTAATGGGTCCTTACCATTTGTGGCATATAGACACCAACCATAAACTAATTCGATGGAGGTTTGTAAAAATTATGGCATTGACGGATTTAGTAGGGGATTATGTTTCTTTTATGTAATGACAACTAAGGATTTGGTGTAAAAAATATTCGATAAATTTTGCTTAAACATCAACACCAACTTGTCATTTCATTCATGTATCACGACATTCCCTCATTTCCGGTCTTCGGAAAATTTATAAAATGACAATTTTTTTAAACGTTATACCCTTGTCCGTCCCAACATACCTACGTCCATCCCTATCTTGATTAAGTTCTCTGGCTAACGCCCGTTTCTCGGATACTAGACATGTTATGGAAATGATACTTGGTCAGTAGATATATATTGGTATAGTAGGGTTCACTTTCAATATTTTGTGGTTGATGGTTAATAATAAAAACAATTTTAGCTACCCCGTTAACTGTTGAAAAGAACAATACTGAATCAATACAAAATAGTTTGATTCTAAGGCAGTATTCTTTGATAATCATGTTTGTATTTAAATGGCATATTATTTTTATGATTATGTTAATGTTAAGTATTTGCCGATATGATAACCAAAGACTTCCAGTAGTCATCAATACCAAAGTTCTCGCCTGTTCTATTTAATTCATTGCTTAGGATCTCCCTACACTTATGAGATTTAAGGGTTGAAATATTGGTGTTTCTCCCATCTCTAGCAACACAATCGTTATTGTCCCCTTCAACTCTTATTTCTGTTAATTCCGCTTCATTCATTTGCATACCGACTGGGTTCTAAATTTGTCCTGGGCTCCAAACTTTCAGAGAGGAAGCCTTTATAGTCCTTATTCCGTATACCACGTACACATTCAGCCTTCTGTTAACTTTATCCTTGAACATGTAGTGAAGTGCCGAATGTTGACCATTTAAGGGGTCAAGAATGCAATGATCCTCCATGTAATAGAAAAGATTATAAAAGTAGTAGCAAAATACGCATTCAAAAATGTCCCTCCAGAGTCGTTCGATCCGTTGATTGTAGGTACTGGGACCTATGATAATGCCGCTTTCACCTCGTTTCTTCAGCACAAAATCCGCTACAGATATATTTCCCCGGCCCTTGTTAGATCTAATTTTCAATAGATGCCATAGTTACCAACACCCGTAAGGATGCTTTTCATAACAGTTTTAGAAGAGTTGTTGTCATTACATGAAAGAAACTGAATCACCCTACTAGATCCGTCAGTGCCACCAGTTATTACAAAACTCCATCGAATTTGTTTATGGTCGGTGTCTATGTGCCACAAATGGTTAGGGCCCATTATGTTATATAAGTACTCCGATGGAGAGGACCTGCATTTCTTACGTGAACTCCAGACAAATCTATTTCATGAATGATTTCCTTGAGTATTTTTAAACACTTCGTTCTTAACAGTTGTCGAAGCATTTGCTCGCCACACACAGGGAAATCTTTAATGGTTTCCGAAACAACTCTTTCCAGATCATCACCGTCTATTTCGAAAAAAACTGTGGCTTTGACAATCCAAAGTGGGCCATTCGACGATATGTTGTGCGCTCTGATACTAATAAAAGTTTTTCTATTTCAGATATTTGGAAGCACAATCTAACAAATTGTCCACCGTTAATTTATCAATATCAAATTTCGGTGCTCCGGAATATCCTCTTATTTCCTGTAGTTTGGATTTTCCATATTTGACACTCTCTGCCTGCAATTTCATCATATTACATGCATTTGGGATACCTAACATTTGCAAATTTTGTTTTGAGAGCAGACTAATGATATCAGGAGTTATGGCTTCAAGTTCCAAATTTTCGTACACTTCTTGCAATCAATTTTCTTTAACACAGTCAGCATCAGAGGCTCTGCCTTTTATTTAATGCTTACTTTTACCCAGCATTCCTTCCATCCGGAAAATGTAAATTATATGCATGGCCATTCTCATATTGAATATGAGTATACCCACGAAGAACTACCAGGAAAATCAGATAAAAGTATACACATGGAGAACTACGTGACATATATAGAAAAACTATAGAGAAAAATCATGTGCATATATAGAAAAAAGTATGTGCATATATAGAACAAGCATGTGCATATAGGGAAAGGTATGTGCACATATAGACAAGTATGTGCATATATAGACAAGTATGTGCATATATAGAAAAACGTATGTGCATATATAGACAAGTATGTGCATATATAGAAAAAAGTATGTGCATATATAGACAAGTATGTGCATATATAGAAAAAAGTATGTGCATATATAGAACAAGCATGTGCATATAGAGAAAGGTATGTGCATATAGACAATATTTGCATAAAAAGACAAAGTATGTGCATAAAGAGTTTGTTTGTTTGTCTGTTGGGGATTAACGTCCGAGCAGCAATATTTCAGGTATATTCAGACAATGAACATGAAATGATGATGAAATGAAAAAGGGATGGGACACAAGGACAATGGGGTCGACAAATTTTGATTGCCACTGTCAACCCCAGCATGTAACACACCAGGGGTACCCCATTCCACCTCCTGGGGCACACATTCCAGTTGCTCTGTGGGCAGAGCGCCCTAGCCCCCGGCTAGGGTTCTGAGCACTATTTAGTCGCCTTTTACGACGAACTTAGCGCTGCTGCAGGCCTATTCTTCAACACCCGGACCTGCATGGAGAATGTGCATAAAGAGAAAAAGTATATGCATAAAGAGAAAAAGTATGTGCATATAAACAAATATGTGCATATAAACAAATATTTGCATAAATAGACAAAGTATGTGTATATATGGACAAGTATGTACATATATAGAAGTAAGTACGCATACGGCAGCTGCGGCGCTCCATACATTTTCAATGGCTTATCAATGATGTTCGTACATTTCACTTGATTGTAATGCACATGGTAAAACCTCTTGGTGATGGATTTGACTTCCTGTTTCGACAGTTTTAATTTTTAATAGTTCTTGAGTACAATTCTTTTTTCGATGCAGATCATACTTTGTATTTGATTCAGATGCTGCTGATGACAGGTTACTCCTTGAACCACTGTATTAATATGAGTTATTTTGTATTTATATCTATCTGTTGGATTGCAATAAATAAATATTATATCATGAAGTACTGAAAACTGAGAAGACTTTATCGTCACATGCTCATTGTCTATCAGACCATAAACCGCTACAAATGGACAAAAATATGAAATTTGTTTATCATTAAAAGAGAATATTTTGTTTATTGTTTAAACACTTTAAACTCAAAACGGTATTGACAAAATCAATACAAAATACTTACACCTGGCAACTTATACATTTCAATTGAAATGTTTCAACCCACAATCTATGGTTATCAGTAATCATGTATATATCTACGTCGTTGTCATTAGTATTGGGAAAACTGTTGACATTGAAGTAATCTTGAGACATCCATGTTGATGCTTATAATAGCCACGTAATGCAATGTTTGTAGTACGGTGTCGTGTCGAGACAGCACTTCAATAAGATTTCTTTTTTATTTGAAAGAAATATAAGCTAATACCGGTATGAATTATAGATACTTGAGAAGAACAAACACAACTTGGGAGTTGAATGCACGGTTTGCGTGTATACTCGACATATTGACACGATAGAATTTTGTCTAACAAGCCTGTCTCGTTAACATAAAGATTTTCTTTCCTAATTTTCTTTGTAAGCTTATACACTTATTGAGTAGGAAACGATTTGTCGAATATGTCTAGGTTCACAATGACAAGGATTTAACAAAAAGCAACTTGACAACTGCTGTAAAATATTGAAACAATACTATACATAATTACATAAGTAAATCTTTTAAGTTCTTGGATACGCAAGCATGCAAAAATCTGCATCGTGATTGAGAGAAAGAGTGTGGAAAGTAAAACAATAATTCAAGCTATTGAGACGCAAATGTGTAATACAAGCATCAAAACATGTTGTGTAATACAATTAATCACAACGATAAAAGACAAAGATTAATACATTTGAAACATTTTCCCCAGGATTATGATCACAAGTAAGGCCTATTTGAAAAAAAACTGTTGTTCAAATGCCTTAAAGCATTAGAATCTGTAGAAAAACGTCTATTGTTCTCAAAAAATGCAAATTTGTGAAAAATCAGTTTGAGGACCAAAATTAGCTACAGAATTAGTAAAAACCGCATTTTCGACATTTTTGCTCTAAATGAACACTTCCAAAGAAGCATCATTGGTTTAACGCCCCGTGCCAGAGCTTGCCGTAACTACGCGGACCGAGCTAGACTCTCTGAACAGGGTATTACTGCTACGAAATTGAAGTTATGGTTGTGATCTTGAGCTCGTGGTTTGTTACGGTTTATCCGTTTGCTCCCTGAAAACCGATTTGTTCACCTTGTCATAGTTTTCTTTTCATCTTTCACCAAACCTAGACGCACCATTTTATGAGCAACTAGGCAGCGGGTGTTTCTAAAAAAACAGAGAACGCTTACCCTACCGGTGCACCAAACCATGTTTCAAGTTTTCAGTAGAGTCCGAGTTTCTCATTTACTTTTGTTACTTCGTATGTATTATTTTGGTTATTTTATGTTCTTTGTTGCCTTTGTTCCTTTGATTATTCATTGAAATGTCTTATCGTAACATTGAATTGGGAGATTTTTTATGAACAAAATACCAAGAAAGTCGGTTCGTAAAAAGTGTCCGTACGTGGCTAATTTTCGCTTTTTAGGTAAACAGTTGTTTTGAAAACAGAATGGAAAACATGTCCACATAAACACTCCAGCTATCAATTTTAATTGAGTCTAACTTAGGATGAATTCTGGGATTTCATATACAATATAAATAATTTCAATGTTAAGTACCCTTCTATCAACAATTCAAAGTTGGATGGCACATGCCGCAAAATGCTGCTATTAGATAAACACAAGTAATTTGGTTTTTTTTCGTGTTCAATACAATGTGTGACAAGCACATGTACACTTCGAGCAATTTGAATGGGAAAATCGACGTCGGAAATAAATCAATGGCCCTTCCAAAAGTTTTTATTATGTTGCTGGCGAATAAACAGTAAGCAGTCGTCACTTCACCATTATTTGTCATATCTTTCGCTCACCTACAATAATGTCAAAGATAATCAACACTATGGTTACTTAAGATTCTCCCCTAGTTTGTACTATTAGGGTTACTACTTCTTGCAAGGATTTTCCCGTTTATACTATTGGCGTTACCACTTCTGCCAAGGATCCATCTCGTTTGTATTATTGGCGTTACTTTTTTTGCCAAGGATCCCTCTCGTTTGTATTATTGGTGATACTACTCTTGCCAAGGATCCCTCTCGTTTCTCAGGCTTACTACTTCTTCCAAGGATTTCCTCCATTTAAACTATTAGGGTTACTTTTTCTGCCAAGGTTCCTCAAGTTTGTACTATTGTGGTTACTACTTCTGCCAAGGATCCCTATCGTTTGTACTATTAGGGTGACTACTCATTCCAAGGATCAATTCCGTTTTTTTGCTTTCTGGTTACGGCCCCTCGTACATACTATTTGGGTTACTACCTCCAAGGATTCCCCCTCCATTTGTACTATTGGGGTTACTACTTTTGCCAAGAATTTCCGCTTCGATTCTACCATTGGGGTTACTAATTCTTCCCAGGATTTTCCTGCGTTTGTACCTTTGGTGTCACTACTTCTTCCAAGGATTCCCGTTTGTTTGTACTATTGGTATTACTTCTTCCAAAAGTTTTCTCCCATTTGTACTATTGTGGTAACTATTTCTTCCAAAGATCCCTTATGTCTGTACTTTTAGGGTTACTGCTTCTTCCAAGGATTTTCCTGCGTTTTAACTATTTTGGTTACTACTTCCTTAAAAGGATTTTCCCTCCATTTGTACTTTTGTCTTGTCGCAAGGATTTCCACTCGTGAATGCCTTTGGGTTTTTTTATTCTGCACAGGATTTCCACTCGTGTATACGAATTTCTCCCATTAAAATAAACGGTATTTATGAATGGCACCTTTTGGAGTTTTAGGACTAGGCATACTATATATATTCTCTACAATTGACAAAATAAGAAACGTTAAAACTGATTTACAAATGGTTCCTATATATTTCTATGGGAGAAAATAGTGCCATAAATCATATTTTATAGCTTAAAAACGTGATCATTTGTCTTTTTAAAATGTTGATTTTATTATATCTCTTTCATATCAGAGTTCTTACTGAACAATAGAAGTGTCTTAACTGGGATACAAATTGTATGCACTGACTTTGAGCGTGTATAATTAATGAAGTTTCTTTCATAAATTTCTTTTTTTGTTTGTATACTTTAAAACACCAACTGTTACATTTAAAAAGAATCTAAGTTATACAATGATTTTCACATTTATTCTTACTTTGTTGAATCTCAAGCCAATATACTTATGTTTTTTTAATGAAATGTTTGCTGGGTCATTGAAACTAATTTCATACTACTTTTTAAGTTGCTATCCTTCACAAGTGTGTTTTATTGCGTCGGTTTAATTCAGTTTTAGAAGTTTCTCTCGATTTACTAATCACTATATAATTATATTTAAGTAAAGTATTAGGAACTACCTGAAATAGTTCAACGATATATTAACCTGTGGGTTAAACAGAAAATAAAGAATAAATAAAATAGCAAAAATCAGTGTTAAACATTGTTCCTTAAATTTTTAACGCAATAGACAGTGAACGTATGCTTCAGTATTAAACCAGAAATACAACTCTTTACTCGAAAATAAACTCTTAAACTTGCTATGCCCTTAATACCGAAATACTCTGAATTACGAAATAAGAAATGCTTTTCACTTCGAAATTATATTTTACGATGTTTTATTGAATTATTTTGTATATCTATCGAAAGGGAGAGCATTGCTTATTTCGTTGTAACCCGATATTTAGAGATCGATGGAAATGGAAAACTCATGATCAAATTTTACGACAGAGGTGATGAATTCTCATTCCGAATTGTCAACTTTCCTTTCATCTGTGGCAATATCCCTTCAGCAGCTGGAGTTTTCATATCACAACCACACGTTATGCCAGAGCTTGTCGAAACTACGCTGACTTTTTGTACCGTGCTAGATTTCTTACAATCGTTTTCCTTTCCTCTTTCGTCTACCCCGAACGTGACGTTTTATGAGCAACTAAGTGGCGGTGTTTTTTTTAGAAAAGCAAAGGACGCCTATTCTACCGGTATAATCTGGTCCGTGCTCCCAATTTAGTTAAATCCAGGTTGCTCATTTACATTTTGTTTCATTATACGTATCACTTTGGTTACTTCATGTTTTGTTGTGTGTATCTATTTTTCCTATCTGGTCTTTAACCTTGGAATATATTCTTTCGATGTCCGCTCAAATTTGGTTCCTTTAATTACTCTGAATAATAAATGAGTGAAAAGTAGCAACATTTTAGGTAAATGAATCTTAATACTAACAAAACGTGAGAAAACGAAGATTTTCGGCCTAACGGGTTCATCAGGAGGAACAGCAAAGGCCGAAAGGAAAACACCAACTGTCAAGCAAGACCAAAGAAAATCAAATTAAAATAAAACAATTAAACCTAGCAGGGAAGTTCAAGATAAAACTATTTACGCGACACATTAAAGTCATATCACACTCATGACCGTTTCATTTCAAAATAAAACCGTTCCTTCATATTTCTTGTCGCCTGTTGAAGGCATAGCTTTACGGTAAATGCCATTCTAAACTATCTGATAAAACTTTCTGTTTAATTTCTTTGTATCTGATTTCACTGCCATACCACGTTTCATTGTATGTTTTGATAACTGAGCAATTTCGTCCAAAGCAACGATCTTATCTCGAATTTGAGAGAGAAAGACGATATTTAGAAAACGAAACAAAAACTATTTTGTCAATGCGATAACAATGACAGACATAACAAAGTAATCTACAAGTAACACATAGAAAATGACAGAAAACACGAAGAAATAATAGATTTCTTACTTGTCTTCTTCATGCCCAGAGGCGCATCATTCTGTAATCAGATATCTCCAAAGATCTCGATCTTAGGCGATTTTTTTTTCATTTTACCCAAGGTTTTTCAAATAATACTGAATTCACAGGTCATTATTCTTCATCAGGTATCTCTGTGCCTTCCTTTGTTTCGCCTGCCGTCAGCTGGTGCCCATTTTTCAAAAACTCGTGTGATGTAATTTGGTTCTCTTCTAGTAACATGCCCAAACCATATTAATTTTGTGTGTTAAATCTAGTTCATTATGCTAGTCTGACATGTTTTTTTTAATCATGCAAATAATGATCGGTGATTTGTCTTGGACAATGTACTTTTTATGTCTTCCTTAGACATTTGGTATTTGTCTTGGCCAACAGACTTTACATATTTCCCTTAGCTTAGGCAATTGATGAAAAACTCTCAGATCCTTAGAGAAGAATGTATAATATCTAAGCTTTTGAATGTTTTAAAGAGGAAAAGTTATGTTCTTCTACAGGGATCCTCGTGGATAGTGTGGTGGATACCTATAAACCCCTAATTGAGTTTGTTATCCGGGATCCTCGTGGATGGTGTGGTGGATTCCTATAAACCCCCAATTGAGTTTGTTATCCGGGATCCTCGTGGATAGTGTGGTGGATTCCTATAAACCTCTAATTGAGTTTGTTGGCCGGGATCCTCGTGGATAGTGTGGTGGTGTCCTATAAACCTCTAATTTAGTTTGTTGGCCGGGATCCTCGTGGATAGTGTGGTGGATTCCTATAAAACCCTAATTGAGTTTGTTGGCCGGGATCCTCGTGGATAGTGTGGTGGATTCCTATAAAACCCTAATTGAGTTTGTTGGCCGGGATCCTCGTGGATAGTGTGGTGAATTCCTATAAACCCGTAATTGAGTTTGTTAGTCGGGATCCTCGTGGATGGTGTGGTGAATTCCTATAAACCCCTAATTTAGTTTGTTAGCCGGGTTCCTCGTGGATAGTGTGGTGGATTCCGATGAACCCCTAATTGAGTTTATTAGCCGGGTTCCTCGTGGATAGTGTGGTGGATTCCTATAAACCTCTAATTGAGTTTGTTAGCCGGGATCTCCGTGGATAGTGTGGTGGATTCCTATAATGACAAATCACAATTAGTATGAAATAAAAGAAACAGGTTTTAGGAACCAATACACGAATTTAACTGATAATAGTTAATTCTTAAAGGTAACATGCCAAAGAAAGATTTAATTCATTCTTCATGTTGACGTCACAGTTGTCTTGATTGAAAGCTAAATTATTTATTACTCCGAACAATTGAATTCATCGATAAAACAATGTAGAAAGAAAACAATTGTTATGGTACAAATGCAATTGATAACGATGTTTGTTTTGAACGTATTTTAAACCCTCACCCTACGGCGATATTTGACAGCTAAGGAAACAATTATGTCATTATCGTTATTAACGTCAAGTTCCTTCCTGTTATTTCCACAAGACTCCATTATATCGTACAGACAGGCGACGGTAAAACTTACACGGCGACAGTTTAACCTTAACTGATGTACAATTTCATCCGTCTATTAAACTTGTGTCGGTTTGCCCCACTAAAATCAATATAACAAAACAGAGACCCAAAAATGCAATGTAGCTAAGAAAAAATCTATATATCCTAGCGCCAATCCATTGATACTATATTGAAAACCCAAAAACACCATTCAGATGGGACAAAACAACATAGTATATGTACAAAAAGGCATTTTGTGATAAAAATGTATTCATCAAATTTCATTCAGTCGTTTTAGAAGAGTAGCGGATAAGAACTGAGGACGGACAGACGAACGGACGGGCAACATGATCACTATTACATCTCGGTTTTCAAACAGGGGCATAACAAACCGAAATGAGCTTCTAATTTTAATATTATTCTGAGGACAAATGTCCGAACAGCTTTTTTGTTTTTTAAAGAGTTACCACCAATAAGAAAACTCATCTAGTCTATAGGTTAGGTATAAAACAGCAATTTAAATGCTATGTAAAGCTGCTCCACTAATTTATAATAAACTCACAGTGACAATTACTGTTTTGGAACAGTTTTAAGTGTACAGTATATTCATTATTGAGTTACTTGTTCTTTGTTGTACGTTTTCAATACATTGTCAATTTGTTTTCGGTAGTATTATTTTACAAGATTTACAACCTTCTATGTATAACTAATTTGATTTAATTATGGTCATATTGAAAGGTTTAAATTGAAAAACAAAACAAACAAAAAAAAAAACACATAAAAAAGACATAATACAAAGTTGAACGGAAGACGTTAACGGTTCATTGGCCTGAAATTGAGGACATTAAATGTAATTTAAATCTAAAAGATTTGTTAAAAGTAAAAGACATATTGAACCCGAATTAGTCAAGTCATTGTTCTATCACAGTAGTCCACGTCCTTTTAAAAAGTTGGTCAAGGATCAATTGAGTATATGACCTGTAATTTATATTCAAAGGCCTTCCCTGTACGGGACAATTATTAAATGTGACATTTGATAAAAGTGACGAACGATCTTGTTGAAATATGACACGGTAGTCCGATTCGTATCAATATTTGAATATTAACCAATATTTTAAAGTGTGACAATCGGAAATTTAAATCAACAAGACAAATATTTAACATACGAAGAAACATTAACGGTACCTTCTGCATTGAATGAGTTAAGTTAATGATTTGTAAGCCAATGTTTACATTTAGGTTACTTCAATACAGTGCGAGTTAATTATGTCGTTGGTAGCACTGAAAGGGACTTGAAGAACTGTTTCGAAGGGAAGGTCTTATCAAGAAATTAAATGCACGTAATACGTATTGACAGTTTATTTTGATCTCACTAGTTTCATTTGTGAGACACAGTATAAAAGAGTGCAATATTGTGTCGGCCTAAAGACCTTTACTTACAACCAAAGAAATTTGGCTTAAGTGTGGAACATAATTGATATGGAATATTGACTATATAAAATTGTCATCGGTTATTACGAGAGATATCATTCTTTAAATTTTGATTTATTTATATCTATGGATTTTCATTAAGATTCTCATGTTATAAACACTTGTCAATGTTAGGATAAACACACCAGTGACCTTATTTATATTATGGGATTGATCTGTAATTCCGATTTCAAATATTGTGGTTAAAGTGACAAATATCTCAGTAGTTCAGGAACATCTGAAGTTTAAATTAAATTATGGATGAAATACTAAAACAAATAAATCTCAGGGTAAGTATTAATCTAAACCAGAAGATTATAGTTTTTCTTTGTTCTTAGCCACCAATATGTCTCTGCAAGTGACAAGGGTTGTAGAAAATGTAATTTCGAAGAATACAAAATGGAATGTCAATAAAAGTTCGTTACATCAGGTGAGTCGAAGGTAAAATTGTGCATACAAATGATATTAACAACTAACAGTAGAAGTGTAATCGAAATCAAAATAAGGATAAGAAAATAAGTGATTTTTTGTAAAATAAGCTGTTTCAATAGGTGAGCAAAATATTTTTTTCCTATAAGCTATACAGAGTACATGTAAGTTTTATATAATATCGTCTTCACTGATATAATACCTCTTCTGTAATTTCGCATTTTGATAACTTAGATCTCATTTACGTGATGTTCCTCAAATAAGGATGACGGATGATGATAGGGAATACATTTGCTAGTCACCCAAGCGTCCTCTATGACCCATTTGCATGCATTTTAATGCCATGCATTACATTTTTGCTAAACTACCACATACATTAATATAATTATTGCAATGAGTAAAAGCATCGTAGTTATAATAAGAAGTATACTTAATTTCTTGCGCCCAGTTTTTTGTGGAGTCCGAGTTGCTCATTTGCTTTTGTTACTTTGTATGTAGGATTTTAGTTACTTTATGTTCTTTGTTGTGTATGTCTGTTTTCCATGTCTGGCCTTGGTCCCTGGATTACATTCTTTTGATTACCGCTATAACCTTGGTTCTCTTGATTACTCCTGAATATACGAGGTAACAATGTGTCAATATATTGATATGGCCGATAAATTTTAAAAAGTACATGCGGAACAAGAAAACCACGTTATGTGAAAATATAACACAATTGTAGTTCGAAAAAAAAAAAACCAAAAAAAAAAAAACAAACAAACAAAAAAAAAAAAAAAATAAAAAACAAAAAAAAAAACAAACAACAATAAAAAAAACAAAACAAAAAAAAACAAACAAAAAACCCCCAAAAAACCCCAAAAATGTCATATAAGATAAAACCATTGGATGGAAAGCAGCGGATGAACGGGTACAGAGACAGTTGACATTTGACCATAACTTTGTTGAATGAGCATAAAACTATCAATCAAGTTTTACGCATTTCAATTTCAGCTGCAAGAACTGAAACATAATTGAAATTTGTCGGTTGCTACTTCCAAATGTAAAAACCGACCTTTAACGTTGTGATGAAAGTAATTACAAATGAAGCCATAGATAAAACAATGTTAAATTATAAATTCTTAATTGATATACCTCATTATTAATGTATCAGGTAACAGCCTCGTTATCTTAAATGTCATCCACTACAAAAAACAAAATCGATAACAGTAGCTGATTTATGTTTCCGTTTGATCAGCTGTTCATGTACCTTTCTGAGTTGTTGATTACCTAATCCAATGAAATTTTTAAAATATCAAAATCTTAGCGAATTATGACATAATATATGACAACCGCTTTGCCATATTTCACCTTGATAAATTTAATGAGGTATAGAATTAAATTTGAACAAGGAAATAGTAATTACAGAATGTGACGTTCAACCCACTGACACAAGGTAAATTTTCTCCAAAGAAAATATCAACATTCACTCGACTAAATACATTGGTCACGACACGTATGATTTTTTAAAAAATTTTTTTTTTATAAAACTGAAATAGCTGATTAATTTCAAGTAGATTACCCTTCAGGTAGTTTTTAATTTTCAACTCGAAATTGTAAAGTTTTGGTTTTAAATGCGAGTTTTTCTATCGATAGGGTAAATATTATTTACAGCACATGTCTTGGTTGAAGAAGAACCGGTTTAAACCTTATATATGTTCAAAATTTGAAAATAGCAAGACACTTCACGTGGAATCACCGAACAAGTTGAAATTACTTTTATATTGGAATGTTCAAAAGAATACCTATTGTAACTCGAAAGCAACGTGGACTCCGACTATCAAAAAATCTTCCTGACAAGAAAACATTTTAAATATCGTATTTTACACTTGAGACGTTGAAAGTTACACATGAATTTCTTTCTCTAAATCGTTAAAAGGTAAACTGTTAATTTATGTTTCGGTGATATTCTGTGAAGCTATTCTTTATCCAAATATACGGTATTCGAGATTCGTTTGAAGTATGGGCCGTACGTAATGTTTCGAAAGTTCGAAACGAAACCCTTATTCAATCAAACTGTGTTTCTTTATTGTTGTTTATTTATACTATGAATTATACATAAAAAAAATACCTTACCTTGAACTTTTTGTATTAAAGTCAAATTAAAGACAATTACTATTTATAATCTACAATCCAGAATAGTGCCATTTTCATATCTCGAGGTAGCAACATATGCGCTTTATGCAGTGTTTTAGAAAACAAGACTTTTCTGTTCTAATAACCATGCTATTTCTGAAACGAAACCCTTTTGGAATAAATTTGTCATCAAAAGAATATGTATTTTCTGCATGTGGGTCCGTTCGTCAGGCTGGACATATTATTTTGTCTGCATTGCAGTTTTTTGTCGAAAATACTGTCTTCTATTACACATTTCTATATTGAATATATTTGTTTTATTTGACAGCTTGTTCTTTTAAGATTTCCATTCTATGGTGCCCTTGGTGATGTCAGACTTCGTGACAAGTTTCACGTCATCTGCTACATCTGTCATTAATTATTGTAAATCGATGTAATTGCGATTGGGATTCTCTTTAACAATATTTATAACTACGTAAGTGCTGTCATTCAAAGAGATTGCAATGAAACAGGTTCAAATTTTCTGCAAAAACATTTTTAGATTCTTATCAATTTCCTATTCTTTCAGTAATTGAAACCTTTCCATAATTGCACCTTCTTGAATACAAAAGCAAATACACCCCAATTGTCTGGAAGGTCAGTCTAACTATTGAAAGTAACAAATTGATTATTGTTGAATCGATATAGGGAATATTTTATTTAATGTTCATTCTCATCTATATTACATACATTTTGATCCAATGCTTTGTAAGTTAACATGATATTGTATGTATATAATTATTTCAAAATGTTTTCATTTATTTCATCGGAGTATTATATGATTGTAACTGCGATATAACGACACATCCTTTGACGAAATTTGTAAAGGTAATGTAATAACTTTTTTCGTAACATCGAGTTGCTAATAACTTCCAAGGTAGTAGTAATTTAACGCATACATTTTGACTATGTCTTTGTAGCACGGATCATCTAGTAATTATTCAACATTTATGCTCGATGGATACTAAATTTTAACCGTTTTCGTGCACATAGATTCTATTCAGCGAAACTGCAATGGATTATAGGGGATTACTATCTTTTTATTTTCGTTGCAGGAACTAAAATAACTCCAGTTTAATGCCTATTCCTGTGGTGACGTTCGATATGAGTACCGACGCAGTAAATGAAATTTCAAAAGCGTTTAACGATTTAGATGTTCACAAAAGGCTTCATGAAATAGACAACAAATTTGTGCCAAGAGGATCTCAAGAATTCAGGGAGGCGCTGTTTGAATGTCGACACGAAGAGGAAATGTCTCCTCAGCCGAGAGAACGCAGCAATACAATCGATACTACTTACAGAAAACCCCACCCTAGTGTGCACTTTGCGTCAAATTTAGTTACAGTCTGTGCCAAAAAGAACAAGTCAAAAGATGATATTCATACACATTTACATCCGGATGGAATATTACGCCATGGAAGGGAAAGAAGCAATACCTATGACGGTACTGTTCAGAGACCAAGAAAAACTGTACATGTAAGATCTCCGCTTTGCAATGAAAACGAAACAAACTCCAATAATGCGGATTCTGCGGTAGGAAAATTATTGGAAAACTCACCGGAAGCTCGAAAAATTGACTCAGAAGTATTAACAATGGAAACTACAAAGCGAAATCAATCAAAACAAACTGTAAAAGAAACAAAAAGCCTGTCACCAGTCCGGCATACTAGAAATGGTTACAAAACGTCTCCAGGAGGTTCTCCTCATAGTCTCAGGAAATCAGGAACTGCATCGCCTTCAGATAGATCGTCCAAAGGAAGTGCCGTAAAAAAATGAGTATTTTCACGTTTATTCAAAGGATATATTTATCTCGTAGACTTTCATGTTGGAATGCAATAATGTACCTTACCTTTATTTTTATTGTATCTGATTTTGGTTCGTTCTAAACAAAGCAACACATCTATATAAAAACAAAATGCTGATGTAAACTTAAAGTTTGTATCGTATCTGTTATGTTTTTCTCCTTCATATTACTATTCTTGCGTTGGTTTTCACAATTTTACCCCAAAAAATATGACTAAGCACAACACGTGACAACAGATCATTTGCATGGGTTACTGCACAAATGAGAAATAAAACTTGACGATTGATTTTTATATTCTTCAAAAGAAATGCATATCCATAACATCCAATACGGTAAATTTTCGAACGGAAAACTATTTGGACAAAGTCGAATGCCCTATTTCGAATTTTTCAGACCCTATCATACTTCCGTTATCTTGCGGAAAAAAAAATGCTACATATGTTTTCTAACGTTTCAAACATATGGAAACATTTGTTTAGGGCCGGTATGGAAATATATCTGATTTTGCCCATTAAAACTCATGAGTTGTATATTTTATTCCAATTCAAATGAAAACATATGTCTTTAATGATTGAAATCATCTGGGAAAACATTTGTTAACCTATCAATGTTTTAATGAGAAAGTATTATTTATTTTTATTTTAATTGAAAACATTTCTTTTCATGGCGGTCCTTAACATACGAAAAGCACACGAAAAACATGTTTTTCATATGTTAC
This sequence comes from Perna viridis, assembly GCA_037379345.1. Taxonomy (NCBI): domain Eukaryota; kingdom Metazoa; phylum Mollusca; class Bivalvia; order Mytilida; family Mytilidae; genus Perna; species Perna viridis. The sequence goes on along the minus strand of CM074511.1, from coordinate 66,722,281 downwards.
AAAAAATATATGAAAAATCATGTGTATCGTTAATTTGACCCTCTATCCTACATAGTAACATGTACCTAGATGAGCTGTCCTGCACTACCAAACAGCGTATACTAAGTTTCAACCCTAGATTTATCCTACGAAGAGGAATGACCCAGCCAGAGAAAGCTATATTTTAAAAAGCCTTTTCACAGAGTAGTGTAGAGGCGCTGGATGTTGCCATAGATGTCACTGCAGTACGAGTCCGAGACAACAACAAAAACAAAAAAAATCCTCGCAAATTTGACAGTTCTAACACCGTTGGGATTTTTTTCAGACCCTACATGCTTACATTATTTCCCTGTATCAATCATGATCGGATGGAGCGGAGGAGCAAATAGCCGCCACAAATAAATGAAAAAAGATTTTTAAGTCTGAGAATATTCCTAAATTCCATGGCAAAGCCGATCAAACAAGAAATCTGTGAGGGATGGCTCACTAGTGATTTCCCCGCTTTCAATCACGATATAAGGAAAATAAACAAAGTCATCGGTAAACAGGAAGTTGTTGAATTTTTCCGAAAATGAATCTCACCGTATTGCATACCTACAGGAAAAATGCTTTAAAATTTCAAGCCGCTGCAATGGAAAAACACGAACACACGAACAAGGCTAAAACAGTAAACCCGCTCTCTTAGACCTTCGGAGCAGGGTTTAATTATAGGGGCTTTTTAATATTATAATCCGTTAAGAATATTCTCAGACTTATGTGATTTTTTTCAAATACAGTGTCGCCAAGGCTTGGTTTTAAACTATTTACACATAAAGCACTGTTTCTCTTTAAATACAGATACCATTTGTTGTAGTGAAGCTGCTTTTACAGTTGTGATTAATCCCAGTGTCAGTTTAACTTATTTATTGTTTACATGAAGCAGACAGACGTGATTGGCAACTCGAAAATTAAAATTATGACATTGTAAGGGTTCAAAAAAATCATTCATTCCTTGTCAAAGAGTAACCAAGGGAACCAAGGTCTGGTCTTTGTCCCTGAATTACATTCTTTTGGTTCTTTTGGAATCTTGGTTCATTGATTACTCTTTCCTCTAACTACGATATTCATTTCATAGTATTTTTTGCCACTCTTAAAGTAAGATTATTTGTTTGCAAACGTAGGTTTGTCAGAACGTGCTGATTTCTTTTGTCAGTATATAGACCTTTCATATTCGAATGAGAAAATGTAGTGGTTATTAAAGTATAAATGAGCATATCTTAGCAATGAATACCACATACGTTCTTGGGCTGATTTAAGTTTGATTAAACCAATATATGTAAGCTCTTCCACATAAAAAATGATTTTAGGGAATGACAGCGATTAATGAATTATATTTTTAGGACAAAATCTTAAGTTGACACTTGACATAAGGAATAATACTTTTTATATTTACAAATTATAAGCTTGTCGATAAACTTTTAACACCCTGCTAGAAATGATTTGTCAGTGATATAACCCATGACTACCTGTTCCTCAATAAAGATGAGGGATTAAAGAAATTAAATTTAATGTCAAATGTGATAGACGAAGAGATAAAAACAAGCATTAAGTAAGATATAAGCTATGATACTAGATAAAGCATCGGGCAGAGTTAAATATATTGTAAACAGGCACTATTGAAATAAAAATGAGTTTAAATGAGCATTATTAAAATTAAAATGAGTTTAATATAGCTTGAAACCATAAGATTATTGTGTCTGTTTATTGTTTCTGTCCTTATCATAATCAATTTACAACATTTGCTATCTCGTTTACGTGTCGGGAATTCGAAAAAAGCAAAATATATGTTGTATTGCTTTTTAAAATATTTTTTTTGCAGTAATTTAACGGTCATGGTTGTTTACTTTGGACATTATATATTTTTTATTGCAAGTTTGTTGCGATTTGTAAAAAATGGTAAAATTATCAGAATCAAAATGGACTGAATATCAAAAGCGCATTTTCCCGGAGGCAGCTATTACGACAAGTGTGTATGTACGATAATGGACAGACAAATTCGTGATGACAGAAAACAAAACCACAATAAAGGGTTATCAGTGACATTCTCCGTTCAACATCGTGGAAATTCGATGGAAAATAAGAAAAATAACAGTAATGATATAAAGGCATTCTAGAATGGTACTCTCTGAATGACTGTTTTAACAACAACTAATGAAATAAATATCATACTATATAATATTTCGAGACCATAAATGTTAACGATGTTACTGATACAGGATATGGTATTGTTTTATCGATGTTACTGATACAGGATATGGTATTGTTTTATCGATAACAATATCTAGCAAAAATAATGACTTGCAATCTCTTAAATTGTACTTAAATCTGTGAGTATTTAGTACAAATCACTAAAATGCAATGAAGAAATAAACGTGGTCAAATGGTGTCAGAACCGACCTTGTGATTTGTATTAATGAATGGATTAAGCTTCGATTTTTGTCTAAAAGTATCGGACATTTTTATCATAATACGTTTAATGACACTCCAACCAAATACTTATATATACCTATATAACCATTGAAATAAGATATTGAACTTTCCGTATTAGCGAACTAAATCCCGGTTTTGGTAAGACAAATATTTGCTCCCTGTGTACACGTAGTCATAAATTTTACTTATAAACTTAAATGTAGATATATGCCATATAATTAAACCATAAATATTTCTTTCTGTTCTAAAGATTTGCTTTATTTATAAGTATTACCAGTATAATTTGTTATAAGAATTAATATATAATATCACAAACGAACCTAAATGTCTTTATAAGTTAGGACCTTTGATGCTCTAAATTAAATCTGCTCAATAGATTTTTTATGTAGATCTGTTTAAATAACACTATAACAATACATTTGAAAACGATAGCACTTTACGTATATCCGTTATATCCTTCATTTCGTGCATTATAAAGCTAGAACATCGCTGCTTATAGAAAATAACTCGACTGTCTTTGTGGATATAAACCACTAAAATCCCCAAAAATCTTTCATAACAGTGTTAGTCAAATCATTTGCATGATATGAGTGACGCTGACAATCAGCTGACTGTTCCTATACTTGGTTTAATTTTCGTTTTCGTGCTGACATATAATTATACTCAATACTGTTAGACACGGTTTACACTCATATGCGTAATACATGACGGAATGAGCTGTTTCTTAACGTCCTTGGCTACCGTTTGGAGTCTCTCACGGACGATGTAAGGCATCAAAGTCTTTACACAGTCTCCGGACATAGTCAAACCCGTGAATGTGGGTCATTGTGTATACGGGGAATTTTTTAATGGTAAAATATTTTAAAACGATATAAATTTCATCAATATGTTCATCAAGTTTTCAGTAAGGTTTTTTATCTAGATAAACTGGGAATGACAAATGTGACTGTTAAGTTTAATGTTACTCGTGCTCTATCACAAACTCGAAGGAAAAACATCTTAACTTAAGTGTACGTGTTTGTAAAGAATCAGGCAAAATAGGAAAAATCAGAAACAAGCATGTCAAAAACCAACCGATACAGTGTATGACAATAAAATATCACTCAAGGGTGCATTCTCTATCTGTAAAAAAAAATTCGATCTCTGCATCATTGGATTTGCTCAGATATTTTTCAATATAATCTTAAAAGAATGGGGTTTTCGACAGAGTTATCTGCCATTGACATGTTCATTTTCAGTGCATTTCAATGAACTTGTAACTGAATGGTTCAGCATGATATGGAAAATCTTGTCTTTATTCCTTGATTGTGATGGTCCAAATAGTCAAATTACATTATCAGAATGGTAGGTTTTTTCATACCATATTTCACTCACTGCCTGATTCTTACAAAGACTGACACTTGAAATCTTCCACCCTTCTCTTCCAGGTGAGAAGTGTAAAGTTTGCTCAAGTATCATTCGAAATTGCATGCACGCTAGATTTGAGATGTATTCAGTATTTGTTCAGTTCAAGTCCTTTAAATGAATTGCATATAACTATTTTACGACAAAATAAAGGCCTGTCACGCATCATGGAAAGGAATGATAGAAAGAGTAATCAAGGGAACCAAGGTTATAGCGGTAATCAAAAGAATGTAATCCAGGGACAAAGACCAGAAATGGAAAACAGACAGACACAACAAAGAACATAAAGTAACTAAAATCATACATACAAAGTAATAAAAGTAAATGAGCAACCGGTAGGGTAAGCGTCCTTTGTTTCTCTAGAAACACCCGCCGAGTTGCTCATAAAAAGTCAAGTCTGGGGTAGACAAACGAGGAAAGGAAAACTATGACCCGTTGAATAAATCAGTTTTCATGGTGCTGATGGATACACCATAACGATCCACGATTTAATGATAACGACCATAAAACTTCTGTAGTGATGACTTCAATCTTGTAACAACATAACCCTGTTCCAGAAGCCTATTTGTTAGAGTTCTAGCGCGATACAAAAAGTCGGCAAGCTCTGGCATAACGTATGAGTTGTGATATGAACACTCCATACGCAGGAGCCGAAGGGATGTTGCCACAGATGAAAAGAAAATTGACAATTCTAAATGAAAAGTCATCACGTTTGTCGTAAAGTTTGGTCAATAGTTTTCCTTTACCCTCGATTTCTAAGCGTAGGTCAAGATATGGGGCTGACTTCACAGTGTCTGTAGTATCCTTTATCTCAAGTTCTTTTGGGTAGATGCGATGTGTCAAATCACGAAATTAGGATTGTTTCCCTGGAATACATTCTTTTGATTACCGCTATAACCTTGGTTCCCTTGATTACTCTTAAAGATAATACGTCATCTATATAGCGGAAACTGTGATTGAAGGATCTAGTCAAACGATATTCTTTCTTTCTGATCAGATCAGCTATAAAGTCAGCCTCATAAGTGTGAAGGAATAGGTCAGCAAGTAAAGGAGCACAATTTGTTCTTATTGGAATGCCGACCTTTTGAAAAACACGTCCACCACACTGGACAAATATGTTGTCAATTAAAAATTCCAGCATTTTGTAAACATCTTCCTCTGTATATTTGGAAGATGATTTGGAATTATTTCTTACAAAGTATGAGGAATTTCTACTAAGAACTATATATTTGTATCTACGTGTACCATCTGTTTTGGAAAAACAACGAGGTATAATGTTTTTAAGTCGGGATTTTAAATGAGTATGGGGAATAGAAGTATACAGTGTTGAAAAATCATAGGTTTTAATGCTATTATATTCAGTTAATAGTTTTGAACTGATTGTCTCCAAAAGATCTTTCGAATTTTTCAGGATCCACATTGCATTAATACCACTACGGGAGTAACAAGTGCTGTGGTAGGACTGTACACCCTCTTTGACAGTTGTGTGTATAGAAGTTAAAAGAAAAATCACCTACTACAAATTTTAATGATAAAAAGTAATTTAGTTATCGTCAAAGACTTGGCCAGTTAATGATTAATTATGTTTAAATTTGTCTGAAGTTAATTTTATTTGGCTTGTATAAGTGCCGTTGAAGAGCGTATTGTCACCAGCTTTTCTCTATGTTAGTTTTGAACCGTATTATTTTCTTAATTTGACGGCGTTTTGTTGCTTTTTATGTCAAAGTGGCAGTCTACTACCCGCGTGCTAAAATGCATTTTGTACGGTTTAATTCAAAGCCTTCCTAGGAGAATGGTATTTACAGCTGTTATCAGACCATTTTGCATTTTTTAATTCTAATATTATTGTTTACCATGTTATCAAGCATGGTATGTCAGAAGTTGAATTTTGAAAAAAAAAAAAAAAAAAAAAAAAAAAAATTCTATACCTTTTCTATATATTGAAGAGATATGTTTCTAAAATATAAAAAAGATAAAAAGAGAATATCAATTTTTAAATATACACAACAGATTTGTCCTTATACTTAAAACAAAACCAAGCTATTTTGATGTTATTAATTTAATATAATATTGAATTGCTTTTTGTGAAATTTGTCAGTGGTGAGGAGTTGTCTGATGTGGTGGATTTTGTTTACTTGTTTGATACTATTTAATCATAAAAAATCTTACGACATCAAAAGAGCGACAATCCAATTACACCAAACTCAAGTACGTTGGATATTCGATGTTCGATATTCGACATTCTAACTTTTCAATATCAAACGGTGAAATTGTTCGGTACTCGACATTCAAACTTTTCAATATCAAACTGAATATCAAACGGTAAAATTTACCGTTTGATATTCAGTTTGATATTGAAAAGTTTGAATGTCGAATATCGAACATCGAATATACTTGATCTCGGTTCCAATTATTTTTTTTACTCTATGCAAGACACTTTATTGTACACTATTCGCTAAAAAAACTATATCAAACATTGAAAATAGGATAATTAACAAGTAAATAAGGGTAACAACAAAATTACATAATCAAATCATGTCCAAAATGAATCTGAGGAAGGAGATATTACACTACCGGAACACTAGAACCGCAATGGTCCTGACTTGGTACAGACATTTTAAACGAAATGGTGGATTAAATCTAGGATATACAGCGCTCCATACCTCCCTCTTCCATTGCGGCGTGAATATACCAGTGGTAATTAAAAAGCATGCGCTTGCTATTTTGTCATAATTGGTAAATCAGTGGTCATTTCAGCATAAAGAATAATTTACAAAAAGAAATCATTACTCATTGTTTTGAAAGAAACGGCATAATTCACAACAGAGGACTGATATTTCAAAAAAATTGGTAAGAGACCTTTTTAGACGCATTTCCTCATACCCCTGATTCAGGAGTTGCAGAGTTACGCAGATAGAACTTGCTCTAGCGTAGCGAATCAATTGTGAAATATAAACACCATATGCGGGAGATAAAGGTATATTTGTTGCACAGACAAGGAAAGTTCATAGTTTTAAAAGTAAATTCGTCTCTTTTATCATAAATCCTTGTGCTGAGATGACCACGGTTTATGAATTCGGGCTGTCCAAAAAAAAGATGTTTTTGTAGTTTCCCTTATTTTGAGATCTGGTGAATAAACCAACATTAGGGTTGTTAATGGACAATACATTGTCAATATATCTGCATGTGAAATTAAAAGAATTTAAAATCTTTTATATTTTCATTTTAAACGAAATTCTGAAGAAATTCAGTCTCGTTTGAATATAAAAAAACAAGTCCGCTAGGATAGGAGCACAGTTAGTGCCCATTGGAATACCAACTTGCTGAAAAATAGCTCCTCCAAATGTGACAAATATGTTATCATATGGCAAGGAAGACCCACGAACTCAAGCTGTGATGTTTTAGAATACAATTGTTGGTGTTTAACGGCCAAGCAGCAATATCTCATCTATATCCAGGCAATGAACATGAAATGGATGATAAAATGTACATGAAATGATGATGAAATAAAAAATGGGATGGGACACAGGATAATAGGGCCGATGAATTTTGATTGACCAAGAGGGGGTAGACTCGGGCAATTTATCCTCCTGCACAGCGGAGCGCAAAGGTTTCTACTCCTATCGAATCTCGAAATCTTTCCCAGCACGTTGCACCACTATGGTTTGAGGTCAGGTTTTCTGTATTATGGCCTGATGACCCCAACATGTAAAATGCCAAGGGTACCGCATTCAACCACCTGGGGCATACACCCAAATTGCTCTGTGGGTAGAGCGCCCTAGCCCCCAGTCAGGGTCCTGAGTACTTTTAAATCGCCTTTTACGGTAAGTCTATTCTTTTGAAACACGGACCTGCACGGGGCCATTTGAAATACCTGAAATATTTCTGCTGGGGCGTTAAACCCCAACAATCAATCAATCAAAATACAATGTATTCTGAATATATGGAATCAATATATTTTTATATTTTAATAACAAATATATCATTAAGGAAATTATTTTAAACAAAAATAGTTGTAATAGCTGTAACCAATAGGACCATTGGAGCACAACGGAGAATATGTTGGTGTTAAGCACAAAATATTTACTAGTAAGTAAGTGACAAAAGCTGTGATTAGTATGGGTTCAATCTCTATAGCGTATAATTAAAGATGCATTTACATACTACACTTAAATACTGTCTTAGTTGTAAATTGTATTTAGGAATTGCTAATATAGAGAAATCCCCATCTTAGCTCCATTTTATACCTAAGAATGTCTATGACCCTTCTTACTATTATAATAGATTGATCAGAATAATGTAGTACTATAACGTTAGGCCATTGAAGTGGATTTCGTTTTGTTTAATTGAAAGAGTAATCAAGGAAACCAAGGCTATAGCGGTAATCAAAAGAATGTAATCCAGGGACAAAGACCAGAAATGGAAAACAGACATACACAACAAAGAACATAAAGTAACTAAAATCATACATACAAAGTAACAAAAGTAAATGAGCAACTCGGACTCCACTAAAAACTGGGAGCATGGACCAAGTGCACCGGTAGGGTAAGCGTCCTCTGCTTTTCTAGCAACACCCGCCGAGTTGCCCATAAAAAGTCAAGTCTGGGACAGACAAACGAGGAAAGGAAAACTATGACCCGTTGAATAAATAAGTTTTTTCATGGTGCTGATGGATACACCATAACGATCCACGAGTTCATGGTGACGACCATAAAACTTTTGTAATTATGACATCTTGTACCAACATAACCCTGCTCCAGAAGCCTATTTGTTAGAGTTCTAGCGCGATACAAAAAGTCGGCAAGCTCTGGCATAACGTATGAGTTGTGATATGAACACTCCATACGCAGGAGCCGAAGGGATGTTGCCACAGATGAAAGGAAAGTTGACAATTCTGAATGAAAAGTCATCACGTTTGTCGTAAAGTTTGGTCAATAGTTTTCCTTTACCATCGATTTCTAAGTGTAGGTCAAGATATGAGGCTGACTTCACAGTGTCTGTAGTATCCTTTATCTCAAGTTCTTTGGGGTAGATGCGATGTATCGAATCCCCGAAATTAGGATTGTTTAAAGATAACACGTCATCTATATAGCGGAAACTGAGATTGAAGGATCTAGCTAAACAATATTCTTTCTTTCTGATCAGATCAGCTATAAAGTCAGCCTCATAAGAGTGAAGGAATAGGTCAGCTAGTAAAGGAGCACAATTTGTTCCTATTGGAATGCCGACCGTTTGTTGCGAAATACGTCCACCACACTGGACAAATATGTTATCGATTAAAAATTCCAGTATTTTGTAACATCTTCCTCTGTATATTTGGAAGATGATTTGGAATTATTTCTTACAAAGTATGAGGAATCTCTACCAAGAACTATATATTTGTATCTAGGTGTACCATCTGTTTTGGAAAAACAACGAGGTATAATTTTTTTTAAGTCGGAATTTTAACTGAGTATGGGGAATAGAAGTATACAGTGTTGAAAAATCATATTCAGATAATAGTCGTGAACTGATTGTCTCCAAAAGGTCTTTCGAATTTTTCAGGATCCACATTGAATTAATACCACTACGGGAGTAACAAGTGTTGTGGTAGGAATGTAGACCCTCTTTGACAGTTGTGAGTATAGAAGTTAAAGGCTTTGAAAGAGGTTTGGTGGTACATTTTGCAGATCCAGCTATGAATCGTTGTTTGTATGGATTCTTGTGAAGTTTAGGAATCCAGTACATAGACGGTAAATCACAATCATCGTCCTTGGTAGAGAGACCAAAAGAGGATAATACAGATTTATGGTTTTCCACAATCTCTTCTTTGGAAAGAGTGGTAGAAGTGTAGGTCTTATCACTGCTATTATTTTCTACGTCTACCTCTGATAATAAACATTGGATATAAAACGTTTTGCAGATAAACACAATGTTGGTTTGGGCTTTGTCTGCTGGTACGACAAATACTTGTCATGTATAGTAGACAATGTTTTTGCTATATCGGGGTCTTTGAAAACTGATGTAGCCTTGGCACTCATTGACCTTCTTAAAACTTTCATTCGTTTCAAAATTAAAGACCTCACGGCCTTCAACCACTCTGACAGAGGATCAATGTCTTCTTGTTCTCGTTTTATCCATTTTATTGCATAGTCCTCGACGGCATCCATAAGAACTTTAAAGTTATAATTCCAATTTATGGAGCGTGGTTCACGGTACTTGGGACCTTTAGAAAGGATATTACGCAGAGATTCGTTTTCGATAATGGTTAAATCTCCCGTAACGACGTGACCAGAAGGACCATATTTGAATGGAGAGGTTTTGCAAGAACAGTCAGGTGGTTTATCCTTGAAGTCCTCAATGTCGAGGTTCTACAATAGCCTTTTATAATTGAAAATTTTGGATGCGATGGGTGAAGTATAGGAATATGAAATATTTGGTATGGATTTGTCTTTGAAATATGGGGGAATTTTGTTGGTAACGTCTTTGTGATGGAGGATGTTAGCCAAAAATTAATTGCATCTATACCTTTGTTGACAAAAGGTAGTGAAAGAAATGATCGTTTTTCTTCATTTTGACTTTTCACACAAACTGGTTTAAAGAGTCAAAACGATGGCAACAAGTCTGTATAATGATGAATAAATAAATAAATAAACCTTTTTAAGCCGATCAACAAGCAAATCACAATTTCAACCCCAAAAAGTATATTTTTGATTTTTTACAAGAGCATTGGCAGCTACGGTACACGTCACATATTGAAAACAACTATTGTTGAGTTATATGTTTTATAAAATATTAGTCATAGAAATACTACAGCATGACGAAAAATGGATGGAGGAGGTGTAAAAAGGGGCATAATAGTACTTTCGACAATTATGTACAAAAGGCTGATGCTGAGATGAGAGATGTTAATGAGGGAACTGAAACGTTTTATGCTTGAAACTATACATAAATTCCATCACATATATTACATCATGCTAAATATAAATGCTTTTCTACAATGAATTACGTTACACAAATATTCCAATGCATTGAAAAACTTCGACATCTGTTTGGAATACAGCCGGCGCATTTTTGGCAACGATGTCTGAAGCACGATATTTTCACCTTAATTGCATGGCAGGAGACTACTGACGAATATGCTCTGCCGCCGACAAGAATCCCCAAAGGTGTTCCAATGTAGATAATTAATAAGGTCTCAGTATCTCGATATTTAGATTTTTCAAGGAAAAGGTGATTTTAACGAGAGTTCGAAAGTTATCTTTCCCATTTTTGCAAGTTTTGATACATTCTGAGTATGAAAATCGCTAAAAATCATAAAAAATCATCAAGAAAACCCAAGAAGTATGAATTGTGATAGTAGTAAACAATAAATACCAATACCCATTTTTTCTAAAGCATAAATAATCTAGACATTGAAATCGTCAATTTATTGATCTTTCGATGGGGTATGTGTACATTTATTGTGCCCTGCGACGCGAGGTGTAGTCTGACTATGCAAAGTTACAGATTAAGTTTGACTTTGGTTACGGTTGATTGATTTTTGTGGAAGTTATGGCCTTTAGACTTAGAAAATTTCAGTGAATTAAAAGTTTTCTTCACTTTTTTGCGAGGGGCATTGGAACGCTTTTATTTCATTTGAAAAAAATTAAATATCTAGCTGCCTTATGACACCTACATAAGTCTATTCACTTAAGTAGATATTTTGGATGATGAATTGCCAGGAGTTTGCATGGGGTTATCTCAACACACGTACTACTAAATATATGCGAAACACATGAGGAACATATTTTAAAATATAATAACAATATTTTTCTGGGTACTGTAATATATACTCTCTAATCTAAATGTACCACATAAATATAATTCATTACGACATGTATGACATCCGACTTCATTGTATCTGACTAAACGTTTTTAAAGAAAAGATAAAATTCCTAGAAGAAATAAAACAAAAAGCAATTAGCTATGTCAACGTCATTGATTTTGCTTCATAAACGTGTATTAAACACACTATGATAACTTTAGGGTTAATTATATTGACAACCTAATTCTCACCACTGTGTACTCCAGAACTAACACTTAAGGTATGACCTTTAAGCCTGAAGCAGGATAATTATCACAGGGCTTTTCCCCTTTACCTATAAAGGAGGTAGATTTTGAAAGTCTTGGTTTTTCTCTGGTTTACAGCTTTAAGCTGTTTTGAACTAGAAGCTGTGATCGTCTTGAATTTAAGGCAGATTTTGTACTTAAAGTTGAAATCGTCTTTGAATTGTAGTTTGTGATGATCTTGGAATTGGATTTTTTTGTTAGCAAATCTGTAGGATATCATTTTCAGTTAAAAAAACCGATTGGTGACCTGGTTAAGGGTTGATTCAGAGTTTTATTAGTTATTTTCCCTAATAAACAAACTTCATTTAAGATACACGTATGCTGTGTTTAAACTTCTATATTTTCTTGTGAATCTTCTGGTCTGTGCAAGTTTTTAGTTGTTATTTCATTTGCGATTCTTATTCAATATCAATGCCTGCATTGACATTAATTTTCGGGAGGGGTCCAAAGCATCCAACTTCCATCGACTGTAACAGATGGGATGTGTTGGCTGGCAGAACAATAAGTAACATTCAATTACAGAAATGGAAATGTGAGACTCATAACCATCATGTAATAGTAATACTGACTGGTTTGAATCTCTACTTTGTAAAATATTGAAGGCAATGCTGTTCTAAATATTGTTGATTCGGTCTAATTATTTTTCGCCATTACTTCCAAAGATTCCCGACAGGATAAACACCTGGGTTAAAACTACTTAAACCTTGGTAAAAATAAATAACACTAACGGACACACAGGTGAGCACGTGTCTTGTTTCCACTTCATTTAATCTATTTCTAGATTAGTTTTCAAATAAATAATGACCATAATTATTTGACCCACATTACATAACAATACGTAAATTTCAAAAGGATCCTTGTGTTATATTCGACATTTATTCTTTTACAGCAGGGTTATGTTTTACAGTTTGTGGGTCTTCCTTGCCATTGAATAACCACTTTCGCTTTGCAATCAGATTTGTTCCTTACAGCACGTGCGCAGATTAAGTTTACTAGAAGTCACATGCGTACGAATTTATCTAGGTCGATTTTTTGTCTTGCAAGACAGACACCTATTTCATGTATTCAATGCATTTTATTTGTGGATATCAAATGAAATGATACATAAAAAGTATTATTTAGTAGAAATAAATGAAAGTTATGAAAGGCATAATTCACCAAAAACAAAAATTTACGAAAATGACAGCTAATGCAGCTTTAAGCTATCCGGAAAGGTTCAGGTCCTCGCCGGATCGGGTTCTCTTCCCTGCACAAACAGGCTGTTTTTCAAAAATGCAAAATTTCGCACGAACTTTAAGAATTAAAATCATGAACAAATGAGCAGAAAGGTACGCTTTTTATTTGTTTTTTTTTACAATAATACGATGCCAACTTACTTTATCTGGCAGTTTTTAAGTGCCTGATATTTTAGAAAAACTGTTTTTTGACAATTAATTTTGGGAAGGCACCCAAAATTTGTTATGAAAACTGATGTATATTTTTATTATGTTACCATGGCTACAGATTTTCATAACAAAATAGAAAAGAATATCTATCTTTTTGTATGGATCTCCATAATGTAAGATTTCGAAAAATATATACTTTTTACAGGAAAAATGTTGGATTTACTTGTTGAAGTGCCTCAATATAGCTTTATTTCCACAAATTGTCATAAAAGTTATCTGCAGTGACCTATCGATTTAGTGGAATCTAAAGCATTTCGATATTCTAATATAGTAACTGTACCAGATTTTCCTGATATTATAGGATAGATAACACATTATTCTTTTCCCGCAACAACTGCTGTGGGTTCTGGTAAGTCTGTATTCCCTTTTCATCATATATAAATGCACGTGGTTTACCATGTAATTGCTAATTATCAAGATTTATCTCAATTTAATAAGCAGAGACGGTTTTTGGTGATGTGGCTTTAGCCCTTATAATTTCCAATGATCTAGCTTTGACAATTTTGAGTTCAGGCAAGCCATACAATCATGTCAGTTTATCTTTCCGACTTTTCTTGCCAAGATAGACTGAGTAATCTGCAGCCATGACAAGTACTTCAGATCGGATACATCAATACTATAAAGATGCCATTTTTATCCTCTTTTTGTCTCTCTACCAAGGACGATGACTGTGATTTACCGTCTATGTACTGGATTCCTAAACCCCACAATAATCCATATAAACAACGTTACATAGCTGGAGCTGAAAAATGTACCACCAAACCTCTTTCAAAACTTTTAACGTCTATACTCACAGATGTCAAAGAGGTTTTGCAGTCCTACCACAACACTTGCTACTCCCGTAGTGGTATTAATTCAATGTGGAAAAATTCGAAAGAGCTTTTGGAGACAATCAGTTAAAGACTATTATCTGAATATAATAGCATTAAAACCTATGATTTTTCAACACTGTATACTTCTATTCCACATACTCAGTTCCTACTTAAAAACATTATACATCGTTGTTTTTTAAAAAAAAGATGGCACACCTAGATACAAATATAAAGTTCTTGGTAGAGATTCCTCATACTTTGTAAGGAATAATACCAAATCATCTTCCAAATATACAGAGGAAGATGTTTACAGAATGCTGGAATTTTTAATCCACAACATATTTGTCCAGTGTTGTGGACGCGTTTTTCAACAAACGGTCGGCATTCCAATGGGAACAAATTGTGCTCCTTTACTAGCTGACCTATTCCTTCTCTCTTATGAGGCTAACTTTATAGCTGATCTGATCAGAAAGAAAGAATATTGTTTAGCTAGATCCTTCAATCTCAGTTTCCGCTATATAGATGACGTGTTATCTTTAAACCATCCTAACTTTTGGGATTTGATACATCACATCTACCCCAAAGAACTTGAGATAAAGGATACTACAGACACTGAAGACAGCCTCATATCTTGACCTAGACTTAGACATCGATAGTAAAGGAAAACTATTGACCAAACTTTACGACAAACGTGATGACTTTTCATTCAGAATTGTCAACTTTCCATTCATCTGTGGCAACATCCATTCAGCACCTGCGTATGGAGTGTTCATATCACAACTCATACTTTATGCCAGAGCTTGTGGAGGCTACGCAGATTTTTTGTCTCGCGCTAGAATTCTACCAAATAGACTCCTGGAGCAGGGTTATGTTGGTACAAGATGTCATAATTACAAAAGTTTTATGGTCGTCATCATGAACTCGTGGATCGTTATGGTGTATCCATCTGCGCCATGAAAACTGATTTGTTCAACGAGTCATACTTTTCCTTTCCTCTTTCGTCTACTCCGGGCTTGACTTTTTATGAGCAACTCGGTGGGTGTTTCTAGAAAAGCAGAGGACGCTTACCTTACCGGTGCACCTGGTCCATGCTCCCAGTTTTTAGTGGAGTCCGAGTTGCTCATTTGCTTTTGCTACTTTGTATGTCTGATTTTAGTTACTTTATGTTCTTTGTAGTTTATGTCTATTTTCCATGTCTGGTCTTTGTCCCTGGATTACATTCTTTTGATTACCGCTATAACCTTGGTTCCCTTGATTACTCTTTCAAGTGATCAGCAAACAAAAACTCTCCTCTTCCAACGAAAAAAAGTTGGAAGTCCTGATTGTGTAATCTATGTATCAACAAAACCATGGTATCGACGCCTGATCTGTAACAGCAGTATACATTGATTGTTATGCTGATGGAGCCATATAAAATATGAGAGGGGTATATGTGTAATATATCATTACACTAATCTACATTTATTGATTTAATAGTTTTAAAATTTATTTTGTTTTTATTTCTGTTTTAATAAATATTTTTTATTTCTCATGTGTAAGATCAGAAGAAAAAGTATTAGTAATTAAAGGGCATAAAATGGCGACCAAATCTATATTTATAAATACTTGCTGCTTTGAAACGCATCACGGCAAGTGGCTCCATACAAATGAAAGCAGACGTCAAAACAAAGCAAATTGAGATCAGCACATTTGGTCGGAAGCTTTTGCATGAATAAAGAAATCTTGGAAATGGGTGACTAGCTAAAACAGATAACTATAAATTATCGGCATTTTAAAGCAATTTCTATTAATATAAAGGAAAACAGGACACTGTAATATTTTAACCATTTTCTTTGTTCCCACAATTATTGAAAGGTTTGAATTCGTACATATGTTTCATTCCCCAAGTGAGCATTGTATTGGTGTGAGCAAAGTACTAAAATGATATGAAGTATTCCGTGGAAGTCTCATACGGAAAAAACGTAATAAATGATTAATAGTGTTTTCCATTACCAGTTGAAAATTTTAAATTACTAACTTAATAAAAGAACGTAATTCTATTAAAAAGGTCTTAAGTTTACTTTTACATCGCAGTTTGCATGAGAGAAATTCTCCGTCTTTGTTTTTTTTTTCTAAAACCATATTCCATGTACAAAAATTAAAGAGCCATTGTGGTCTTTGGACAAAGTAGTTAATTTTATAAATTTGTCGATATACAATAGTTTGCATATCACTTTTGAAGAATTTTATATAACACCTTCATTAAAATATATTCAGTAATGCATATAAATTCATGACATGAAGTTTATTGAAACAAAATAAGCAAACATATAGATCTATGCCACAGAAACGTCCATAAATATACTGTCTAAACACATTTAAAGAAACTTGCAACAGGAGTTACCTTTCGTATACCTGATAGTAGTAATATCCGCCTTTTATACACTTTTAATAAATGTCAAATGTTGTTCTCTAGATATGACTCACAGCCAATATGTTCTCAGCATTTAAATCTAAACACGGTTTTAGTGAGGGCTCATGCCTCAAACTCAAAATAATTCAACTATCATTTTTTTCAAACTTGGAGCGTTCTTTTTGCGAAATAAAACAAAAAGTATGTGTTTTCAATGAACAAAAAATGTTATGAATAATGTTATCAAGGGAACAAGATCCTAGCAGTAATCCAGGGACAAAGACCAGACATGGACAACAGACAAACATGACAAAGAACATGAAGCAACTGAAATAATACATACAAAATAACAAAGGCAAATGAGCAAATCGGACTCCACCAAAAACTGGGAGCACGAACCAGGTGCAGCAGTAGGGTAAGCATCCTCAGCTTTTCTAGAAATACCGGCCGAGTTAGATATAATATGTATATATATGTACATATAATATATGTATCTATTTATCAGGAATTTTTGTCACTCTACATTGTGAGCAGTACCCAGTGTGTTTAATTTCTAACTCCAAAAGTATAATACCATTTTTATTTAAACTTTGCAGTGTATTTATATACATATTTAAGATGTGCACCTCCTATTGTGGAGAAAATTGATTAACTTTGAAAACAAAGTTTAAACATGTTAAACGTAGCGATTTTACAGCGGTAGTTGCTACCGTTGGTACAGGAACTTAATTTTCTTAGTACTGATATACATACTGAATATACTCATGTGCTGACATATATAATGGGTGAACGCATACAATGTCAAACCCAATCACATGTCCTATAATGTGAGAGAAAATATAATGACGCGAAAAATAAGAAATGCAATTCATGACATGAACAATATAAAGGGCTTTAATCAAGAATATGTCCTTCAATATTCAATTTCATTTCAAACATTTTATACACACCCTGTGAGATTATCATATGAAATAATTAAATATTTTGTAAATGACATGATGACAATTCCACATCAACATATCATAATGTATGTTAAGCACTTGGTCCCAGATACGTGACAAGAATTATCGACTTCTTCAAATTTAATTTTGTTTGTATATCCACTTGTCAATTGGAAGAATTGTTATGACGGACTGAGAATCTTTATCAAAAATTCCTTTGTTCGATTTTGATTTGTTCGACTTTCTAATTTTGAACAGAGTCTTGTCTTGTCATTTATCTATGTCATAATTTATATAAGATATGGAAAATAAAAGAAGTCAACATGACGCCATTACAATGGATTCGATAGAAGCCAACCGATAAAATTATCAAATATAACGGGCCCCGTGCAGGTCCGGGTGTTAAAAGAATAGGCCTGCAGCAGCGCTAAGCTTGTCGTAAAAGCCGACTAAATAGTGCTCAGAACTCTAGCCGGGGCTAGGGCGCTCTGCCCACAGAGCAACTGGGATGTGTGCCCCAGGTGGTGGAATGGGGTACCCATGGTGTCTTACATGCTGGGGTTGTCAGGCTATAATACGGAAAACCTGACCGCAAACCACAGTGGTGCACCGTGTTGGGAAAGATGCCACGTTCCTCGCACGTTAAAGAACAACCCTACTATGGTATTCTCCCGCAGTAGGATCCATAGGGCTCCGCCACAGGAGGCTAAATTGCCCGACCCTACCCACCTCTCCCTATTTCCAGTGGCAATCAAAATTTGTCGACCCCATTTTTCTTGTGTCCCATCCCTTTTTCATTTCATCATCATTTCATGTTCATCGTCTGAATATAGCTGAAATATTGCTGCGCGCACGTTAAACCCCAACAAACAAACAAAACAAACAAATAAAACAGTATTCAATCTTACATAAAGTGCCCTTTGAAGGCGGACATCTTTCTTTTTTCTTCATCATTGCTATTCCGGATTTCACAATAAAAAAAACCCAAAACAAAACAAAAAAAAAACAAAAAAAACAAAAAAAAAAAAAAAATAAAGAAAAAAAATAAAATATATATATTATAAATATGTACACAAAAAGAACAATGCAAACCCCACTTATTGATCTAAGTGCTCCAGAAGGGTAAGCAGATTTAACTTTCCCATCTATAGCTCTCTGCATGGACTATAGTGATTCATCGTTCTTATGAAATAAATTAAATCTTGTTTGGTGGTGTAAATATCACAGAATTTGCAGTTTTATTATATTCCACTCCTAAGTGTTGGGGTTATATTGCAATCACCTTGTCCGTCCTTCTGTCCGCACGTCTGCCCGTTACACATTTTTGTAACCGATTTCTCAGCTTCGACTGGAGGGAATATTTTTGGTATATTGCTTTTTCATTGTGCCTTCCCTTTTAAGGTTCGTCGCTCATCTACATTTGTTTACTGATAGATTTTTAAGTGCTGCATAATGGAATTTTGACGAAACAGATTTTTCAGCCTCTACTCGAGGGCTTGCTTAGATATTTGGTATATTGCTTATGCAACTTTTACCTTGCCACCCTTACCCAGCTTTGAATGAAATGATTAAGTGGGGGTAGTCTTAGCACGACATAGCGTACAACATCTTGTTTCAGTTGCAGTCAGGTTATTTTAAGAAAATAATGACCTATTTGTAGCGGACACATTTAATCTCTTCTGAAGTATGCGGTATATAAATAAATTGTTACTGGGTAGTTTGGAGTCAGGACAGTGAGCCCGTGTGGGCTTACTTGTTCGCTGTTACTTTTATATGCTAGCATAATAAAAATCAGGTTGATCGTTCCGGAGTAATACAAAATAGGGAATCTAACTAATGATCAAAAGTTTTCGTCCTGAAATAAATGAAGTAACTAACATTGAACTTAAAACCTAAACCAACAATTCAATAAAATACAAATTACCAAACATATATATTGCAAATGTTGATATTCTGTACGCGTGTTTCAAGTAGTAACACCCTCACCAGCAGGATTAGAATTAAATATATAGAAAGATCTAACTCCTAACATACATAAAGTACTCAAAACCAAATACATCCAAATAGGAAGCCATATTCATCACTGAGAGGTTCTACCATATGCAGTTGATTTTGAAGTGTCCTTATATTTTGTAATTAATCATTCAAGAACGTTAATACATTTCCCTTCTTCATGATATGTATAACAAAATTGTTAACACAATAGCAATCTAATATAAAAATAAATTTATGCTCCTTTTTCCGACCGCTTATCATACTAGTAATCTTTGTTCGGATATTTATTTCATGTGATTTCATTGATATCGACGACACACGTTGAACCATTGTGAATATGTTTCATATTTTGATATAGATAGGACAAAAAAGTAAAGAAATAATCTGAACTGATTACGTGGACTTTTGACATTTCTTCCAACCATTTTTTAACCAAGACACCTTTTGTTGATGTGTTTTGCGACATTACAAGACAGCATGAAACAATGAAGGACAACAAAGTTTCATATTTCATAGTTTGGTTCTTGGTCTGTTTTGTGAGTGTTGAATCAATAAGAAGAGGATGTGGTAATGGTCATAATGAATGTGATATTGGAAATTGGCAAGCCTGGGAGAGATGCAACTCCTCGTGCGGTGGAGGATACCAAACAAGACGAAAGCCGATTTGTTGCAATGTAAATGAAGTCAAAACTCTTGATCAGTGTATAGCGAGGTGTAACCTTACACGTGACGAATTTATTTCCGCTACCACTGAAATTAAAAAGTGCGGAATGAGTTGTTATAATAAAGGAAAATTTAACACGACAAGTTTTTTGTGTGAATGTATTAATGGTACTTGGGGATCTTGCTGTCGAGGACGTAAGATATTTGTTATGACAAGATTTGCTTACTATGTCACCGTTTTAGAATTGAACGGGAACAAATATTTTTCGAACGTCATGAATTCATGAACAATTAAAAGTATTTGTTCAAAATTGTTTTCAATACAACTTACATGTTGCGACTTCTCTCAATTCTGTCGTTTATGTGTTATTGAAATCATTTGAACATGCACATATTACACTAAAATATTCTGTGGCAGCGAAGGTAGAACTTTTGTAATGTTTTAACATGTCTTCTTTTTTAATTTTGAAACAGAGGACAATGAGTGTAAAAGTAACCCTTGTAAGCACGGACGGTGTTATGACAGATTGTTCAATTATCAATGTTACTGTAATTTTGGCTTTCATGGTAGACAATGTGAAACTGGTGAGTACCATTCAAAATCGTCGAAACTTCTAAAGCCTTAAATATCTTAATGTCTATTATTGTATATCTATTTCATAATTGTGTTAAGCAATTCTGTGAGTTACTTTAATATCTAGGCATTGTTTGACCATTTCTAGTCTCTTGTAAACAACCTATAAATTGATATACAGCAGAAAGTCTTTTACACTCCTTCAACAAATTGTTAATACACTTCACAAATTCAAATGTCATGATGTACATCGACAAATTCCACTGAATGGATTTCATCAATTGAATCGTTTAGTTGATACATGTATATGAACTGTTCAAAAACTATCCTGCGTGATAAATCGAAATGTCAGTAAATCCTCTCTTAGTGAGGAGAATTTGTCGAGACCTGGACCGTCATCCGGTTTTTTTCCCCCTTAAATGACGGCTAACTACTAGATTTTTCTGTCTGCTATGAATGGTATGGGCTAACTCTTTCGTTAAAAGAAAACTGATTTATTCAATGGGTCATAGTTTTCCTTCCCTCGTTTGTCTACCCCGGACTTGACTTTTTATGAGCAACTCGGCGGGTGTTTCTAGAAAAGCAGAGGACGCTTACCCTACCGGTGCACCTGGTCCATGCTCCCAGTTTTTAGTGGAGTCCGAGTTGCTCATTTACTTTTGTTACTTTGTATGTATGATCTTAGTTACTTTATGTTCTTTGTTGTGTATGTCTGTTTTTCATGTCTGGTCTTTGTCCCTGGATTACATTCTTTTGATTACCGCTATAACCTTGGTTTCCTTGATTACTCTTTCGCAAGAAGGAACGACATTGTTCAAAATCGAAATTTATCTGTAGATATACTGCGATAAACAGTTATCATAGATATATGTCTCGCATGTCGCCCTTGAACGCTGATATTCAAATTTCATTGAAGGTGACAGTGTTACTTATTTTATATATCACACTAAGTAGCCTTACCTAAGGATATAATACAAGAAATTGTCTAAAAAAACGATCCAAGGTGTAAGAATATTGCTTACCATCATCCTACAATGGTTTTCACATTCTTTTTTAAAGAATTACCATGCTTCCTAATTAGGTAAATGTTTAAAATTTCCAGGTTACTGTGATGATGTGATTTGCGGTAATAGTTCCCACTGTATTACCGAACGCCTCTATGTAAACCGTAGATATGTGTATAAACCAAAATGTACATGTAACAATAACAATTTCTACGGGGATAACTGTGACAAAAGTAAGTATGTTTAAATACGAAATATTCTGTAGGATAAAGTAATTATTTTGTCGGGATGCTAACGCGTCTATTTGAAAAAGGACCCCTACAATTGTTTCCATGTGTTTCCAAACGTACATGTATAATCACAGTATTAATCATTTTTGACTCTCTAACAATAAGGGATTTTGGGTAACATTTATCAAAGCCGCTACTTTCTCAATCATTTATGAGGAAAAATTAAGATGTGAAAACATGTTTTTTACTCAAATTCCGTCGCCTTCTAACCATGTAAATGTACTTTGTGAATATTTCAGACTATTGCGATAAACTGACGTGTGAAAATAACTCGACCTGTTACGCAAGGCGTGTGTACAATACAAGAAAACGTGCTTATGACTATAAACCTGCATGCCGTTGTCTTCATGGATTTTATGGAAATTTGTGTGAATTCGGTAAGAAAAAAAAAACAGTTTCAGGGTGAAAGTTATACAGGACGTGGATCTCGAAATGTACAACAAAGAAAGAATAACTTATATTTGTACAGCTTTGATTTTCTTAATTTGCAGTTTTTATTTCCATGTATCGAATTTGCATTTCGCTGTTCATACGGTTTAAAAATATTGTTTTCCGTAGAATTTCTGGCAAGGGCTAAGTTGCTAGCACAAATACTATTGGCATAAGGGTACATTGTCCAAAAACTTGAATCATAGAAAATTATTTGGTCTTTATGACCAATCCAACTCCAGAATGACTAATGGACAATATTTGTCACGGATTTATTTTTACTGTACGTCTTCTTCGTAGACAGCACAAAGAGTGTCTTGCAAAAATAAGTACATAAATAAATAAATAAATAAATAAATAAATAAATAAAACAAAAGAATAAACCCGAAGCAGCGCTTACCTTGTCATAAAAAGCGACTAAATAGCGTTCAGAACCCGGTCCGGGGCTAGAGAGCTCTGACCACGTTCCTCACATGTTAAATAACCATTCTGTGGTAATGGAGAAGGAGCATCTGCCTCGACACAAGAGGATCAATTGCTCGACTCTGCTAATCTCTCTCTATTTCCAGTGGCAATCCAAAATCAACGACCTTATTATCCTTATGTCCCAACCCTTCGTTTTTCATTTCACCATCATTATATGTTCATTTTATTACCCATTTCATGTTCATCGCCCGGATATAGCTGAAATATTGCTGCTTAGTCGTTAAACACCAATTAATCACTGTGAAATAATTTCAAATCAACTACATTCATTTTTTGTGATCTGGATCGTGCTTCATGTGTACGGGGATTGCGATGTAAGTAGACCATGAAAAAAGAGTGGAAGTAGAAAAATAAAGAATAAAGAATCAATTTACTTTTTCCCATTTCGTGATATTGTTTTTCTTCAAATTAATAGATTTTTAATGAATAAAATGAATTATATGTACGTCAATGGTTTGTGCAGTTTTGTTATTTAATTAGTGATCTAATTTTTTATCTCTGCTATCTAAACCCATATCAAAGGTGTCCTTAATCAGCGGTCAATTATCCTAACCTTGCAAACGACCGTTCATTATAAACGGAAGTAACCGCTTAGTATGACAACATACATTTTTTGTATGTAACGAACCTAACCAAATGTTTATTATGTTAACCATCGAAACTAGTATTTTAACCTCTCTCGTTCTTATCACATTAAATCAAACCAGAAAGGACCACTGCCGTTACCTATCATATAATTGTATGATAATATGGTATAACTTGCATGGTTAATTCTGAGATTTAGGTTACAACGTTTTCCCTGTATAAAGGGTGAGTGTAATGCGGATTTTTAATTTGCTCCCACATTGTGATATC
Organism: Perna viridis; assembly: GCA_037379345.1. Taxonomy (NCBI): domain Eukaryota; kingdom Metazoa; phylum Mollusca; class Bivalvia; order Mytilida; family Mytilidae; genus Perna; species Perna viridis. The sequence continues at coordinate 66,698,452 of CM074511.1, read as the reverse complement.
ATTTGAAATCATTTTGACGTTATTTAAATCTTCTCGTGAATATGTATAAATAAAATGACTTTTAGACTTTTAAAAAGGCATAAGAATTATAAATAAAATAGAAACAAAGAAAAGTCTAGATTTTAAAGTCTCAAGCTAATAGTCGCCCCCCCCCCAAAAAAAAGTAGAAACAAACAAACAAACAAAAATAACAACCAAAAAAAAAACAAACAAACAAATAACAAACAAACAAACAAACAAAAAACAAAAAAATCCAAACAAATAAACAAAAAGTAAGTACGTAGTTTATTATAGCGTCACAGTCGAATACACACAATTATTTACATATCTTAAAAATACTTAAAAATATTATATTAGATTCCTGCCTTTAAGACATATGAGACACTTTCATTCAACACTATGAAATACATACACAGATAAGAAGACAAATAAAAGTCAAAATCATGGCAAAACAAAAAGTTAAATCACATAGTCATACAATGTACTAATATTTTTACCACTCTTCATTAAAATAATAAAAGCATAATTAAAGTGGAAGTAAAATTTCAAACAAACAAATGCTTATTATCATCTGTTGCAAATCTTAATTGCTTTAAACGCTTACAAAAATAATGTTTAAGATAATCCCTCGTTTTTTATCAGTTGACGGATGCGCAAGTAATCCATGTGTTAACAGAGCACGATGTAACCGGCATGCTGACAATTTCACCTGCCAATGTCACACATGCTACTCCGGAGAGTTTTGCGAAAATTGTAAGTAACTGTGCAGTGTAATCATTATAAGGCTAAATCATATTTCACAACCTTTTTAGCAAAGAAAGCTCATAAAGCGCAACCTTACAACACTTGATCATCAAATTTAAAATTTAAGAAAGCGAGACGATATTTTTACGTATTAGAGTTTAATGATGAACAAATTTGTTTAATTGCATCACAATTTGAGGTAGTTAACCAAACATCAATCGTATTAATTATTTATTCGAAGACATTCCCGTCAATTCAACGTACTGTCCCGCTACGACAACGTTGCTAACAACAGAAGCCTTAACAACCAAAACTGATGTAACGACTAGTCAAAGTATGGTCTGGTTATCTACCACTAAAGCAGTATCCTTTCGTTATACTTCACCATCACTAACTATTGTTAAGACGGCAAATACCATAAGAAATACTCACCATGCAACAACATCCAGACCAACCGATCAACTAGCTGCACATACAACACCCAGACTTACCAATCATCTAGCTGCACAAGGTATTGTCTATACAACACCCAGACTTACCAATCATCTAGCTGCACAAGGTATTGTATATACAACACCCAGACTTACCAATCATCTAGTGCACAAGGTATTGTATATACAACACCCAGACTTTCCAATCATCTAGCTGCACAAGGTATTGTATATACAACACCCAGGCTTACCAATCATCTAGCTGCACAAGGTATTGTATATACAACACCCAGACTTACCAAGACAGACAGACAGACAGACAATTCTTTATTATAGTCTCACCTCCAACTGACATATTATATAAGCAATATATATGATTCTAAAAGTTAATAGTTCACATTTGTCTAATACCATTATTATCAATATACAAAACACATACATTTAAAACTTTATGTTGTCAAATTAGAGCCACTCTTTTCAAAGAGTTATGAGAGACTTTAAATAAGTAATTAAAATACTATATATATACATTTTCATTTTAATATATTATATTAACAGAAATTACCTATATAAAATATTTCTTCTAGTTAATAAAACATCATGGCAGATTTTGGCTGAATAAAAGAACATTTTTTCATCACTAAATAAAAATATAAATTTTTCATCATCAGTTAAATTATCAAAATTGTCATTAAAAGATTTAGCCCGAATAAAAATATCTTCTCTCAAATGTGAATACATAGGACAATGTAAAATGACATGTTTCTCACCCTCAATATTACCATTATCCATACATACATTATTAAAACACAATCTATTTTCACTCAAAATACCTTCATATCGGCCAGTTTCTATTTTTAATGGTGCAACACCACAACGAAATTTAGAAAAAGCACTTCTGTATCTACCAGGTATACGTGTTTGTAAATATCGTTCTACTACATACCCTTGCTTAAAAATTCTGTAAGTTCTCAGCTTACTATGATTATTACTATTTAAATCATTGAACCATTTATTCTTAAAATTTTCAAAATTTATATTTTCTAACATATTTATAGTACTTTTGTTAAATATAAAATCTGTATTACAAAAATTGTTTACATTTAGCTCTCTAAATTTACTATGTACTCTAAAGTTCCAATTCTTTATTCTATTATTACAATTTCTATTTGCCCATAAAAAGACTTTTTTATCAAGTGTATTATTACACATTTTTGTAAATCTTGACCACATTCTAAAAACACATGACCACTGCTTAATTATACTAGACGACCAGCCCATGTCACCATAAAGTGAAAGATTTGGGGTATATTTACCGACCCCCATAAAGAAACGCATTGCTCTATTTTTTACAGCATTAATACATGAAAAGTCTCTACAGCCCCATATAGAGGCACCGTATTCAATAACTGACATAACCATTGTATCAAATAATTTTGTAAATACAGAATAATCAAAACCTCCATTAGCTTTATATTTAGCTATAAGTAAACCTAGAGCTCTACTAGCAGACTTGGCAACAGTCTTAGCCATATCTACGTAATTCAAAAATTCACTCATGACTAATCCTAGATATGTATATTTATCCACAATTTCTATCTTTTCTCTATCAAACGTAAACTTAAAATCAGTTCTCTGAACAGATTGAGGTCTAAAATGAATTACTTTTGACTTAGTTAAATTTACACACAAATCATTATTTTGACACCATTGACTTAAAGTGTCCAAAATTCTTTGCAAGTCATTTTCATTTTCACATATCAAAACAATATCATCTGCATATAGCAAAACTGAAATGATAGAGTCATCTAATTTTACACCAACATTTAACATCTTTATTTCATCTACTAAATCATTAATAAAAATATTGAAGAGCAAGGGTGATAAAATACAGCCTTGCTTCAGGCCTGTTTTTACATCAAACCAATCTGTCATAAGACCATTTATTTTTACACAAGATTGTACATTAATATATATGGAAAAAATAGTTTCATCATCTTTGTACTAACACCAATATTTTCAAGTTTACTGAACAATATATTTCTATTTACAGAGTCATAAGCTTTTTTAAAGTCAATAAACGCACAAAAAGTAGAGCATTTATTAAGTTTTCTAGTTTCAATTATTGTTGTTAATGTAGACAAATGGTCGACTGTACTGCCACCTTTTCTGAAACCATTTTGTTCGTCATTTAAAACCTCTAACTCTTCAAATTTGTCAGTAAGTCTGGCATTTAATACCCCACAATAAATTTTATATGATTTCGGGGCCAAAGTAATTCCCCTATATGCTATAGGATCTCGAGGGTCAGCTGTAGATGATTTAGGAATAGGAGTAATCACACCTTTACTCCAGATAGCTGGAATTTTACCAGACTCAAAACAAACATTAAAAATACGAGTTAATGCGTTCAAAGCAGTTTGATTTTTTAATAATTCAATTTGAAAATGATCTATACCAGGAGCTTTCCCGTTTTTTGCTGTTCTTAAAATATTAAAAACCTCTTCTACAGAAATAATATTATCTAAAAAATCATCATTACTACCATTACTATTAACAATATTTGAAAAATTACTATAATTCTGGTTTAACATATTACAAAAACTATCTTTCCATGTATTCATAACAATATCTTTATTGTCACTTATTGACCCATCATTCAAATTTACTTCCATAGGGATAACATTTTGGCGTTCATTTCCAACACCTATTTTACCAATTTTGCGACAGAATTCTTCTGGATTATTCGAAGAGTTTATTAAGTCCTCCTGCGACGAGTGCCAATATTGACGCTTAGCCTTCTGAACGTTTTTATTTGAAGGTTTTACGTTTTTGTATGTAAATGTGGTGTAGACAGTTCCCATGTGACTTAGTCCATTCCTTTTCAGCTTTACACACATCGTTCCAAATAAGCGTTAGCTCATCATTCCACCACGGCTTTTGACATCTGCGACGTTTATTCCTATAGCCATTACTAATAACAGATTTAGACTGAAGTTTTTGTAACATCTCTGTTTTAATAATTTTTACAAAATTTTCATAAAAATTGTCCAACGATATTTGTGACTTTTCTCCATTCTCCAAAAGCGTTAAGTTTTCATTAATAGATTTAACAATATTCGAGTCGCATAACCAGTCTTGCGGTATATTCTTCAAATCAAATTTAGTTTTTCGGATTGTTTCTTCTTTTCGTACTATACAATTTTCTGAGTAACAATATTTCAAATTAATATTCCATGTCAATAAAGAATGATCCGGAACAATTTTTCGTAGGTCAAATTTATCTGATACACCGGATTGTTGTATTAGTTCTGTAGCTCTATGTACATCAAAGTCAGTAAACCTTTCTAACTGTTCATACGGTACGATACAATAATCAACTACCAATCAACTAGCTGCACAAGGTATTGTATATACAACACCCAGACTTACCAAACAACCAACTGCACAAGGTATTGTATATACAACACCCAGACTTACCAATCATCTAGCTGCACAAGGTATTGTATATACAACACCCAGACTTACCAAACAACCAACTGCACAAGGTATTGTATATACAACACCCAGACTTACCAAACAACCAACTGCACAAGGTATTGTATATACAACACCCAGACTTACCAATCATCTAGCTGCACAAGGTATTGTATATACAACACCCAGACTTACCAATCATCTAGCTGCACAAGGTATTGTATATACAACACCCAGACTTACCAATCATCTAGCTGCACAAGGTATTGTATATACAACACCCAGACTTACCAAACAACCAACTGCACAAGGTAAACACACATAGAACAAAACTAAATTCAACTTAATTCATTAGCGATTTATGTATGAGATGACTATTCATTATTATATATAATTACATTTACTTGCTTGCTCAATTTGGAAAATATAACTGCGTTATAATGAGAAATATAACATATTCAGCTGAAGAAAAATATCATATAAGACTGTCTTATTACAAAACAATGTGATAACCTCATTGTTGTCTTTGATTAAAATATTCTGGTAAACACTAAACGTTCATTTCTAGACTTGTATATTTTCGTAACATAAGCCTATATCACTTATAATTTTCTATTGGAGTAAAGTAAACGTATTCTTTGGAGTAATATCATTTTCTTCTAATTTACACGTTTCTTAGTAAAATTGAAAACGTGGACTCAAGAACTACAGTCAATAAAACATAAAGATCAATGAATGCCACTCCAAACCTGAAGGGGTGCGTGGAAAAGATTAAACGCATGCACACGTTTATTCTAGTTACGCTAGTAACAATGTAAAAAATCTAACTGCTAAAAAATTGCTATATCAGTCGGAATTCTTACAAACCTTCAAAATATCTGCAAAAATAAGTAAATAAATAAATACATAAATAAATAAAAATAAACATCTATTTTAATGTTTTATAAGCTCGTCAAAGACCTGACGTAATATGGTATACCGTTGTCTGTCCGTCCGTCCGTCGTCCACACTTCGACAATATATCAAAAATGCTTTCACCAACTTTAATGAAACGTTGGTGAATTATTTATATCTATTGACGTAAGCTCCCTTTCGATTTTTATCAATTTAAGATTTTTCGTTTCCGTGTTATGATCTGTTTCCTTTAAAAAAAATGGGGATTTTCAAGTTTTCGGACAATAAATCAAAAACACTTTCACTAACTTTTATGAATTGTTCATATCTATTGAAGTAAGCTCCCTTCCAATTTGTATAAATGTCAAATTTTACGTTTACGTGTTATAAAGTTTTACTCTTCTAAAGCCGACAATGTCCAAAGAAATTTTAGTCGTTGAAAAATCATTTAAAACAGACCATTTGTTATGCTGATCGACTAATAAATATGAAAGGTACTTGGTAACTTTGTAAGAAAAGTGTTTTAAACAAGATAGAATCGTATGGGTGAAAAATCAAGACAACGAACTTAGTTGAAAGTGAGGTAGCCTTGATAGTGCCAAATTTTTTATGCATTTTTTATTTACTTTTTTTTTAGGGGGGGGGGTATTCACAGTATTTCTAGTTGATCATATAAATTCATTAAAAGCATAAGGACAAGTTAAAAAGGCAACGGGCGTATCGTGCGCTTAAAGCGCTGCTGTTTATTCTTGTTTATTTTACTTTAACAGGAAATATTCCTTATGAAGTTTTAACCAACTGTTTAGATGTACCATGTGTACACGGTGCATGTATACAATTAGCCAAACGACCATTTTGTTATTGTTCACCGGGTTACCAAGGTGACAGGTGTGACATAGGTATGATATAAAATCTTTGCGGAGAAACATGAGTCACAATAGACAAGTACTACCTTTAAAAAAAACAGCCGACGCAGTAAAATTTGTTCTTTTTACTTATAATTTTCTACATAGCAAATATTTCAACTTTCGTTTCAGTTTTTTTCGAACACCAGAAAGTTATCAGTATTTGCCAATAGAAACAGAAATAGAAATGAGATCAGGTGACTTGCGTTTCAAAGGAAGAGCGTCTTTAAGGTCAAAGGATAAAAAGAGAAACTACACCGACTGCGTCTGAAAAAACTTTGAACATTAAATGTTGTTTTGGTGATGACTTATGAAATGACACCTATTAGTAAATCTGCAGTACAAAGAGGGGTTATATTTGATTTTTGTATAAACAGACGCATAAAAAGCATCTATCTGTCAGGCGCACTAATCATTGTATAGTATATTGTATATGTAATTGTAGTGAATTCAGAGAGAACTAACGCGTAAAATCACTATTTTTTACCTGGCAGAAGAGTCACTGCTAGATTTTTATAGTTTATGGACCGTATTGATCTAGGATTTGTTTGATGGCTTCATATGATATGTATTTGACAAAAGTTAAATATGTAAGCATGACTGTAGTAATGCTTCGAGTATGGTTTTAAACATTTTTATTTGCATCGCCCTATTATAGGTGTTGCGCAATAAAATGTACGGAAGCTTACTAGGAAGAATATCTTGTAATAACGAGTTTAAACTATTCGAAAGCTTGAAAATTGTATATATTTTTACGATAAGTTAATTTAAATAAAATATATTTTTAAGCTTATATGTAAATCTAGAAATAAAGGCAACAGAATTTGTTAAACTGTAAATTGAAAGAAACATGTCAATGCTTAAAAGTCATTTTATACTAATAAAGTATTTTCATTGTAGAGACGAATGAATGTCAGGAACTTCCCTGTATGTATGGAACGTGTACTGACCGATTAAATGATTATGAATGTGACTGCAACCCTTTATTCAAAGGAAAAAAGTGTACAAAAAGTATGTTTTTGAGACAATATTCAAAACTCGATTAGTAGGTGACAAACAAGACAACTAAAAAGGGAAATGAAAGACAAGTAACCTGGTTGTTATAGCAATCTATAAATAACCCCATTAATGTTTGTTGTAAACAAATGTACAATAAATCTTCGTTCGATGGGGAGAAAGGAGATGTCGAACTGTACGTTTTTATTAATATCCATTTGTTCTACATGATATTTCCTCATCCATGTTACAACAATCTGAGTATTTCGTTATAATATAATCCATATATTTTGTCGTTAGCATTTGCTTTTGGTTTCATATACATATGAAATTAGTATTCTAGTAATAAACGAGTACTACATGCCCATTATAATTATAGAATAAATAATGACAAAATTTGTCAGGGCCTAGAACAATTGATTCAATTTTAGAATAATACGAGTTACGAAACAATTTCATACTTTTTCCAAGGAACTATTCTAACAGAGACTGTACTGACCTCTGTCAACGCATACAGAGAAAAAATGAGGTAAGAACAGAACAGATCGTCAATGTATACATTTTGTTTCTATTTTCAGTGAAGAACTGGGCGATAGCTTTCCTATCAGTTGCATCCTTCCTTGGTCTGATATCTGCTTGCTGCTGCCTCTGGTTTCTGCCGCCTGGGTTTGTTAATTTTATTACTAGCATAATGAATAAAGAAAAACTAAACGCGATTATCAAAGTTTAATCGCGCGTTTCCAAAGTTTTGAAGTATTGTTTGTCGGAATTTTTTTTATGGTTTTCGAAGTTATTATAGGTATATATTCTGATGGCATATTAAAAAAAACCTAAACCCAAAAGATAAAAAAATATCCGAGAAATATGTTATAAAGAACCCGTGTAACTAAAAGTTCAACTATGCGTAGCGTTTGCAGTATCATTTCATAATAACCATGTTATAATATGTTGGATTACCTTTTCGCGTTTTGAGATCTGGCTATAAAGTCTTACTGTTGTAAGTTGTAATATTTTGCAGTTGTCGGAAGAAAGATGACGACGAAGATAACGTTAAACGCAAGGTGAAGCCTTTGCCACCATCATTGAAGACACAAAAGAAGGCGTGGTTGAATTAATACACATCTACAAAGATATAGTGGAAAGAGGAGTTTGAAGCCACTGAAGCCTTCCGTCTTGCCACCAAGATTTATCTATATCTAAGTCGAAAATGTGTTTGTTTTTAACATAGTTTGATAAAATTTCGAACTGAATAAAATGTCTACCCGATGATTTCGTAATTTATTTGTTTGTACATGTTTTCAAAAAAATATAAAAGGATATAAATGTCAGAGAATAGAAGGGGTTCGAATCCCGCTTAGGGAGCGACCAAATTGCATCGATTCTAGAGTTGGGGTACAGTTTAGACTTGATTATATGTATGCATGCATCCCTGTGTTAACATTCTATGTTGATCCTCGCCGTGCATGTTATGTATCTACATAGTAATGTACTAGCAAGTAAGATGGTAGAGTTGCCTCACCCTATAAGACTTCTTATATATTATATATTTGGTGTGACTGTATACTGCTCCAGATCCTCTATTGTCTTACTCGATACCATCAGAGGTTTTCCTATTCAGTTACATCACGTGCTAATGTTTGCGCACTAGATTTACTAACGATGAAGTATTACTCGGTTGACGAAAGCGATATTTTTTTATAAAGCCTAGTTGGCCGAGTGGTCTAGAGCGTTGGATTTGGTGCAGGTGGTGATGTCAGAGAAGTGAGGGAATCGAATCCCGTTGAGGGAGCGACCGAATTTGCATTGCAAATTTGCAATCTTTCATCGATTCTAGAGTTGGGGTGTAGTTTTGACTTGATTATATATATTAAATAAATGAATTTCCTACAAATTTCACGTATGTTCATATACTCGTTGAGTAGCAGTAGGAATACAAAACTAGCACAAACATTCAGAATCTAATTTTAAGTACTGTTTAGGCAAGGGAAAATAATAATATTCAGTCAGATTAGGAATAAAAATAGAAGTGAAGTTATTTTTGTGGGTATTAAAAGAACTAAACACAAAAACGACGTGTGAAAATAATAAAGAGGGGCGCAGATTTTCGGCCATACGCCCTTTGTCAAGGACGAAAAGCACTAAATAATAGAGTAGAGGATGACCTTTACCAAAACGAGAAAAGTCAAAATACAATACTGTCAACAAATTTATTTATAGCTCACCTGCTCGTAGCGCATGTCAGTTGTTGCCATCATTTGGCGTCTGTCGTAGTCAGTGTTACAAATTCTTCAAACATCTTCTCCTGTGAAACTACTGAATGGATTTGGATGAAACTTAAAATGATTGTTTCTTAGAGTTTCCTGCTCAAAATTACCGTTTTGATTTTTGATCTGTTAAAACATGACCGCCGTTACTAAAATATATATTTGTTTTTGTTATTACTTTCAATAATCTTCTCCTAAGAAACAGAATTCCATGAAAATAATTCTTTTTGTTTTTAGGGTATTTTAAACAAAATGACCGTTTGGTTTTTTGATCGATGAAAAAATATAGCCGCTGTTTCTATTAATAGAACATAGGGGTCAGAAAGCAAAACCGTGAGTTTAAACCAAATTCCCACATGGGTAAAAGTGTTCACGATGATGACATCTATCTGTGGTCAAAATGTGGTGAACATCTGTCGACCTATGATGGAGTTATTGGCCTTTTTGGGTATTTTTTTCTGCTTTTGATGTCATTACTTTAAAAAAATCTTCTTCTAAAAAGTACAATACAAAATTCAATGAAAGTAGGTATTTTTGTTTTTAGGGTATCTTGAACAAAACGGTTGTTTGGATTTTTGATTGGTGAAAAAAAAAAAAAAAACCATTTTGCTAAAATATAACATAGGAGTCAGACAGATCTATCACGTGGTTAAAATGTTGGTGAAAATTTGTTGCTTCATGTTGGAATGATTGCTCAGATTCCAATGATATTTAGTTTCTTTTGAACACAAGGTTTTCTAAGTTTAATGTTAATGACGAAATATTATTCTTGGTGCCCATTTTCTTGCTAATTTTCATATTTGCTATAATTTCAACGATAATTGGTTTATTTAGTAAATATGGTCTGATATGAATGGCAAATATGAAAAAAGTTAGATTGTCGTGATTTAACGTAATTTTGTGTTCTTTCTCAGCAAATGTATACTAATGCTCCCGCATACCCGGTGAAATAAGAGAGCATTGGGGGACCCCTGTCCAATTTTTCCAGAGGTTCGAAAAAGACTTCCAAACATTTTACAGTGCCATAGGTACACTTTTGAACTTGCAACATTCATCAATATATGCTCTTTTCAGCATTTTTTGTCAAACATGGTAACAATGCATACTAACTTAATTAATAGGGCATGGTTTGCAAGGTGAAAAATTCAGGCTCTTCGAGAGCCTCTTGTTCGTACTTATTACTTGAATATTATCATTTTCAGCTGAACTCTACTCATGTTCAATACATATGTTGGTGTCTTCTCTGTTTGTGTTGTATTTCAATCGTCTATAAGAATTAGAAATGCTTGTACAAAGTTAGGACCGATGTTTCCAACTATCTGTTTTTTTACGTTGATATTGCCATTTGTTATACGGACTTTCTTGCCAAGTGTTTATTAGTTTGGTAATATTTTGTTATCACCATTCATTGACAAAACCTTTTATTTACAATAAAAAAAAATAATATAAAAGAATGAAATATTGATATAAAAATATTCTATAACCAGAGGAAAAGTGCTCATTCAAAGGAATGGTAGAAGCTTCATGTCTAAAAACAGAAAAAAAGGTCCGGAAAAGCGCCGATTTAAAGAAATATGTAGAAGTTAAAATTCTAAAGCCGTTTCTTAGAATTGAAATCTGTCAAATTTTCGTATATTTGAAGTTGTTCTATGCAAATATGTCGTAAAATCAAATTTCAATATTGTTACGATTTAGAATTCGTCACGCGTAATTATTTATACGCTATTTTATTTACAGTTTCAGTATTTGGAATGGCAGGGGTAATACTATTGAAATTGCTAGCTTTGTTTACTATTTATTTCAAGTGTATAACAAACAGATTCCCTTTCACACAGCATTTTACGCAAACGTACGCCATGTTTATTTTGGTTGTGTCTTGGGTAGTTCACTTTAGCGGCGAATTGCTTGCAGTCGATAGTGAAATGGTTTGTAGATCAGATAATTGACAGCAACTAAGAAGGTAGTTTTGTCAACCGTCTGGGAGAGCAAAACGCATTATCTGATATTGCGAGCATAAAACAAAATATCAGTAACAAATCAACTTTTACGTAATTCAGAGATGTCAGACAATACCAAAGATGAAGTGAAAATTTTATTAGTCCTGCTATCACACCCTTCTTATAGGACATTAGCCACGTACTGGTTGAGCCAAAATACCTTTGAGAATCATTGATTCGAAAGTCAACCGTCTATTAAAACATATTCCTGGCGTCATAAACGAATAACACCGAATGCTAATGCATATACAAATCAATTCATAGGTTGAAAGATCAAGTTCTCGGTTTATACTTCGTAAATGCCGATTTGGCCCCAGGTTGGCGGATTAATCTTCAGAGATAGAACAAAGATGGTAAGAGCAATCGTCTCGGTTTTTTTCTCCTCCAGAGACTGTCAACATTCTAGAATAAAGTGAGATCCATCCTCTGCAAGCAAACCGTTATAGGTTGTAAGAATGTGTACTTATTTCTATGCAAAATGTATTTTTGTTTTTAAGTTGTACTTGATTTAAAAGCCGAGAACTTCTAATAAAAACGATAAATCATTCAAGGACGATTTGGTGGGGGGAGTGAATATTGACCCAAACTATTTCATTGAAAGAAGTAAATAAGAGTATGGTGTACTCCTATCCCTTAATTTCTCCCACGTCGTATAACATATCGTATAATACTGTAGTTTACCCTTAACTTAGAGGTAACCCACTCTCTAACTCTAATATATATATTTTTCTCTAGTTTATGGTGGAAAGCTAGATTTCATACCAATCTCCAAACAGTTGTATAAATAGTTTTAATTGTATAGAAAAAATATATCAAATAAAAACAATTGAACGTAACCCCCTTAAATTAACGACCAATTAAACTGCTTGATTTGTGACAAGTATTAATAATTAATACATATACCCCTACAAATGTAGTGTCGTATTGGAAGGGTAATCAAGGGAACCAATATTCCAGCGGAGTAATGGAGTATGCCCACTATACGTGGCTATAAAATATTATTATTTAAATATAAAAATGTTACGACTTTTAGAGTGTATGTTCCGGCGTAGGAATGTAACAGTTAATTTTAATCTACTAATATTGAGCTACAACTATGTATGTATTGCACAACACATAATATGACTATGATTGCTGTTACACTTTTTTCCGATATTGGCAGCTTGTGAAATTTATTTTTGAATATTTTTATGTAGTGGTTTCATGCCATCTCTTCTTTCCGAACATGTTTAACGTTTCAAATCGAATTTCAAATAAACAATACTTTTAAATAATCAATGATGAAAGAGTAGAAAGTGAAGTTAAGATTTTTTTAATGAGACGATCACCATTGTAAAATACAAAATAGTGAAAATAATTATACAATAAAACTAGTTAAAAAACAACTACAAAAATCACACACACGCATAAAAAGTATATCAGCCTTTTAAAAACAGAATAGTAATTTAACAGTTTTTTGTTCACAAAACATTGACACTGTTGCACAATTCTATATTGAACTGAAGCAAAACATATATAATTCAAGGTTTTTTTTTCTAAATGAAATGTTTTCTAAAACTATACAATATTGAATACATCTTAAACACAAATACTAGAATTAGTTGGCCAAAATACACTGCTTAACATTATATATAGTGTGTAAATTGGGAGCTTATAAAGTTTGGTATCATAAAGAAAGTTAAGGAAAAAAACATCGAGATGTACGATACAGAAAAAAACATCGAGATGTACGATACAGAAAAAAAAATCGAGATGTACGATGCAGAAAAAAAACCATCGAGATGTACGATACAGAAACAAACATGGAGATGTATGATACAGAAAAAAATTAATACAATTATTATTACAATTCATTTACTAGCACTGTGAACGTACATTTACTAGCACTGTGAACGTACATTTATTCGCGGATACCAACTTTCGTGATTTATGGAAAAAAATGTACAATTCATGGATTTCACATCATATAAACGAATGGGAAATTTCCTTTTCGTTTGGAATCAAACTTCGTGGTTTACCAAACCCACGAAACCCATGAAAAATTGGAACCGAAGGAACAATAATACTTACACAGTTTCTAGTTTCTGACTATAAGAAGAATAAATATTGTGTTGGACCCCTCTTACGCGAAACCAGGAACTATAATTAAATTCGAGTTTTTGTAAAAACACCGACGGATATGTCAGAGATCTATAGGTCCTACAGACTTTATCAGCTGAAAATGGTTGTATAACTTATATACGCCAACATGGATACTCAATGGAACATCTATTGCTGAAAAAACTGTGGGTGGGTAATGCACCTATACAATTTCGCCATTGGGTCGAAGGTTTAAGTCGTGCGATTTATTGATATACCAGGAATTCCGAGTACTGTTATGTTAATTGTTATCCTTTTATGTATTAAAATGTTTAGAAAAGACTTGATTTCAATTATAATATATTAAGATGTATATACCAAAATAAGTTCATATATTTTAGCTCATCTGGCCTATAAAACCTTGTCACTAACATTCTTAAACGAAAGATTGTATCGAATGTGTAGGTCAAGTGTAAAACATGCCCACCGTTGCCATTTTTAAACTACAGGGGTCAAGTAACTAATTTCTACAAATATCACAAAAAAATTAACGAAGAGAAATAGGAAAATAAATAGGAAAAAAACTTTAATTGAGGAAATGATCCTTATAACGAAGCCTACCAATGTCTAGATCGAGTCCAAGTTGCAGGACGACTCAAAATTAGATTCACTGAATAATTTGAAAACTAAAATAGATTCGAAAATACTTCCTATTAATTGAATATCCTTATTACATGTACAAGGCCTACAAATGTCTGAACTAGGTTAAAATTGTCGCACGGCTCCCTGTTAGAGTTAAAGCCCTTAAAGATAAACAATAAACCCGAAATTGTTGTAGTTTTCGACCAATATCGCAAAAACTATACAGTGTTTGTATGTGGAAAGTTTCCCGGTATATGGGGGTTGGGGAATGGGTGGTGGGGAGTGGGGTTGGAAATTAGTTTTAAAAGTACTTATTGATATGATAAGTGTTTCAAATTACATTAAAAAAAAAACAGTTTTAATGTTCAAGAACTAAAAGTATCAAAAATAATTTGATAATGTTAATATTTACTACAGAAAAATGCAATGGGGATTCTTTGGGCAGATGGAGATTTTTCTATGGAGAATGGCGATGGGATGTAAATGGGAAGTTTATAACATTCAAGAGCTGCAATAAATTAAAAAAAAAAATCAGTTTATGAAATAATGTTAAGGTCTACAAAGGTCTTAATTGGGTCAAAGTTATTGGACGACATCTGGTTAGAGTTATTGCCCTTGAAAGTTGAAAATGATTTTTTTTAAAAAAAGGTTTTAGCTAATATTTTGAAAAATTTAACATATAGGACAAAAACTGTAATTGATGATAAGATGACCCATAAAATATGGCCGACAAATGTTTCTATTCAGTTAACGTTGAAAGACGACTCCTTATTAAAGTTATTGTCCTTGACACACCAAAAAAGGTTTTTTTGCAGTTTTTAAGCCAACATTTAAAAAAATATATTGAGGAAAAAACTTTTAATTGATGGTTGATCCTTATGAAAAGGCCTACAAAAGTCTCAGTTGTTGTAAATGACTCCTTGTTAGAGTAAATACAGCTTAAGTTTTTTTTTGCAGTTCCTTAAAACTATAATAGATAGAAAAAAATTGATGACATGATCCTTATGATAAAGCCTATTCATTGAGTGAAAGTTGACAGATGACTTTTTGTTAGAGTTATTACAATTGAAAGGCTATTTTGAAAATGCAAATTAATACTTAACTTCAGTTTATAATACGTACTCTCTTAATACATGTAACAAGAAATGTTTCGTTGACATATGGTTCTGTATTAAAACGTTGATAAAAAATCTTTTAAATAAATATCGAAATTAAATTGATAAGTGACAGGTCGAAAATTTATTTGTCTAGGGGTTAATGACAATATGGATATATATACAATAATTGGACATGTTACGACTTTTTATAGATTTATGGATGAATGCTTCTTTTATTAAGATTCAAGAAGTAATGCATAAACGTCGAAATCGAGACCTCTCAATAACATATCTATCTTCATGACGAATTAAGTACTAATTTTTAATCAAATAGCAAAAAGCACTTGTGAAAACTTGGCTAGATTATGTAATTTTAATAATATCACAGGTGATCCTTAAATTTTAATATGTGATTATCGCTATATTGTTTACCTTGACTTACAGTATCTATGCATTGGTTGTGAATATTAATTTCAAGTACCTATGACGCCAACAACCTTACATGGCCATTTTCCAAACCTCAGCCTAAAATCATTCTTGCAGTTTAACTTTGAAACTATGATGCGACTGAACGTTATTCTTATTTCTGCTTTCATTATTCAAGCACAAGCCTCCGGTAATACTGGTAAGTTTAAGATTGTCTCGTGGTCAATATCATAACCCTTGCGTGAATCACTAGAAATTGTTAATGAAAAGTTTTGACAAAGACTTAAACAAAACCATCTTGAAACATAATTATAAAAGAGAGCAATTAAGATTACAAATCACGTTAACTTTCTCTTAGTCGTCGTTCAATTATATGAGGAGAAATAAAATGAGCAGCCATGAATAAATTATCATGTTTGTTTACGAATTAAAGTTTACATTTTAAATGTTTTCTATTAATTTTAATAATAATTACTTTACTTTCAACGAGCAAAAACAAATACTGGTTGAATATTGATCTAAAAATCATCATTTATGTGGTGTTCAAAGAATTTGAAGAATCATTTTACCAATTTTGTGGTCTATATATTGTTATGTCCCTCAATGATATATAGATTACAGCTGTAAATTTCATGCTTACCGTCCACATTTAATTTTTTTATTAGGAAATACAATACACATTAATTACAAATAAACATTTAAAAATTTTAGGATGCGGAAGGGTCGCTATAGACTTGTACTTTTTGATAGATGCTTCTGGAAGTGTAGGCATCACTAATTTTACAAAGACAAAACATTTTGTTGCGAACGTCGCTCAACGTTTCCCCATAGGTCCGCAAGATGTTCAGATCGGGTTATCATCGTTTTCAAATAACATATATCCTAAGTTTAATCTTTCCACCTACTCATATCAGGATTCCTTAGTCAAAGCAATTAACAGTATAGCCTACGAAACAGGAGGAACGAATACAGGTATAGCGTTGGAATGGATTGGTAATCATGCTTTCAAAACAGCCAATGGTGATAGGAATAGCACTGACAATGTATTAATAGTTTTAACTGACGGAATGTCAAATAACTACAACAAAACGATAACAGAAGCAGCGAAGTTACGCAAACAGAAACTCACTGTATACGCTGTCGGAATTGGCAGTAATGTCAATCAGAAGGAGTTGAATGCCATAGCATCAGATAACGATCATATGATTATCATTTCAAGTTTTGATCAACTTGGTAATCTTGCAGCTAATATTACCCAGACAGAGTGCAAAGGTAAAATTCGGTGTTTTCTGTTTTTGTATTTAATTATGCCAATGGCATGCGTCAATTTTGGCATGATTATAATAGGAATGGAGTTAGTGACGTCCTATAAATATGTAGACGCATATACTTATAATGTCAAAGCTCCTGTGTCCACTTTTGTCCTGACATTGTGAGGATAGTTGATACCGAGACTGAGAATGGTCTGAATCTCGAATCGCGCACCTAAGTTGGTCCGCAAAATCCCGTCCCACTGTCCCAGCATGTCTGGCAAATCAGTCGTGGGACGGGATTTTGCGGACCAACTTAGGTGCGCGATTCGAGATTACCAATGTTATGTTTATCCTTTTTCGCAATAATTGGATATATTAAAAAAAAAACAAAACAACAAAATATTGTGATCACATTGTGCTTTTGAATTTTAAGTTCACGTGTTTCCACATGTTTTGTTTTGTGGCAAACTCTTGAGGCCGATTTGCAAGACAAGCTTCGGCCATAGGACGTCAGAGCAATCTCGGTCTAACTTTCCAAGATAGGAAAGGCAATCATTTTCTTTTTTTGAACATTAATATGCTGTCCATTGCGATTTTTTTAATTACAAAAAAAAAAAAAAAAAAAAAAAAAAAAAATAAATATTTTCATGTCTTTGACTATTCTCACGAACAGACAAGTATGGTAAAGCTCGCCGATGTAGTCAATGCTTACTAAATATATTATTTTCGTCTCGAAACACGCACCAAAATTCGAGCGCTATATATCAGGTTTTTGACATGGGACTCGAACAGCCCCAGCTTGTCTGACAAGTCAGAGCTATCTCGGACAAATGTAACCTGGAACCCTAAATCTGATATCTTCCGTTGTATAATTCAAAATATACGCAATGAAACTGTAAGACCGCCTAGAATAATAACTCGATCATGTTTCCACATTATGACTTCTGCAGTAATTACTTGAACTTTTAACACGCGTGTTGTGTAAAGTTGTTCAGTTGTGTAAATGGAAGTCTAAAATATCCCTGTTGGTCGAGACAAATAAATACCAAGCTTGAATATTAAGTTTAAGATCAAAAGATCAGATTCTCCCTCAAATGATAATCCACCATTGCAACATTATTAACACCATAAAACATTGTTAAAGTAATCAATATCATCCAGTTGTGAATAACTAGTAGGTTGGACCACTTTAGCTCCGCTTTAACAAAGTGTGTTAAGAGCGTGAGACACTTCCGCTTGCGAAACAGGACATGCTTACCCTTCCAGGTCACCGATGTCACCCCCATATTTTGTTGAATTTTATATTGCAAGGACTTAACGCGTTTTGTTTTACTTGTGTTATTTACTGATCTTTTTTGTAATTTATATATTATCTGTTAAATGGTTGATTGATTGATTGGTGTTTAATGCCCAAGTATAGTAATATTTCAGCTATATCCGGCAAAGGACATGACTTTGATGATAAAATGAACATAAAATGATAATGAAATGAAAAAAAGGATAGTGGACTGGACAGGGATAACAGGGTCGACGAGTTTCGATTACCACTGGAAACTGGGAAAGGTGGGTAGGGTTTATCCTTTTGACACCCGGACCCGAATGGGGGTCTAATTGGTGACCTCTGTGTGTTTCCTGTGTTCAAATTTTATCTATGTACTTGGATTTTGATGTCTCTTTTTTGTACATCTACATTTTTGATATATATATTTGTCGATATTTAGTACAAACCAATATCGTATATATTAAATTATATGATTTGATGTATAAAAATTCCGAGCTGAAAATACCTTCTAGTATGCATACTATTTCAATGGAATGCTTCATTGAAGATAGAGAATAAAAACCCCAGGATCAAGAATTTATCAGGTGTTTGTATAACCAAAGTAGCCACTTACCTTAGAAAACCTTAAAACATTAGTATCGTTCTGTTTAAACGTCATGCAGAAGGTAACTTTTCTTTCATCTTTGGAAACATCCCCTCAGCACCTGCGTATGGAGTTTTCCTATCACAACTTTACGTGATACCAGAGCTTGCCCTAACCACGCACACATTCTTGTATCGCGCTAGACTTCTTACAATTAAGCATCTGGACACGGTTTTGTCTCTACAAAATTAAATTCATCACTACAGAAGTTTTATGGTCGTCATCATGGATTCGTGGATCGTTACGTTGTAAAAGCTACACCATGAGAACTGATTTGTTCAATGTGTCACAGTTTTCTTTTCATTTTATGTCTACCCTGGACTTGACTTTTTATAAGGAACTCGACGGGTGTTGTTTTGAAAAGCAGTGGACGCCTATCCTACCGGTGCACCGGGTCCATGATCGAAGTTTTTAATGGAGTACGAGTTACTCATTTACTTTTGTTACTTTGTATATATTATTTTGGTCATTTTATGTTTATTGATGTGTGTGTCTGTTTTCCATGTCTGACCTTATTTGGAAGCGCTAATAAAGAAATTTTATCACAAAGGCTAAGAAAAGATATTTTTAGTATGACAGTTTCCGTGTTTGATTAATATCTTTACATCAAAGTCCTCCATTGTATTATTGTAAAACTGATGATATGATAATTAATTGGAAGAATAATTGAGGGAACCCAGGTTATAGCGGTAATCAAAAGAATGTAATCCCAGGACAAAGACCAGACATGGAAAACGGACATACACAACAAAAACATGAAGTATTAATTAATTAATCATACATACAAAGTAACAAAAGCAAATGAGCAACTCCGACTCCAATAAAAACTGGGAGCATGGACCAGGTGCACCGGTAGAGTAAGCGTCCTCTGCTTTTCTACAAATACAAAGCATTTTTAGCACGAGAAATCACATTATGCTCATTTGTGATAACCCATTGATCATTCTATAATTAATTAGATGTTATTTATTGCCATTTTCAAAAATAATCTTATTCTTTTACTCATGGATTGATATCCAAAATCGTCAAAGTCCCTTGAAAATATCTACATCTCATAAGTAAGCTTTTTTGGCGCTTTTTGGTTAAATGTCCACGAATTAAAAGGAATTAGATATCTAGTTATCTTCCAAAATAAACAACCATAATGATTATACTGATTATAATGTTGCAATGAGGTAATGCTAAACTGCGTCACTAAATTTTGATTTTTATCGTCAGCCAGAAAACCAATCCCGTCTGCCGCTACCACACCCAAACCATTGTCTACACATGAAACAATATCCAGCTTTCACAGGAAGTTTGATGGGTATTGTCAGAATTCTTCTTGCAAGAAGGGAACATGCGTACCTGTAACATCAGATTATATCTGTGTCTGTGACCAGGGATTTATTGGTAAAAACTGTGAAGTTGGTAAGTAATTGTAATGAAATATTATTGAACTGGGTATATTGATTTGATAGCGGATAGACAGTACGTACATTGCAAACTTCATATAGAAAAAATAAATATGGAAACATTTCAATCTGGGAAGCAAGAATGAGAAATAGTCGTAAGAGAATTGTAGTACAAAATGACATGATGAAAATGGGAAGTTTTTGAAAGGAAATGAAACAATTAATTAAAACAACACACTGAAGCGAATTCGAGTGTACATGTAGTTATTTTTTGTAAACCCTAAGACAGATAAAGAAAACTGAGAAATGTTACTAACACTCTCTTCTGATTATGTTTTATTACAGATGAAGATGATTGCAGAGATGAACCATGTATATACGGCAAATGCATCGATGAAGTTAATGGTTACCACTGTCAATGTCCATTTTTGTTCCAAGGAAAGAACTGTGCAAAAAGTTAGTACAGTTAGTAATTATCAGATATATGAAAAAAGAGACTGATATATGGCCGTCAATAACACAAGTTTTCTAACTATTATTTTTTCTAACATGATATGTATTATTGAACTGATTTGAGCAGGTTATGCTATAAATAAATCGTTATAGACATTGTCAAATAATCCTCCAAGACAGGGGTGTATTTATTGAAATCATAACTACAGTATGATTGAAATGTAATAAGTTTCGATTTCATAAATGAGACAAATTCACTTACGTCTTCATGACGAGTGCCGCTGATTACAATTTCGATTTACATGTTATTGTGCAAGTTCATTTTCCAAGTGTTATCTTGTTTTTTTTTTACTTTTCAGTTTATATGAGATATTTTATTTTGTTCTATTGTTTATGTGTTCCTGGATATTGCTGAGGATATATTTCGTAATTGTTTTTCTTTTTTGATATTTTGGTATTGTTTTTCCGTTACTTATTTCAATTATATAAGTTTCATATGTTTGAGTGCCGTTGATTAGAGTTTTTTTGCATTGAGATTTGTGAATAACAATCGACAAAAATGATAAAAAACCAAAACCAACATAAATACTACGAAATGGAAAATACCAAGTGAGCCACTTTTTACTTCAGCTTAAATCTTTGATTTTAGAGATTGTTGGATATGTCAAGCAATTTTTCAAACGAGTAGAAATAAATATTTTGCAACATTCAAACAGCTAAGTTTTTATACCACTGGGATAAGAACATACTCCTAAAACAAAAAGAGTCTAAAACATGTTTCGCTACAAATTGATTTGTACGTTGGATGTAAAATAATATATAATATCATTATGAAGTTGATTTTGGGGGAGGTTGTACCTTAATAATTCTCCAAGCCCATGTAACATGTGTATTTAAAGTACGCACTTGAAATGAGATACACGTTAAAACGTATGTATATAGGACACTAACTCCGTTATCAATGTTGATATTATTATTCCATGCATATTGTTCAAGGGTGTAATGAAAGAACTTTTGTCTTTTCAAATATTGACGTATCTCAGTGAAGTTTTGGAGCATTGTGGCTATCTCCATCGGGTCATTTCTGCTGCTCACAGTGTGCTGTTGTTTTATGATGTGTTGTCCATCATGGTAAGTATCTTTGAACACAATCTACAAATAAAACACAAATAGACTGACTTAATGAAATCTTTTATTCAGCTATAAATGTTGACCTAGCATTTGATATTTTAGATCTACGTAATAATACATCTTTACTTAAAAGGAATGATGCACGCTTGAACGAGTACATTAATTTGTGAGTTTAGACTGTCTATCTTTTTGTTTACCTTACTTTTTGGGAAAAAGTACTAATGAATTTAAGAAAAGAAAAAAAAAAGAGATGCCAACACACGTCATTTAACTAAAGAAACAATACAAAATCAATTAAACCTTAGTGAGACGTTCAAAGAATGCTATTACAAACAACAGTGTAGATTATTGCCCGTGTATATACATTTTCATTTCAGCCGTCGCCGCAAGGAAGACGAACAAGACAACCGTATGAAGCGACCCCATCCGATGAAGAAAGTTGAGGCATGGTCATGATTGATGTCTAATACGGTGATATTGCTGGAATGCTTTTCAAAGGAATGTTTGCTGAGTGCTTTTTTTTACATTGTTTTGGTCTAAGAAACTGTATATCTAATTTCAAACTCGCACACACATATATAGAGACTAAAATATAGTAAAGAAAAAAAATGATTTCTTGATCTTAAGTTCATATGTTCTCTACATGAAAAATAAATTTTTAGCATAAGTGATCTAATATACACATGTAAATGTTTAATCTATGTGACTCTGCAACATTGGGCATTTAATAACCGTCAGTTGTATGATTATATGTTTTACCCATAGCTGTTTGTTTCAAATAACATTTAAATTTGTTTCTGCGTTCTCAACAAACAAGCACTAACTGCATACGTCATTTCCGACAAACATATTTTCAGCCATTCATGTTTCAGAGCATTTTACTATTATATTGCTATCGCCACATCCTTATTATAGAATCTGCCAAAAAGGAAGAAAGTCAACCATCCGAATGTGTATACGACTAAAAATCTCCGTACAAAAAGTTTAGGGAGTAACACTTTTTTGAATTAACAAGAGAAACGTACTCAATTATTCACTCCCGGTGCAGGTCCAGGTGTTAAAAGAATAGGCCTACAGCAGCGCTAAGCTTGTCGTAAAAGGCGACTAAATAGTGCTCAGAACCCTAGCCGGGGCTAGGCGCTCTGCCCACAGAGCAACTGGGATGTGTGCCTCTGGTGGTGGAATGGGGTACCCCTGGCGTGTTACATGCTGGGGTTGTCAGGCTATAATACGAAAAACCTGACCGCAAACCATAGTGGTGCACCGTGCTGGGAAAGATGCCACGTTCTTCGCACGTTAAAGAACACTACTGTGGTATTCTCCCGGAGTAGGAACCATAGGGCTCCGCCACAGGAGGCTAAATTGCCCGACCCTACCCACCTCTCCCTATTTCCAGTGACAATCAAAATTTGTTGACCCCATTGTCCTTGTGTCCCATCCCTTTTTCATTTCATCATCATTTCATGTTTATTTTATCATCAATTTCATGTTCATCGTTTGAATATAGCTGAAATATTGCTGCTCGGACGTTAAACCCCGAACAAATAAACAAAAACAATCAATTATCCACCATTAAAAATTAGAAGTAAAAATAATATTTATGTTCAGTGAATTTATTGAAATTTAACAACTCCGAAAAATACGGTTGATTCATTGACGTTTATTAAAGGATTCTGTATGTTGTCCTATAATCTCAATTCTACAAACTACCGACCACTTATCCGATTTATAAGTTAAGCAAAATAGATAATACACCACCGGGGCAATTGGAACCGCAAAAGTCCTGACTTGGTACAAGCATTTTAAACCATAAGGCTGAGTTAAATCTAGGTTTTACAACGCCCTAAACCTCCGTCTTTCATGGCGGCGTCAATATACCAGTGGCGATTAAACAGAATTGCATTCTATTGTCATAATCGGTAATCGGAAACCTATAAGACGCATTTCTTCATACCCCTGATTGAGGAGTCTATTATGCAAACATTTATGGCGTTCAAGGAAATCAGAGTAGTTAGTACTTACTCTAGTGAACCGTATCAATTGTAAAATATAAACACCATATGCAGAAGATGAAGGGATATAGATGCACTGGAAAGGAAAATTGATGATATTAGAATTAAAGTCGTCTCTTCTATCATAATTTTAGTGCTGATATGATCACTGTCGTCAATTTCGAGATGTAGGTCTAACAAAGGTGCAAAACAAACTGTTTCTGTAAACTCCTCGAGCTGTGGTGGATATATTGATGGTAACCATTTAGAAGGGTTGTTGATGGACAATACTTCATCAATATATTTGCATATAAAGTTAAGGATTTAGCATCTTTATGTTTTTATTCCTTACGAGATTCTGAAAAAAAAATCCAGTCTCGTATGAATATCAAAACAAATCGGCTAGGAGATGAGCACAGTTATTGCCCATTGGAATGCCAACTTGCTGTTTAAAAATAGCTTCTCCAAATGTGACAAATGTTATCAATGAGGAAATCATGCAAATCGCAAACCTGCTGTTCTGTGTACCACACTTTGCGATGTTTCAGAAAATAACATAATTTTTGAAACAGCAAAAGATTTACGAATAAGTCCTATCGAGCGAGATTTCAATTTAGCATGTGGTAACGTAGTGAAGAATTAAGAAGTCCAAAGTGCGAGATTTTAGGCCTTGAAGTAAATCTTCAGAATTTTGTAGTATCCACATATAATTAATGCCACTACGAGAGTACGTGGTATTGCAACAAGCTTGCCGTCCATCCTTCTCTGTTGACAATATCTTTGTAAGATGAATAGACATCTCCTTTGTGAAGCAAGATGAAGATCCTGCTATAAACCTTTCTTTGTACGGATTCTTATGAAATTTGGGGATGCATTGCAATTAGGTAAGTCCTCACATTTTGTTTCGATTTTGAGAGAAGACATGAAGGACTTGTGATTGTTTAGGATTTCATCTTTGTCAAAAGTAATACATTTGTATGTGGCATTATCACGGATGTTACTATTAATGCCAATTCTTTAATGAGGCAACTGAGGTAATGCGCTTTGCAAACAAATACAAAGCTTTTTCTGCGCGGACGATTACATATTTCTCATGTACTGAGGAAAGGCATTCGGGTGCCTCGCAATCGTTGAATACGGACTTTTATTGATATAATTTCTTGAAATTGTTAATACTATTCCGTACCAACGAATGACTTGTGTGCAATCTGACAAGGACTCGATTTCTGGTCCTTTTCTGTCTTTATCCTTGAGCTGGCATAGTCTTCAACAGCACCCATTGTGGTTTAGAAATAAAGTTTCCACTTGAGGCGCTGAGGTTCTCTGCATTTTGGACCATGAGAAACTGCCTTACGTAGGAGTTCATTCTCAATGATAATCAAATCATCAGTGGTGACATGACCAGAAGGAATGTAATTATAGAGAGAAGTACAGTCACATGTCAGAGGGGACTTTAAGTGTTGCTCAATGTTTATATTATGCAATGTCTTTTTATGGTTGAAAATTTTACTACTTATTGTTTTTGTGTAAGAGACAATAGGAACAGATTGATTATTGAAATATAGATATGGTGGAATTTTGGAAACAACCTCTATTGCTGATGTTAATAGCATATATTTCCATGTTGGAAAATGGAATATGTATAAATTTCCGATTCTCATCGTGATGATGTTCAGATTTAATAGGTTTAATAAGACGGAATTTGGCCACGTCAGATATAATGCTGGACAATCTGTATCAAAAAGGATCAACACCTCCTTCCTGACAAACTGGTAGAAAATTGCCGGAAACTATTTACTCGAAATTGGTTTAAAATGTATTAAGTATGGATCTTGTACTATAAAATGTAATTGTGATAATGACTCTGAAAAAGATATTTATTGTTGATAACATGTACAAGAGTAATCAAGGGAGCCAAGGTCATAGCGGTAATCAAAAGAATGTAATCCAGGGACAAAGACATGGAAAACAGACATGCACAACAAAGAACATAGAGTAATTACAATCATACATACAAAGTAACAAAAGCAAATGAGCAACTCGGACTCCACTAAAACCTGGGAGCATGGACCACGTGCACCGGTAGGGTAAGCACATTACAGTTTTAAATTAACTTTGACTACAAAAGAATGTTAAGCTGATGAAATCTGTCAGTATTTAATTAAATTAGATTTCATTTTCAATAATGAACGTCAATGGTAGCACTAGGGTTTGTGCACCATCCCCGTAATCAGAATCTATCTCACCTGAAGATCAAGATTATCGGATTTGAACATTTTGAAATTTGACTTACTTTACTCTACCCTTGCCATGTTAGATTGCCGGACGTTTAAGTTTTGAAATTAGTCGTTCTACTGTTAACTTGTGTTATTGGTTTCTTCAGCTTTTTTTACGATAACACATAATTAAAAATCAAAGTAATTATTATATTTAGTTATAACGAAAAAAAGTATTATAGATGAAAAAATGTGCAGGAATGATGTTTAGAATTACCTTAATAAATAATTCCATTTTACTTGATCAACTAGGGTTTGTTATTCAATTTTTTTCTAATCAAGTTGAGATTTTGGGGTTTGTTCGGACCCTTACATATGAACAAACACATAGCAAAATATGACTCGGATTCGGAAATAAAAAGTGCAAATATCAGCAAAAATATACCGAAGCGCTAGCAGTAAGATGTTTCAAATACGGAAAAAATCCCAACACATGGCCTAACCATGAAAACAAGAACCAGCGACGATATACAATGTAGCGATCAAACAAAAAAGTAAATTTTACCTAAAAACTAAAAATAAGGGACACACTAGCAATATGAACTCCCACAAAAAAAAAAAAAAACAAAAACAAAAACAACAGAAGTAACGCCAGGTGCTCCGGAAAACACTTTTCACACAACAGGAAAATCATTCCTTTTAACCAAGTATCATGATGTAAAAGAGTAATCAAGGGAACCAAGGTTATAGCGGTAATCAAAAGAATGTAATCCAGGGACAAAGACCAGACATAGAAAACAGACATACACAACAAAGAACGTAAAGTAACTAAAATCATACATACAAAGTAACAAAAGTAAATGAGCAACTCGGACTCCACAAAAAACTGGGAGCATGGACCAAGTGCACCGGTAGGGTAAGCGTTCTCTGCTTTTCTAGAAACACCCGCCGAGTTGCTCATAAAAGTCAAGTCCGGGTTAGACAAACAAGTAAAGGAAAACTATGACTCGTTGAATAAATCAGTTTTCATGGTGTTGATGGATACACCATAACGATCAACGAGTTCATGATGACGACCATAAAACTTCTGTAGTGATGACTTCAATCTTGTAGCAACATAACCCTGTTCCAGAAGCCTATTTGTTAGAGTTCTAGCGCGATACAAAAAAGTCTGCGTAGTTTCGGCAAGCTCTGGCATAACGTAACATAGTGAACAACTTTAATTAGAATTAATTAGATTAAAGTTACAACGGATAAGCGTGAAACAAAACATCAAACTGACTTATTCTGCACGCAAGCTTGTAAAGTCACTTAACTAATTAATGCTGAAATAAATTAATTTTAACTGAATGCTTTGTAGTGTAAAATATATTTGTTGATCGTTATAAACACAATATATAGATAGATATTAATTAGATATATCATCATATCACATAAGACACACATATACAATTACAATAAAAATGGACAAATGACCAAACATAACACAATACAACATAAAATGAACTGAGAGTTTGAACTAATTTTCGTTCATTACTAACATTTGTATATTTATGTATATTATAACGATATTATATCATGGATAACCCATGAAAACTAAATAGCTTATTTCCAAAGAGGTCCACAAGTAGTAATTAACATATGATAATACAAGAAGCTCCCTTTAGCCTGAATCATTCAGCTGATTGAATTTTGTCTTTCAAAGGGAATTAATTTAACAAGAAGTTGTCCAAAAATGTTGAATCAAGAAGCCTTTGGTAGGATTTATCAGCAACTGAAAGTTTCTTTCTATCATAGTTATAAAAGAGTAACCAAGGGAACCAAGGTTATAGAGGTAATCAAAAGAATGTAATCCAGGGACAAAGACCAGACATGGAAAACAGACATACACAACAAAGAACATAAAGTAACTAAAATCATACATACAAAGTAACAAAAGACATTGGCTGAACAAAGTGAAAAAAAGTCATTTTTCAACTTTCAAGGAAATAACTCTTACAAGAATTCGTCTGACAACTTTGAACTTTGATATATGTGAAAAACTACTGTCTGACCTATGTTCTATTTTAGTAACAGCGACCATGTTTTCGAAGGATCAAAAGTCCCCACATCAGTTCTATGCAGGATCCCCCAAGGAAAATCATACCAAGTTTGGTTCCAGATTTTGGAGATATGTGCGTAAAACTACTGTCTGACCCCTATGTTCTATTTTGAATTACAGCGGCCATGTTTTTCGAACGGATAAAAATTCCTCACATCAGTTCTATGCATGATACACCATTGAACATTTATACCAAGTTTGGTTCCAATTGGTCAAGTAGTGTCAGAGGAGACGAGTTTTGGAAAATTATTAACGACAACAACGACGGACGCCAAGTGATGGCAATAGAAGGCTAATAACAATAACTTACTATGATGAGATCAATTAGATGTAAACCATAATTTAAAAATTCAACAAGGGTAGGCGAATTGCACTATGAAAATCAGTTTATAAATCACGTTGATGTTCAAACTTTATTTTTTTTAACAGATAATCTTTAACGCCTTAAAAAATATCATGATTCGGAATATTTTTCAGTTCATTGGGCAAACTATTCCAATCTTTAATATGAATGTAGTAAAATGTACTGCTTTGCCTGAACATGTGGTACAAAAAAGTTGTGCTGAATGGATCTTGTGTTATAAGAGTAACTATCCCAAGGTTTTTTCATATATGATGGACATTTAATGAACAGTCTTTTTGTATCGCGTTAGAACTCTAACAAATAGACTTCTGGAACAGGGTTATGTTGCTACAAGATTGAAGTCATCACTACAGAAGTTTTATGGTCGTCACCATGAAATTGTGGATCGTTATGGTGTATCCATCTGCACTGATTTATTCAACGGGTCATAGTTTTCCTTTCCTCCTTTGTCTACCACGGACTTGACCTTTTATGAGCAACTCGGCGGGTGTTTCTAGGAAAGCAGAGGACGCTTACCCTACCGGTGCACCTGGTCCATGCTCCCAGTTTTTATTGGAGTCCGAGTTGCTCATTTGCTTTTGTTACTTTGTATGTATGATTTTAGTTACTTTCTGTTCTTTGTTGTGTATGTCTGCTTTCCATGTCTGGTTTTTGTCCCTGGATTACATTCTTTTGATAACCGCGCAAGTATTTATATACTTGTCTATCATTGTCAGAATTGCGTAATACATGACGAAATTGATTTTTATTCTTTCAGTGGACTTAATATAAAACAAAACCATGTTGTATGCGCATGGGTGTCAGGCTTAAAGTACTTTTTAAGGTCATAGTGGATAAATGCATTCTAATAACGCTTACAACGCAATTTTAGAATTTGGCATGAAATATTGTATCAAAAACAAACAGAATTTAAAATAAACTCCTCAATAACCGGTAATATATAAATAATTTAACGAAGAGAGGAACGAGAAAAAAATAGGTATTTAAGTTGATTTGTCATGTTTAGTGATGTGGGGGGTGTAAATGAGAAAGGTTGCCATATATATATACCTTACATATACACTTTTCCTATATATTTTCCAACATAATTAATGCTGTAGATATGATATTTGTCGTTGAAGACGATAAAGCACTTTGAGGAATAAAATTGGGTCAGACAAAGTAAACTTTAACAAACATACCTGATTCTTAAAAATACTAGCATTCAAGTTTTGAGTACTGTAGTTAGTGATATTTTAAAGGTAGAAATAACATATCATCAATAATTTTCCTATATAATATTATTTCTTTTAACACAGTTTCTTCATTATTGAACATCAGGGTGGCAATGCTAACCCACGTTTGTCTCAGTTGTTTTGTACTGTTCTCAGCAAATTTTCAAACTACCTTCGCAACTCAATGCTTGAATTCTATGAAGCCCTGTGACTTTTACTCTTGGACTACATGGAATAAATGTAACGCATCGTGTAATGGAGTAACTGTTAGATCTAGACCGCTTTGTTGCGAACAAGCGGAACGAAAGACTTTTGAGCAATGTCTAAATGAATGCAATCACACGATAGAATGGTATACAAGAACTTACTATCAAAGAAGAACATGTGGTCATTGTAGTAAGTATAGTAAATAACAGATGTATTTGTGTCTTTTTAGGTCGGCCATTGCATATATTTCTTCCCTAGTTTTTTTGCGCATCTTAAATAAATATTGTACATTTCTCAATAAAATGATGATCCCTGTGATAATTAAGATCTACATTAATATGAATGTTACGCTTTGAATTTAAATCAAAATGCTATTTAATGTTAGAACAACTTAGGAATAGTTTTCGAATCACGGATAGTTTTTCCCGATACCTTTAACTATAATATTAACTTTCAGAAATTATAAAAGCGTTTATATTTTGTCACGCTTATAAGTGGTGATAGTTTTATTAAATATTTTATGATATGTTTTTCTTTCAAGAAGCGTACATTATTTGCTTTACAAAAACGCAAATCAAAAACAAAAGTACAACAATAATAATAGAAGATGAAGTCCTTTTAAAGGTATTTAATGCGAAATTAAGTCTTTGCTTGAAAGCGCTGAGAGCCTGATTTCAGTCTTACAGGAAGTCACGTCTTTGGAGTTTCCCATGCAAAGTTCGGTATTTTCGTATCTTCTTCAAGCGTTTATTATATGATCTTCAATGATTATCTAAACTCCGATACTTTTTTGTTTCCGACATGTCTCTCTGACTCAACCAGAAACGACAAGAAGATTTTTTAATATATATGTACAATCAAATTTCAGGTTATACCTGCCTCATATTAAATATATTTTTATAATTTAATAAATTACATAAATAATGATATATATATTTAAAAAAAAAAATTTTTGGTAGATTTTTTAACGCCTGATTCTAAAACGAATTCAGATTACTCTCAGTAAAATGCTTTGCCAGTGATATATGTTTTTATAATGAGACGCATTACACAATAAAAACAATAAGATCCTGTCAGCTAGGATTATTATGAATTAATATACAATGAAATCATCTTTAATATTGACAACTCAAACAGTTGTACCTGCACGTAATATTAACACAAATCTTTATTAAATACATGCAAAAACACTTTAATGATCCTTACGTTATTGTTGAACGTTATATGAAATGTGTGTGCTTAACAATATAATACATGATATTCAAAGACTATCATTAAAGAGGTTCAATGAAGTTTGATTATAAAAAGTGCAACTATTTTGAATTCATGATAAATCAGTTGTAGTAAGATATAAAAGTAATACTGCCATATAAAAATATTTGCTCAACTCGACTTATCATTTCATTAACTGTTTCACCGATGCCTCGTTGTTGTTTTCACAGATGATCCCTGTTTATACCGATGCATGATTGACATATCTGAATATGTTAACTTCTAAACGCGTTCTCATTACATTTAATATTTTTCTCAATATCAACAAGGCAGGCTATTACATGTATAACCCGTTAAAGTGGTTGATCTTTGATCGCTCCTGGATGAAAAAGGCAGAAGACTAGAAACTAATATTATATAAAACAAGAACATTTTGAAAACTATGAAATGCATGATCTGTTCATTGATAACGTAATAATATACCCTCTAGACGAATTAATTACGAAATTACAAGTGAAATGAAAGAAAATATGAAATTCCGAAAATTTCCCTTTTTTATGAAAGAGTAATCAAGGGAACCAAGGTTATAGAGGTAATCAAAAGAATGTAATCCAGGGACAAAGACCAGACGTGGAAAACAGACATACACAACAAAGAACATAAAGTAACTAAAATCATACATACAAAGTAACAAAGGCAAATGAGCAAATCGGACTCCGCTAAAACTGGGAGCATGGACCAAGTGCACCGGTAGAGTAAGCTTCCTCTGCTTTTCTAGAAACACCCGCCGAGTTGCTAATAAAAAGTCAAGTACGGGGTAGACAAACGAGGAAAGGAAAACTATAACCCGTTTAATAAATCTGTTTTCATGGTGCAGATTTATACACTATAACGATCCACGAGTTCATGATGACGACCATAAAACATCTGTAGTGATGACTTCAATCTTGTAGCAATATAACCCTGTTCCCGAAGTCTATTTGTTACAGTTCTAACGCGATACAAAAACATAAAAAGGAAAAAAAACACCCAGACGTTTTAGTTGAGCAATAATGTATGGAGTCGAATTTATGTGACTTTTAACGGAAAAATCGAAAAACTCATTTTTGCATTTATTGTTGAATTCTACCAAAATCACCAAAATTCATCTAAAAAAAAATTAGTATTATTTGAGATACTAAACAGAAAATACCAAATAAGCCATTTTTTACTGAAGCATAAATACTCAGAGGATTTTAATATTGAAAAAAATGTCAATTCGGTGGTGTAGGAGTACATTTTTTCATTTAAACCAAAAACCCTAAGTGTTCCTGCACCTTTCTGTCCCAAGAATGCTTGCACGCTCAAAGAATTGAGTCACAAAAATCTTGGCTATTTGACCCAGTGGTATACAAATATAGGCCTAAACTGACGAAGAATCCGAGAATATTCTTTGGCGACAAATTGATTCGGTAATGGGAGGTATTAAGGTACCTAAAAATCACCATGAAGGTGATGAGTGGGGGATGCGCGGTGGATCCTCCCAGCCTATGGGCTGTTTTAGTGATCTCATAAACCTCTTTAATCAGTACCGGACGATTTAAAAAAGTCTTTGATTTGAGAAACATGGTCTGATGTCGCAAGCTGTTACAATGATTAACATAATTACATATATAATTTTAACTTTACACTTGATATTACTTGATAAAGTTATTACTATTTCAACTATCTTTGACTTTTATAGGAAATTTATATAAAATTAGGTTTCAAGTGGAGCCAGTGGAAACGGATGTTTTTACAAAGTATGATTATTAATTAAATATTCAGACAGAGAAACGAAAGTCCCACTAGATAAATTTAATTTTATGTAAAATAGTATAAACATGATTGTTTATATTGAACACAAATTTGTCCTTATAGGTTTGAACGAGGTGACCGTACTTATAGAGTATCAGATATTAAAGTATTACATTTATCATTTTCATGAAAAAATAAATTACTTCACAATTTGATGATAAATGTTGATGTTTACAATCAACTGATAGAATAGACGGGATAATACGTTTAAAATTTAACTTTAATGATTTATGGAATAGGAAGATACAAATACAAATAAAAGATATCGTGGGCTTTACCTGATTTAACAGATTCTGATAGAAGGGAAAAGAAAAAAAAGATTTAAAGTGTTATGAAACAATCTCGACGTTATAGATAGTTTGAAATTTACATATCCTGTACATAAGATTCAACAAAGTACGAAAACCTGTTTATTTTAAATTAACTTCATTTGATCTTTTTTCGTAGAATATTGAAAAAGAAAATGATGGATACGGAAATATAAAATCCTTGATTAATACGACAATTCTTTACTGATATATAATTATATATACGATTCAGTTACATAACCCCCTCCCAACCACACACACACACACACACACACAAAAGAACCACTCCATCCTTCAAAGAAAACGAAACCATTTGTAAAATAGTTTAAAGTATTCATATCAATGGATGGTATTAAAGACAATTTTTCTTTCAATATATATACGTATTTCTTAAAACTCGAAATGAATAAATTCGTTCATCAATCGTGAAAGACGAGTAACAACGCTTAAAGAAGCTGCTCGATTTAAAATAAACTTGAAATATGGAATGAAAACAACGCCGCGCTTAAGTAATAGATACTATCTTTACCATTTTAGTGTTCTTAAAAGTTTTTACACTCTGGCATAAATATCATAAAATAAAAAAAAAATGTTTACAAAATTTGATAAAAAATTATTTTGAGCGTAATTGTTTATTGTACGAATTGCGTACAAATGATCGGAAAGAGCAGTGTATCTTAGGGGGTACACAACATCTAAGGGAATTCTGAAAACAAAATCAGGAAAACGTTTTATTTTGTGACATTCTGATTTCAAACTCAAAGCATCTTAACGATAAAGAAAGTTTTGTTGATGAAGGTAAAATATGTTCATTGAACTTATTCCCATGAAACATGTGGTTAAAATGTCTTCAATTGTTTATACTTTGCTTCGTTTTCAAGTTAAACATTGAATAAAATTTCAAGAAATTGAAAGGAGCCAAATAAATGTTAGGGAAGATTTAGATACCCCCATTACACGTTCATTAGGGGTATAAAGCTATCATATAAGATTAGTATCTTAATATTTAAACTTAAAAAAAAAACCAAACAATTATGAACCATGTGTAAAATGTTTAACGAAATTCGAAATACATCAACTTTTATTCAACGTCCCATTATTCATAGTTATAACACGTCAATTATTGGGTAAAGTCATAGAATGTATTCACCATCGGTAGTAATATAGCAACGTGTATAAGGTAAAGTTATAGAATGTATTCACCATCGGTAGTAATATAGCAATGTATTCACTATCGGTAGTAATATAGCAATGTGTATAAGGTAAAATCATAGAATGTATTAACTATCGGTAGTAATATAGCAATGCGTATAAGGTAAAATCATAGAATGTATTTACTATCGGTAGTAATATAGCAATGTGTATAAGGTAAAATCATAGAATATATTCGCTATCCGTAGTAATATAGCAATGTGTATAAGGTAAAGTCACAGAGTGTATTCACTATCGATAGTAATACAGCAATGTATTCACTATCAATATAGCAATGTCTATGAGGTAAAGTCTCAGAATGTATTCACTATCGGTTATAATATAGCAATGTATTCACTATTAGTAGTAATATAGCAATGTGTATAAGGTAAAGTCATAGAATATATTCACCATCGGTAGTAATGTAGCAATGTATTCACTATCGGTAGTAATATAGCAATGTATATAAGGTAAAGTCTTAGAATGAATTCACCATCGGTAGTAATATAGCAATGTATTCACTATCGGTAGTAATATAGCAATGTGTATAAGGTAAAATCATAGAATGTATTTACTATCGGTAGTAATATAGCAATGTGTATAAGGCAAAATCATAGAATGTATTTACTATCGGTAGTAATATAGCAATGTGTATAAAGTAAAATCGTAGAATATATTCGCTATCCGTAGTAATATGTAGTAATATAGCAATGCGTATAAGGTAAAGTCACAGAGTGTATTCACTATCGATTGTAATACAGCAATGTATTCACTATCGGTAGTAATATAGCAATGTCTATCAGGTAAAGTCACAGAATGTATTCACTATCGGTTATAATATAGAAATGTATTCACTATTGGTAGTAATATAGCAATGTGTATAAGGCAAAGTCACAGAATGTATTCACTATCGGTAGTAATATAGCAATGCATTCACTATCGGTAGTACTATAGCAATATGTATAAGGTAAAGTGGCACGATTTATTCACTATCGGTAGTAATATAGCAATGTTTATAAGGTGAAGTCACATAATTTATTCACTATCGGTAGTAATATAGCAATGTGTATAAGATTGAAGTGGTAGAGATAAGAATTAAACTCAATAAAGTAAAACATTATCACGGTATTATGTGGACTTTAGTAATTTTATGCGGTTTTTGGTTAGTGTTTAACTTTGCACCAATGAGCACTAGTAATTCTTGCAGTCATAATTTACAATCATGCCAGTTTTACCCATGGAATACATGGGGGAACTGTAACTCGACGTGTAATGGAATCAGATACAGATTACGTCCAATATGTTGTGAACAGCCACAAGGACAACATAGGTCATTCAATGAATGTCTGGCTAGTTGTAAAGTTGGATACAGTGAATACTTCCAGAAAAACTATCAAGAAGAGATATGTGGAAACCAATGTTGTAAGTCTGAAAACTGTAGAGTAAAATCATTCTTGTTTTATCTAACGTTTTACTTGTTTTTACAACAGTGGTCTGGGTAAATTTAATTCATCAAAGTTAGTCTGCGTTGTTCATGGTCTCGCTTTTCTATTACATTTTGACTGCTTAACATTAGAAAGTTTCTTGAGTAAGAAATTGTTCTATACCTCTGTCCACTTTGATGTATTTTGGTATTTTGTTAAATGGATTTTTTGTTTTGTTTTCTTCCCTCATATTCCCTTTTAAACCTTTATTTTATTTTTACTTCTTTGGAGTTGACATTTTATTTTAGAGATATCTTTTTATTTTAATATTGAAACCAACTCATTTAATATATCATAACAATAAGTTAGTCAAATAAGCAATTTGTCAAAATGCTTCATTAAGTCTTAGGAGAATTACATTCTTTCTGCTTCGATATCCCTTCCTTTGTCAATTTCTAAATTAAATATATTATCTTCGAAAATGTTGTTGCGTATGATTCTCATAACAGCATTTTGTCTACAGCTTTCAAATGGATGTAGTATTAAAATTCAATTGAACGTGCATAGCCAATCTTTCTATGCAAAACTTAAGTCATCATTTAATTAAAATCATATTTTGTTTGGTCTCATCAGCTTCTGTTTTGTTTTATTTTGCAAGGGTTTTGATTTGTACCTTATTCGTGATATACATAAAAATTTAAGTTCTGAAGGAATCGAACTAAATTGCATAACACTACTTTATATATAATATTTGCATTAGTGTTAATGAATGTTGATTTACATCCGTTGCTATACATCTAAAGTATTTTTGTTTGCAAATTATTTTGAGCAAAATTGAATTTTACACTACAACCATATACATTGATAAGTTAGAAATTAAATATTCAAAAGGGTTAATTATACTATGTCAGTTCAAAATGAAAGCACGTAAAATGACAAGAAACTAGAAATATTGTGAACATGCTCAACACGAATTATCTTCAAATCGATGTAAAACAGTAAGTGCTAACTTCTTAGTAATATTACCTCATTCTGAAGTCTCTCATCAATTTAATGCACATATAATAATAATTTGCACATGAATTAAAACCTTCTCATGCTGTGTCAACAAAAATATTTTAAGGTTCAGAAGGAATGGCGCTAATAAGAAATACGACCAGACAGGTAGTGTGATTTCTATATGCTATCATACTTTAAGAGGATTAGCAATATCTGGACAAATACCTGGACTTGATTTTTATGAGCAACTCGGCAGGTGTTTCTAGGAAGCAGATGACGCTTACCCTACTGTTGTACCTGGTCCATGCTCCCAGTTTTCAGAAAAGTCCGAGTTGCTCATTTTCTTTTGTTACTTTGTATGTATTATTGTGGTTATTTTATGCTCCTTATTATGTGTGTCTGTTTTCTGTCTGATCTTTGTCCCTGGATTACATTTTTTTAAATTTCCGCTAGAATATTTGTTCCCTTGATTATTTTTTGATAACATTAAGTTAATTTGTAAACATACTCTAAAACACATACATTGTTATATTTACTTCAAATGTGTATATAGTCATATGTCAGCCGCAATTGCAGAATCCATAAAAAACCCACATTTTACATGATATATTGAATCCAGTGATGACATTGTTAATATACAAGTAAAACATTTTTATACAATTATAGCAGCTCGGTGCCTGCGATATTATGTGGACCGATATTTCTTTTAAGTGTTCCATAAAACATGACATTACATGCACCAAGCTGACATAATTGTTTTATTATATTTCTTTGTAGAAATTTTAAGAATTTCTCTCTTCTTTACGATTAAAAAAACCCAATATTTTGTTATACAGATTTAAACATCATAAAAGACGAATTACTCCGTAAAGGTCGAAAGTACCGTGAACAACGCACATTAAATTGGAATTATAACTTTTAAGTACTTATAGATGCCGTGGAGGACTAGGCAACAAAATGGATAAAACGAGAACAAGACAGTTTTCCCTGTCAGGGTGGGTTGAGGTTATGAGGTACTTAATTTTGAAACATATGAAAGTTTTGAGTAGGTCAATGAGTGTCAACGCTATATTAACTTTCAACGACCCCGATGTAGCAAAAACATTGTCTACTATACATGACAAATATGTTGTCGTACCAGCAGACAAAACCCAACACAACATTGTTTTTGTCTGCATCCAATGTCTATTATCAGAGGTAGACGTAGAAAATAATAGCAGTAATAAGACATATACTGCTACCACCTTCTCCAAAGAAGAGATAGTAGAAAACCATAAATCTGTGCAATCCTCTTTTGGTCTCTCTACCAAAGACGATGAATATGATCTTTCCGTCTATGTATTAGATTCCTATACTTTACAAGAATCCATACAAAACGCGTGCATATAGCTGGATCTTCAAAATGTATCACTTTGCTCATTTGCTTTGTATATATGGTTTTAGTTTCTTTATATTCTTTGTTATGTATGTCTGGCTTCCATGTCTGGTCTTCATCCCTGGATTACATTCTTTTGATTACCGCTATGACCTTGGTTTCCTTGATTACTCTCACTAAATCACTTTAAAAACGTTTAACCTCCATACTCACAGCTGTCAAAGAGGGTCTCCAGTCCTTGTTACTTGTTAATTCAGTAGTGGTATTAATTCAATTTTTAATGTCGATCCTGAAAAATTCGAAAGATCTTCTGGAAACCCTCTACTAAAAATTATTATCAGAGTAGAATAGCATCTAAATCTTCATATTTCTATTCCCCATACTCAGTTAAAATCACGACTCAAAAACATTGTACATCGTTTTACTCCAAAAAAGACGGTACACCTAGATACAAATATGTAATTCTTGGTAGAGATGATTTATACTTTGTAAACAAACAATTCCAAATCATCTTCCAAATATACAGAAGAAGTTTTCAACCAACACGTCGAGGTGCAGTTCCCCCATGTATTCGACAACATATTTGTCCAGTGTGATGGCCGATTTCAACGGCCGGCATTCCAATGGGAACAGATTGTGCTCCTCTACTTGCTGATCTATTCTTTCACTCTTATGAGGCTAACTTTATAGCTGATCTGATCCAAAAGAAGGAAATTCGTTTAGCTAGATACTTTAATCTCAGTTTCCGCTATATATATATGACGTATTATCATTAAACAATCCTAGTTTCGGGGATTTTATACATCGCATTTACCCCAAAGACCTTGAGATAAAGGATACTACAGACACTGTGGAGTCAGCCTCATATCTAGACCCTCCCTTTTAGATCGATGGTAAAGGAAAACTACCTGCAATATGAAAAGCGATTCGTTCAATGTGTCAGAATTTTCATGTCACATACTTTTCACGTCACATAGTTTTCATATCACATATATGAAATTACCAAATAGTTGGTATCATTGCAGTACCAGCTGCTCTGATGGTGTAATATCTATTTTGTCAGATTTATTCTGGACTTGACTTGATCGGAGTAGATCGGATTAGTGTTCCGTAATTTTGTTGTTACCCATGTTTAAAGTGAGCAAATGTAGGCAAATACCTATTAGGTATAGATGACCAATTGATATTCATTCTGATAATTTTCCACATAAAACACTTCTATCGGAAATGTAAACAGCTAACGTCAGCCGTGCAACATCCCTTGTAATAAAAAAGGCAAGCTTGCAATATCACAAAATACGGGTGTGTCAGAAATATATTGTTTAAATGGAACCTGAAAGATACGAAGTGTAATAGTTAATGATATTAAATCACTCAAATACTTTGTAAAGTATGACAGAGTGCCTTTTATTACGAACTTTATTGCGTAGGTTCAAAATGTAAACTGTCTTAAAATATCAGTAATTAAATTAAGAAAACAAGTTATAAAAATGAAAACATTTACACCTTATTTAAAAGCATTCAACCAAATACGAAAAAAAAAATCAATATGTGGATTCAGCAGCAATTCGTTCACTTGATAGCACAGACCAGCAGTACCTTGTCGGGGCTGATGATTGTTCATCATTGCAATAAAAATATTTTCTTATGAACGAAACAAAAAACTATTAAAATTCATATTTTATGTACCTGTACTGAGTCCAATTATGTCAGTGATCGCAGCGCGGCAGTGACATCTCAGTTTTTGAATTATAAGTAATTACTTCTTTGTCGAGTTATACATTTAATAGTTAGAAATGGTTGGTTGAACAGACAGAATGGGTTGCTTCTCTGAAAATAAAACAAAACAAAGAAAAAAAAAACAAAACAAAACAAAACACCAACACACATGGACAATATCGACTGCACGTGACTGTAAAGGAGGATCTGTTTAATTGCAGATCCTGTCGTATATCGGCAATATATATTTGAAAAAAAAATCAATCAACTATTCAATTAAGTAAATTTTTCATCTAAATAGGATATCAAATAATCAAGTAATAATGATTAATT
Source organism: Perna viridis (assembly GCA_037379345.1). Classification (NCBI taxonomy): domain Eukaryota; kingdom Metazoa; phylum Mollusca; class Bivalvia; order Mytilida; family Mytilidae; genus Perna; species Perna viridis. Next base: position 66,657,854 of record CM074511.1, on the reverse strand, counting down.
TGCCTTTTCACAACATTGAAATTAGATAATTAACAAAATAAATTGATTCACGTGAAAATTAAATTTTGATGCATTATTCTTATTCAGGTTAGGCTTAAAAATATCAAATATGAAACGATCATGTCAAACAAATAAAAAAAAATAAAATCAAAACAGACTTTAGCATTCATTTAATTTTCTTAGTAACAATAGTTGGTCCATAAAATTAAATTCCGTTGTTGCTATTCTTGTCAGTGCACTTTTGTTCAAGTTGAAATTAACCATTACAGATTTTGTCTGAGAGAAATAAATCTCTTTCATCTGTTCATATTGAATTTCACTGTTTTCAGTAACCTTACGGAGTAAAATCCCCTATTGCATTATGGGTGTCACATTGTAAACCACAATTTTAACCATTCCATGAGCAAACATTCGACGTAAACCAATTCATTCCATAAAGTTGCATTAAAACCTTATTGAATGGGTTTGACTCGCATATGTGCTTACATGTTATAAAGACTAACAATGCAATTTTCAACATGTGTCTATGAATCAACGAACCAACCGAAATTGTTAAGAAGGAAGTAAAATAATCGTCTAGCAAAATGTAGTTTAATATTTAAATAACTTCGGAAAAAAAACAAACAAAAAACAAACAAAAAAACCCCCCAAAACAAACAAACAAACAAACAAACAAACAAACAAACAAAAAAAACCCAAAAAAACCAAAAACAAACAAATAAATAAATAAATAAAAATAAAAAAATAAATTTCAGAAAACCAAATCATTTAACTGTACATAAAACATTAACATTGATGCTTCATTCTTTGTATTGCACATTATAGAACATCTTGGTGATGAATTCTGATTCCTATGTATTTTATTCTATTGCTGTTGATGAGCGGTTACTCTTTGAAACACGAGTACAGCATATCCAAATTTCAAATATTAATATGATTGGAATTTTTGTATTAAATAGGAAAAGATACATAATTGCACTAATGAAAAAGAAAATTTTTTCTTTCAAAGATTAAATTTCAAAAGTTGAATCACGACAAGTACATTGATGCATTGTTAAAAAATATCGACAGTAGCAAATGACAGAAAACAAAACTACAGAATTGATAAACACTCTAGGTAATAGTCTAAATGGAAAGTTTGTATCGCTAAGGGCAATATCAAGGGAAAACCGCAAAGTTTGACACCATCTGACTTGGTCCAGGTATTTCCAATGGAAATGGCGGGTTAAACCAGGTATTACATCGCGCTAAAGGTAGAACGGTACTTTTTCTCATTATCTTAGATTGGCCTCTTGTGTACCCTACTTAAGTAAATACTTCTGGACACTGTGATTGGACAAATGGTGCTGATACCGAAAAGTTTTGATTAATTCCAGGCTCTTAACATTATTATACTCTTAAAAAATGCAAAATATTTTTTGAAAACCATTTTATATAAATATTATGAGCTTTTAGAATGTGTGCCATTCGCAGAAAACGGGGGAACCCTAAACTTCATCTGCTTAAAATACCAAAGAATCGAGACGGTTATGGTATGACTTTGATCACAAATGTAGTTAGGGAAATGAAGATATGAGTAGAAAAAAGTCAATTGATAGGTCCGTCATTGTTTTAAAAGAGTGAATTTTTCAAAAATTTTACTATTGTCGCCTAAAGGAAATAAATAGTACCGTTCTACCTAAACCGGCATATGATAATACGTACAATCTGCCATCGGTCAAAATTAGTAAAATCAGTTGTCAAAACGTATTGTTGTAGAAGAAAATTTATTTGCCTAAATTGTGTATACACGGAAAAATGTTATAAGGCTAGCTATCTGTAATTTGAACCAATATCCGACAATACAATTCATATACATTGATAGAAAATGATTTTGTTATCTTGATTATACAATAACCGGATCTGCCTTATATATACCATAGCTGTAGGAATATATGAACTGAATTGTCAATGTGAGTGATGTGGATATTAATATTATCATGTTTTATGCTGTTCTGTCAAGTTTCATTTGTTCAAAGTACAGTTTCTTGCGATCATGGTTTGAAGGCCTGTGAGTATTATCCATGGGCCGCTTGGGGAAGTTGCAATTCCACGTGCAACGGAATCAGATACAGATTAAAACCTATATGTTGCGAACAACCAGATGATCAGCATAGAAATTTCAGTGAATGTTTAAAAGCTTGCAACGTTTCAAACGATTCTTACATGAAATCGAAATTTCAACAGGAAAAATGTGGACATTGTAGTAAGTATAAACAAATGCTTCAAGTGTTCCAAAATATTTTAGGCATTCTTAAACGTTGTTCGTTATACATATTGATACAAATGTGTGTTGTAGCCAGTTGTTGGATAGGGTGTTTTAGTATTTTGTTTTCTTGGCGAAAGATTGTTTGTATTTCTACAAGAAAGTTTCATTTATATATCTTATAGTTAATGGCTTGATATGATGAATTTTATTGCACCTGATCTGAAATGTATATAATATAAATTATAATAATATTAGAATAGCTTTCTTTTTAAATCCATCAAGTGGACTTAATATAACTTCTCGTCGACATAATCGTACGAAAATGTCCGTATACGGAATTTTACAATGTCTAGTTTAGGTCAGAGTTTTAATAAAGATTGAAGTCAAGCCTTAATATAACTAATCTGAACAGCGTTCATTTATCAGTTCGCACCTTTAACATTAACAATTACCATTCAACAGGTTTATTTTAAGTCGGTTTGTGAGTGGAGTGATATTAGCTCTTTCGTTGAAAATATCAACTTAAGAAAAAGGTACGAAAAACCGAAGATAAGAACGGGTAGCACTTATCAACTTTACAAGATCGACAACACAAAAAAAAAAAAACAAAATAGAGGAAGACAATGAAAAACAAGTCTTATAATATTAACAGCAAAACGCTAATCATGAATTGACTTAACTTTTTTTTTAAAACAACAAAACTGTTTTCCATAGTTAAAGACGCATAAAAATGAAACGTTATATTAACTAAAAGTTATTTTTATTGACTTTTGGCTTACTTAAAATACCAGTTCTGTATATTATATACGAATGTTGGTTCAAATAACAAGCTAATAAATACTGAAAAGTGATTTGTCTTCATTTGAAAATTATTTGACACGCATATTACAATATTGTAAATTTCTGTTTTTTTTGTTGGAGGTAATGAAGAATGCATGAGTGAAATAGTATCTATAAGTATGCAAAAAACCATGTCATGATTCTTAAATGAAATCCCCTTTTGAGAAGGGTTATCTACTAGAAAAGTAAATATTACCTACAAGAACAATAAAAGCAATAATAAAAACATCATAGAAAAAAATTGATGACAATGCTTTATTATGCCTGGTAACATTGTAATACTTTCATGATGGCCATTCCTTTTCTTTTGGCAAGAAAATGTCCCTTGCAATGAATTGATTCATAATGCTTTGTGTTATTTGTTATTATCTCTTCATCATTACATGATGATGCGTCTCGTAATTCGAATGGTATTTTACAATATAAACATGTCGCCGCTGGAATTTCGGACAGGTCTCTATATTTACGACCGTCCGTAATTGGTATGCATAAACAATCTGTTCTATTCTGTGATCACCTTTAGTAAGACCATACTTATATCTTGACTTAAACCCTCATTGATCCTTGATCTTTTAATGACTAAAGGATAACTTGAAAAACTTGAGGATCTGGTAATGACATTTTAAATGCCACAAATGCAAACAGAACTTCACTTTGAGTTGTTGTTTTGAATGATTGGAGAGAACTTCATCTTCGGTGTGATTGAATAGGAGATTTACTACTTTAAAAACAATTAGTTTTCTGTACAAGTCTTGTGTGTATCATTTTTACCACTTAAGCTTAGAATGTATAAACACTGAAAATAGACTACACGGGAATATGTAAAAATTTCTGGAATTTCTGTTGTCAATGTCTGTTACTCAATATGACAGAGTGTGGATCAGCGAAAAACGTAAAAGAGATTGATGTTTGGTAAATTTCAGTATACTATGAAGTATTAAATATCTTCGCAAAGGTGCATGACACACCTGTCCCCTATGTTTTAGTGTTAGAATTTCAAAGTTGCGGAATGAAGTCATTAATTCAAGAATAAATCTGAGCAATGCCATTAACATTTCTGACTTCCTATTGCTATAAACAATTTTTTCTTGTTTTCTAGAAATTACTTAAGTACTTATCCGTCTAAGAATCAGGCAAAATGTGTGTAAGGTGTGGCACATGAAGAAAAAAAAATACACAGAGATTTTGTTAAATTATCCAAGTATTGATACCTCATAACCTCAAGATTTAACTGTCTAAGTGTTTGTAAAGTTTGCCTTTTTAAGATATTGATAGGTCAGATTTAGTTGAAATGCACTATGGAAAAATGGCGGGAAAATTTTCCTGAACCTTTTCCTTATATAACCAGTCAAAATATATCTACTTCACCAATGTTTCAGGATAAATTTAAATAGATTTCTAGTTGTTTTCTAGATGTATTTTAATATGTTTGAGGTAAAAAAAGACGAAATTGAGAAAAATGACGTGCCACTCATTGCCTGATTTTTACACAGAATGGTACTTAATGCGTCCTAACATAAATTTGTATCACATCTTTCATGATAATTTGAACTATAACTGTGAAAACGAAGTACAGTGCGAATTATGAATTCTTTAAAGTTGACTTGACTAAACAGAAAGTTAAACAGGTCATTATCCAAGTGGGAGATTTTATCAGCATGTCATCAATACCCTGACAACTCATGAAAATCATCGAAAATAAAGTAAACACCTTTCATAACACTAACAAATCTGTCAATCATCTTTATAATTAACAATAAAAATTAAATAAATATTTAGCCTTTACTTATTAAAAATTATATACAGAGATGTTGAGGCTTATCTGATTAAATAAGCATATCTTTCAGTCTAGCAATTGTTCTATTCAATTGTAATTCATAGTGGGACACCTCACGAACTTATATCGACTTAGAGTCAGTTCTCTAAGTGCGACGTTGAAAAGGTACTTTTTCAAAGAATTTGCACGCACACATCACATTCTGTTTGGAGTGTACGTTATTGCTGTTTGTAGGTAAAATGACGGATTAGAAACAAGCAAAAAGGCAGTAACATGATAATAAGACATCTGAAAAACCGTCTACATTTTTGTTTCCATAAATATTTAATTCTTGACCAATTCCTTTATCAGCATGGGAAACTTTCAAGGGTAATCTTGCAATAAAGTTCTGCCTACAAAAGAAAACGCTTTATATTTGATATAATCTAACGAAGTTGAATTTCTTAAAGCTATTTAAATAAGCAAAATTTTAACAACACAAGAACAGAGCGTTAGAAACACACAAATATTATTACGTTATTCACATAAGAAAGAAGAAAGTTGACTGATATATTTACACTCAAACAGACAAGACATTACACAGATAAAGGATACTACAGACACTGTGGATTCAGCCTCATATCTTGACCTTCACTTAGAAATCGATGGTAAAGGAAAACTATTGACCAAACTTCACGACAAACGTGATGACTTTTCATTCAGAATTGTCAACTTTCCTTTCATCTGTGGCAACATCCGTTCAGCACCTTTATATGGAGTGTTCATATCACAACTCATACGTCATGCCAGAGCTTGCCGACACTATGCTGACTTTTTGTATCGCGCTAGAACTCTAACAAATAGGCTTCTGGAAAAGGATTATATTGCTTCAAGATTGAAGTCATCACTACAGAAGTTTTATGGTCGTCATGAACTCGTGGATCGTTATGGTGTATCCATCTGCACCATGAAAACTGATTTATTCAACGGGTCATAGTTTTCCTTCCTCGTTTGTCTACCCCGGACTTGACTTTTTATGAGCAACTCGGCGGGTGTTTCTAGAAAAACAGAGAACGCTTACCCTACCGGTGTACCTGGTTCATGATCCCAGTTTTTAGTGGAGTCCGAGTTGCTCATTTGCTTTTGTTACTTTGTATGTATGATTTTAATTACTTTATATTCTTTGTTGTATATGTCTGTTTCCGATATCTGGTCTTTGTCATTGTCCCTGGATTAAATTCTTTTGATTACCGCTATAACCTTGGTTCCCTTGATTACTCTTAATAAAGGTAAGCTTCAATAAGCATTATTAGCTATTTAAATTGAAGTAAAGTAGAGATGACATTGTGTTTATGAAGTTTTTTTTAAAGTTTAGTAAATGCCTTCGTATGTAATTTTTTGCTCCCATTACATTTCATAACGCCCAAAAAAGTTCTGCAGAATTAATACATGTACATACTTGTACTAATGAATACATAGTAATTTTATTTTGGTTTTACGTAATTTTCTTGTGTTTGCCGTACAGAATTACATTTTTTCATCAAAAGGTTTTAAATTTTAATAATTAAAATATGACTGGAAAATTTCATTCCGTTATTTGTTTTGAAAACAAGGTGACCACCTTGTTTTATAAAAAACTTATTTCGCTCATTTAAAATTAAGAGAACGTCCGCGGAATGTATTTCGTTTAATTATTGCTTCGTAAAACAATTTAAAAGACCGCTGATTTTGGCTTAAATTTAAAAAAACAACAACACCGAAAAAGGCAATTAATGGTATATTGTGTATATATAAAAAAGAAATAATTTTCACACATTTTTTATATTTTCAGCAACACCAAAACCCCATATGTATACAAAACCGTTCACAAAAAAGCCTCCAACTCATACCTCTAAAAGAACGACAACGAGTAAACCACTGACGAAGGCAACAAAAACAACACAAAGTTCGACCACAAAAAGGAAAACAACTACGGAGACAACCCCTTTAACGACAACAGAAATAACAAGCTTGACTCCAACGACGAGAAGGACAACACCCACGACAACAACACCCATGACAACAACAAAAATGATAACTAGACGACATATTTCAACATTTAAGCCGACGACAACTAGAAAACGACCAGTTCAACAAGTGAGGCAAACAACTTTTCAGAATGGAAGAGGCACAATCCTAACTCAAAATACACATTCACAACACGGTCAAAATATCACACTTAAATTAAACAAAAACCTTGTGACGGGCGGGCATTTGGTTAATGGTGGAAATCCGACCAGTAAGGCAAATGGGTTGAGTAGTAATAAAATGCATGGAAACAATGTAGGGTCAAATACCAATGGCAACAATCAACAACAGCTTGTAATGACAACAAATCCCAACAAAGCATTTCAACAAAGTGGGTCAAGCACAAAATATCTATCGGTATCAAGGAATCACGGTCAAGTCAACTCGGGTTCAGGTTTGACTAAAAGTATCAATGTTCCACAAAGTAATGGTGGTATTCCTACATTACACTTGACTGTTCAACCTACTGGGAGTAAAGGATCGGGTAACTTGAACGGTAATGGTAAATATCTATAACGTTAGTTTTGCAAATAAACGCTAATACATTGAAGGAAAATTTAGTCACAATGAATAAAACCATGAAAAATGTCTAATAGAAAACTTTATAGCATGTATGTTTTTTTTTAAACCTACAGGTAACATGTATCATCAAATGTATCTGAAACAACACAACAACAAAAATAATTATACGAAAACATACCAAAAACATTGATGCAAGTAATATGAATGACCACTGAGCTAGCGATTTTTTGAGAGATATTCTTTATTCTAATTTGTATCAAAATAAAAATTATTAAGCTTAACATAGTGTCAACGTATTTGTAATAGAAAATAAACCATTTCAGGAAACCATGCTTACCACTCTCCGAACAGACAAGGAAATGGAAACGTAATAAATGCCTGTTTAGGCGATCCTTGCCAACATGGTTCCTGTTTACCAATGAGTAATACTTACTTTTGTTTCTGTGAACCTGGGTATGAAGGAAGTAATTGTGATTCTGGTATGTCAATAATTTCATTATTAGTAAAAACGTATATTCGTCCTAATGACTTTTTATCAGTCAGTAAATTACCAATTTTCCTGTTTTCGTTGACGTTTTCCGTTAATGTTAAAGAAATTTCTACTGGCCTACTTTCCACACGTTGGTGCAATGACGATGTCGAAACTAATTTATTCAGCGCTAGTTTCAAACCTTAAAGGAAACCAATGTATGGAATTTTTCAAATTCTAGTTATGAAGAACCTACAAGTTCATTTAAACACATTATAGTTACCAGCTAAAATAATCAAAATATTCATTTGGACATATAGCATTTTATTATGTAAAAATGATCAGTAGATTTATATACTCGACTATTAGATCTCATCCAAAATCAGATGTCATTGGCATCGACAAAAAATATGTTAACTTATAAAGCAATTTGTTTCATTAGTTATGCATATAAATGTTAACAATAAACCTTTTTCTACAGATGTTAATGAGTGTGCTAACAATCCCTGCTTATATGGAACCTGTATTGATCGTGTGAATGAGTTTCACTGTAGTTGTAACCCATTCTTCAGAGGGAAAAAATGCTCACAAAGTAAGTATTCATTGTTTCAAAAATTTGACAATATGTCATTGATGTCCTTTTAAATTTCAACGAAAATGTATAGAAGGTAAAGTTCGGTAGTGAGATTGTAGATTACAAGAAAAAACAGAAGTAAGCTAAACTTCATTCGTGATTGAGTACATTATGTTTACTTAAGAGATAGCTGTTTTGTATTTGAAGCTTTCCGGACCTCAAACTGTAGTTTTACTGTCGCATATTGAGTTTTTCTTGGCCTATAAGCGGGTGTTTAAAAACAATTCTTTTGCTTAGTTACGTATACATTTGTTTCAGTGAAGACATGGGCTATCATTGCAGCGTCAGTAGCTGCTCTTGTTGGAATTTTATTCTGTTGTTGCTGTTTCTGGTGTATTGCGACGTAAGATAACACTCATTCATAATGGTTAAATCTCATAACTCAGTTTACAAGAAATCAAGGCAATTGTTTTAATTAATTCGTAATATTTTTTTACCAATATCATTATAGTTCACGATAAGTGTTGGCAAACAAAGCGCAATGATTACCTTATAACTCTCTAAACCGAATATGTTTAAAACACAGTTTATTCAACAACCGTATAAATATTCAATTATCAGTCGGCAGTACGCGTGCTTGTAAACAGAAAACAATTGCATTATGTTTTCATATGTTTAGGACCACCATACAAACACATGTTTATACCATACTGGTCCTAAATATATGTATCCATGTGTTTACAATATGTGTTGTAATTATGCTTGTGTACATCATTCAGTTTTTAATAGTAACGTATGTGTGGAAAGTTAACGAAACAAGTAGATGTAATTGTGTTTGGTTTAACAATTAAATTGTGAAACACATTATGTTTTGGATTATTTAAAAGTTAATAAATGTAAATGTTTCAGATGTTTAAACAAAGATGACGAAGAAGAAGATCAGAAATACACGAGAACGCCAAAAGTTGAACCGCTACCTTTTAAACCAAAGCCAGCGTCTGCTAATCAGCTCAATAGTTGGCTTTGATAATGTTAATTCCAAAAAATATTTCAATCATCTAATAAAAAAAATAGCATTACGAACGTGCCAAATTATACATTTTTTGATTGAAAATTTCCTAGATAGAATTTTGATTAAAATGATTTTATATTTCAGTTATCGTATGTGTTTTCTATTGTTGTTCCACATTTTCTCGACCCTGTCTACGTTCAAGAGTAATCAAGGGAACCAAGATTCTAGCGGAAATCAAAAGAATATAATCCAGGGACAAATAAAAGACATGGAAAACAGACAAACACAACAAAGAACATAAAGTAACTAAAATAATACATACAAAGGAACGAAAGTAAAGAGCAACTCGAACCACTAAAAACTGGAGGCATGGACCAGTTGCAACGGTAGGATAAGCATCCTCTGCTTTTAAGAAAAACGTCATTTTAGTGGGATAAATGTTAACAAATTGTCATATTATTCTGTCTCTAATATGATGTCTGTTCGGCTGATTTCCTACAGTTACATGTATACATACTTTCTGCGGTTTTACGTCGGCGTTTGTTCAACTTAAAACTTTTTGTACAGACGTACAGACAAAACGTTCCATAAAGTTTCAAATTATTTCTAAGTTTGTATTTTTGCTAGGTTTGTTTGTTCGTTGCCTAACATCCAGCTGCAAATTAAGAAGAGAACGAATAAATATTTTTTCAAGCATAAAAAATAAAAAAAATAAGCCATTCTGTCTAATATAAATCAATTTAAGAATTTCTTCCTTTTTAAAACGATTAAAGTGGAGATATCGTATGTTAAAATTTTATTCGTATTTATGATAAACAAAATATATAGCACTGTTTATTTATTCTTCTGTGTTAGATTTTATTCAATAACATAAACTAAAATATACAAATCATATAAATATTGCTAATATGTTATTCAAATGTTTTAAGGATTAACCTCCCACCAGCAGCATATTTTCAATTTCCTTTGAAAGTCGCAAGAAAGGAATGTGTTGCCAAAATTGAGTGAAAAACGTCGAATTCCGACGTTACCCTCCGAGTAGTCAGACTTGTTTTGCAAAATTTGTATCATAAATTATTAATATCAAAATACGTTTATAACTCTATCATTCCTAAAATTCAACCCTTTATACTACTTTTCCCCAGACTCAGAAATCTCGACTCAAAAGCAATCGTAGTTTCTAGGATTTTATACTTCGTATCTAATCCACGGTGAAATCGACATCATGTTTGAGATTGACAGAAAGAAACTAATGTTCTTCCAGAAGTTGACGTCACTTGAGCCTATTCATACAGCAAAGTGTGTATTCCTTCAGAGACTCTATTTGTTTTCCTGTGACACCAGTGACATGTATGGATATATTCCAGATATATACAGGATATTTGTAAAATAGAATTTGGAACATTATTTTCATAGTTATGTAACATCAAAAGACTTCCCGCCTAAAATGGTTTGGAAACGAATTGTCACACAATAGCATCCAAAGCAGACAATAAACGTTTAACTAGAATATATTGACTTCTCCCGCTTTACAAACATTCACACAGCTGGTGTTTTCACTGGATGGACTGCTGCAAAGAGTACGAATGATCTTTCCAACATATTTTCCATGTTAAAGCTGTTAACGTGTGTTCCACAAACAAATATGTCAGTGTGCAAGGTTTGTGGCAGACAATTTTACGACACAATTGAACATTTCACTAAGGACTGCTTATGTACTGACGTCATAAGAGACACCTATTGGAACACATTGTTAGACGTTTATTGGGGTCGAAACATGCGTTTACCTTGACGGACTTTTCTCAAATATGGATAGAAGTCTGATGTCATTCCCAGATTTATTAACATTTCTGCAAAGTTTCTAAGAGAATCGGCACGTATCTATTTTTCTAAGAAAAGATAATTTGAAGAACTTTAATCGTTCGTTCCCTATAGCCTAGCTGGTCGAGTGGTCTAGGGCGCTGGACTTTGTACAGGCGGTGTTGCCATAGATGTCACAGCAGTACGAGTTCGAGTACCTAGGAGGGAACGACCAAAAATTTGCATCGCAAATTTGACAGTTCTAACATCGTTGGGAATTTTTCAGACCTTTCTATACGTTTACATATCTTCCCTGTATCAATTTAATCAGATGGAGCATTGTAGCGAATAGAGTCGTCACATTCTGAGACGTTTGTTTAATATTGATTTGTTGTGACATGCATCATTAATTTGATCCTCTATCCTACATAATAACACCTAAATGAACTGTCCCGCACTACTATACATCGTGTACTAAGTTAGAGCCCTAGATTAATCCTACGAGGACGAATGACCCGGCCAGCGAAAACTGTATTTTTCAATAGCCTAGCAGGTCGAGTGGTCTAGGGCGCTGGACTTAGTGCAGGCGGTGTTGCCATAGATGTCACAGCGGTACGAGTTCGAGTCCCGCGGAGGGAACGACCAAAAATTTGCATTGCAAATTTGACAGTTCTAACATCGTTGGGAATCTTTCAGACCTTTCTATATATATATTGACAAGGAAAATGGACAATTAGTATCCATTGGAATGTAGATAATTTGATAAAGAAATGTTGTCCCAAAATAAAAGAAACACAAGCATACTGTACCTCGATAAAACAGCTGCTTGTTGTTAGTACTTGTTCGTTAGTGGTAATGCATGTGAAACTAGTACTTAAAATGACAAACAGCGTTCCAATCTCCCCCGCGAAAAAATAAAGTGAGGAAAACTTTAAATTTACTGAAATTTTCTAATTCCAAGGGCCATAACTTCAAAAATCAATCAACCATACCAAACTTAATCTATAACTTATCATAGTAAGACTACATACAAAATTTAAAATCAATTGGTAAAAGCATTACAAAGAAAAAGTGCGGAAAACTCTAAATTACTATAACTGTAATTTTCGAAGTCCAAGGCCCATAACTTCCGTATAAATCATTCAACAGTAACCAAAAGTCGAACTTAATCTGTAACTTTACATAAAAAGGCATAATAAAAAGCATAATAAAAAAAGTGCGGAAAACGTGGACGTACGGACGGACGCCCGGTATTTCCACGTCCCTTCGCGAATCGTCGCGGAAGACAAAAAAAAAAAAAAAAAAAAAAATCGAAAGAGATGCCATTTTTGCAGTTGAAAGGTTCGTAGATAATGTTAGGATTTCAAATATCGCGATCTATCTTAGTTAAGAAAAAACTTTGAGAAGAAATATTTATATTAAATTTAGCAAAGGAGTAAGTTGTTGCCTCAAGCGGAATCACCCGAAGTTGTTTTTTTTTTAAATTTCATTACAATTACAAGTGGTATCAGTCTTGTATTACATATTCCTAAAAATATAGTGCGCTTCCTTTTTGCCTTTTCCTGTTTTTGTTTCGTGGCAAATATCTATCATTTTTCATCAAAAGTACAGTGTAAATATCAAGCTATGACACAATAAACTTGTTTTTGAGGAAAAAACGTATTTTCATGAAAAATAATGCTTCAGAAAAAAGGTCTATTTTATGAACTCAAAATAAAAGTGAAAGTACAAAAAAGTCTATTTTAGTTTGACCTGTCCTGGTGTACCGAAGTTCGTGCCTTTTTTTATAAAATGGATCTAAAAATTATTGTTGACATTTCCTTAATTGAAAAACATGGTTAAAAGTTAGATTGAAACTCCTTGTGTATTTTTTGTTTTAAGGAAATTTAAGGTATACTATAAAAGCTTATGGGGCAAAGAATACAAGACTGAGACCAAGTCTTCTGCTGTTTAACAGTGTTTTATTTGGATGACAATTGATAGCGAGGATAAACATGATCGTCTGATTTCGACCGGCGTTTAGATTAAGCCTAGAAGCAACAATAGTGCAGGTTTGTTTCCTTTGATTGCATCCAAACACAGTATGGCTGGTTAAATTTGATGTTATAGATTCACAACCGATTTTTATTTATATGTTTTTGCTTTGAATTCTGTTTAGTTCGAATTTAATGCTAAATGTTTGATAAAGCGTATGGAATTGGATGATTTTTTATATTGGCTATATTAAAATAAAAAACAACACAGTTGTTTGTACATAGCGGTGAAACTTGCGTAACGATAGTACAATAATGTACGATTACATGTAACTTTGGAATGTGTACTCAATACCTTTTATTTATTAATCTGCTAGGGTAAATATATTACTACGCTGTTTTCTATATTAAAACGAATTATTCCCACGAAACAAAGATATAAATATTAATTAAACTATGTACATGTCAGTGTACATGGTGACACAAGCAGAAAAAAAAACCTTTTTTTTTTATTAAAATAATACAATTAATACCTTTGCTAAATTGAAATGTTTTTCTATTGATTCATACCCTGCCTTGGTTCGATATTGACATAATGTCAATAAAAATCGACCTTCAAATAAGTGGAGATGGCAGTCAAATTCAAATGTGCAATAGTTTTGCAGGTAATCATGTTTTATGTCATAACTTTCCTTCCATCCGTCGTAGTTTTTGAGTATTAAAATGAAGTCTTTATTGGGTCGAACAACAATGTTGACGTCTCCATGTTCCCATCAAAGGTAGATCTTTTCAGTTGATGAAATGTTCCTTTTTTAATAGCCTTCTTAAGTCTCTACTAGGTTGTAGTTGTGAGACAACTTTTGGTTAAAGGTATTGCTCATAAAAAGCGAAAATAAATACTTCTGTAGTTTTTTATACGCGCATCAAAGACGGTGGAATTATGATATACAAAATTCCGTATCTTTGTACGTCATTCCGCGTTAACATGTCGCTCCAGAGCTTTAGAACGTCTTATGCAGTAAACTTCAAACTTTACACCTTTGCTTCTAATGATAGCCTTACGGTCTGTATACTTTTGGAAGAAAATTCTAGATTTAGTTTCTGAGTTTTGATTGATTGATTGATTATTGGTGTTTTATACCCAAGCAGCAATATTTTAGCTGTATTCGGGCTATGAACATGAAATTGCAAAACAACCGTGAAATGATAGTGAAATGAAAAAATGGGACAGGACACAAGAATAATAGGGTCGATCAATTTTGATTGCCACTGGAAATAAGGAGAATAGTTGAATTAAAGCTCCTGTGGCGGAGCGCGAAGGTTAACCTGCTATCGAAAACCACAGCAGGGTTCTTTAACATGCGAGGAACGTTGCATCTTTCCCAAAACGTTGCGCCAACTTAGTCTGCGGTCAGGTTTTCCGTATTATGGCCTGACGACGCCAGCATGTAGCATGCCAGGGTGCCCCATTCCACCATCTGAGGCACACAACTCAATTGCCCGTTGGGCAGAGTGCCCTAGCCCCCGGCCAAGGTTCTTAGCACTATTTAGTCGTCTTTTACAAGAATAGCGCTGCCGCGTTTCAATTCCGCACGGGCCTCTGATTTTTGAAAATTTTTTTTAACAGGATCAAGATTTTACATACCATCCTCCACTTTTCAAGTGGCATGTTTGAATTACTTCAAATTATACATATTTTTATTCTTATAGGATTTTTGTTCAGTAACTATTAAACTTACAGAGGTTGTACGATTGCCTAAGGATATATATATATATATATATATAAACGTCTCAGAATGTGACGACTCTGCTCCATCGGATCAAATTGATACAAGGGAGATCATGTAAACGTATAGGGAGTAGAAAGGTCTACAAAATTCCCAACGATGTTAGAACTCTCAAATTTCCTAGTGATCTAGGGCTCTGGAAATTTCATTCCAAAATATAAAAAAAAGATAGCATGCACTCAGCTAGCCCAAATTGCTCTGACGCCCAACGGCTAATTTGCCAAACAAGTGGGCCTTAGCTTGTCGGGTAAATCAGCCATTGGACGTCCGAGAAATCTTGGACTAACACTCAATTCACATGTTGGATTTTTGTGATAAGACAGTGGTTAGACATTCTTGATTAAATAATGTTAGTCTTTGAGAAAGGGACGACAGTATATGGACATCTTGAGACTTTATAACTGATATTTTATTATGTGAACTTTTGATTAAATTAATATGTATAAGGGGTAAAACAACTATACAAAACATGAGAACAGGTACAAAATAATCCCAATACATAATGAAATTGCAATTCGGGGACACTAATTACTTGTACACAAATAATAAATGGGTCAGTAAATCATACGCAAGGCAGGTAAACTGGACACTTAGAATGTTTATGTCCAGATGTACATAGAATTAAGGATATGTCTTGTATAATTGAATAGTATATATTCTGAACATGTTGTATATTCTGTGATCCTCGCTTTTACTATTGTAATAAACGTAGCAGTCAGTGTACACGTCTTGGAGTTATTATCCGTGCCAGACTCTGTCACATTTTGACGTATTTAACACCCATGCTGACGCCTCGGTATTTGTTTTCCGACATTTACCTGTTTCTTTGACAAATATAAAGCCATTCTTTGCAGTTTAGGCTTACATTTCAAGTACCGTAACATATAGGGAATTTCTTTCAAATATCGATACGATAAGAAATGAGCCAAGAAAACGATGAAAATACCCTTGGATTTATTTTTTACAGGCGCAAACACACTTCGAAGGATGTAACACAATTTTAGACATTTTCTTAATTTACCACAAATAAAACAATTAATTTACTATAAATAAAGAGAAAGTTACTTGTTTACTCTTATATTACCATAAAGCTATATAAAAATTTAAAAAAAGACTTATTTATGTACATATAGTTCCTTAAACAAGTATTAAAAAAACACTTATAAACTTCTTGTCAACTTACGACACAAATATAGGTTTTTTTTGTAATGCAGCTTTGAAGTATATTTCATTTACATAATTTAACTGTTAAACCTGATTTATATCAAGATTTTTCAAATTTTATATCGTCACAAAGTTTACAGAAGGATTCATAAATGAGTACATGTAAAACGTTCAAACGTTATGGAATCAACATTTCAATGAAGTAACAAACAAGAGTGTAAAACACGTGCTGTTCTGGGGAATGATAAATTTTATTAAAATGTTTTTATTTAGATACAAATTTAAACGCATGTCATGAACCTACTTTAATCAATTGAAGGTTCCCCTTTGTATTTAAAACATTGTCTGTGATTTCTGACAGTCCTTTAAACATTTAAGTGAACCGACTGTAAGACAGGTACAATAGATCTGTATCAATGTTTGACAATGCTTCATCTAATTTTGATGCTTATCTATTTCTATATACCAGTACATGAAACTACATTTAAATGTAATGGAATTTACAACCATTGCGATATTCAAGAATGGACTTCATGGTCAACGTGTAGTAGCAAATGTGGGACAGGACTTCAGCAAAGAACTAAACCAGTTTGTTGCAATCACAATATTGTTCAACCATTCGATTTACCACATTGTGTTCAATATTGTCGGATTGATAGTAGGTTGTATGTAAGGGACTATATGGATAAAAGACCATGTGGAGTATGTAACAATGGAATATTTGACACGCGTTACAACAAATGTCGGTGTAATGTTGGTTTTTCTGGGACCTGTTGTGACAAAGGTTTGTGGTGTGTTGTTATTCTTTACTAAATATATACTGTAAAACGTATTAATTTTATTGGTTAATTGTCGCGATTTCTGTCAAATGAACTTATTCACGGTTTCAAAAAATGATTAGCATCATAAAGTGATAAAAAAATAAATTTCCCGGGTACTATTTTTGTGGTTTTCTATCTATCGGGAAAATATCAAAAATAAGTAAACCACTTATATCAAAACATTTACATCTATGACTAATGCCCTTAACTGGAGATTTCTCAATTTTCTGATTTTCCTTTTAAATACACGTGTTATTGCTTTTAATGTAACAATCATCTAAGAAAACCTTTATTTTTATGCAGAAAGATTGATGTCTACGGTACGGAAGAGTATTTGTGCCATTCAAAAAATAAAAATAAAAAAGGATGGCCCTAATACTTTTCTATTGATTATTACCAAACCCATCAGCATCCTTAGGGTATCTACTTTAAAAATTATGAAGATCTTGTGAAACATTACCGCCGTTGCCATTTTCAGACGACGGGAGTCAAGTTAGCAATTTCAACATATATCTCAAAAACTAAAAGAGACATTTGAAACCAAATTTTCTCCTTCAGCTTGAACAGCTCTACTAAAGTCGCCATTGGACAAAGTTGTTGGACAATTCCTTGTTATTGCCTTTAAAAGACGAAAAATGACATTTTCGCAGTTTTCAGCCAATATCTTGAAAACTCTCAAAGAATAGAAAAACATTTCAATTGATAAAATGATCATTATGAGAAGGCCTACTTATGTCTTTATTAGTTTGAACTTGTCGGACGACTCCTTGTTTAGTTATTGCCCTTGAAAAGTAAAATAAAAAAAATGACATAATTTGCAGCATCCAGCCAATAGCTTGAAAACTATTAAAGATAGAAAAAAACTTTACATTGATAAAATGAACTTTATTATAAGTCGGAAAAGTCTGCATTGAATCAAAATTGTCAGAAAACTCCTTGTAATAGTTATTGCCCTTGAAATGCATCTTTCAGCAAATATCTCAAAAACTATAATAGATTTTCAATAAAGGAAATAATCTTTATGATACATGTAAATCCTTTGTTTGTTTGTTGGGGTTTAACGTCCGAGCAGCAATATTTCAGCTATATTGACACAAGGACAATGGGGTCGACAAATTTTGATTGCCACTGGAAATAGGGAGAGGTGGGTAGGGTCGGGCAATTTATCCTCCTGTGGCGGAGCCCTATGGTTCCTACTCAGGGAGAATACCACAGTAGGGTTCTTTAACGTGCGAGGAACGTGGCATCTTTCCCAACACGGTGCACCACTATGGTTTGCGGTCAGGTTTTCCGTATTATAGCCTGACAACCCCAGCATGTAACACGCCAGGCGTACCCCATTCCACCACCCGGGGCACACATCCCAGTTGCTCTGTGGGCAGAGCGCCCTAGCCCCCGGCTAGGGTTCTGATCACTATTTAGTCGCCTTTTACAAGCTTAGCGCTGCTGCAGGCCTATTCTTTTAACACCCGGGACTGCACGGGGACATGTAAATTCTACAAAAGTATCCATCAAGTCAAATTGTCTGACAACTCCTTGTAAGACTTATTGCCCTTGAAAGGCGCAAAATAACTGTTTTTTTTGTAGCCTACATCTTGAAAAGTATATAATCCTTATGATAAGACCGACGAATGTTTCCTTTTGAACGGTCCCTTGTTAGAGTTATTGCCCTTGAAAGTTGACTTTTTTGCAGTTTTCAGTCCTTTATCCAGAAAACTATAAGTTGTCGGACGACTCCTTGCTAGAGTTATTGCCCTTGAAAGGCGAACACTTTTTTGACAATTTTTGGAAACAGATAAAATATAACTTTAAATTGATGACATGATTAATCTTATGAATAGTTCATCGAAGTTGTAGGACGACTCCTTGTTTGATTTATTACCCTTGAAGGGCAAAACTTGAACCAGGTGAAATATTCAGGTTCCTGGTAGCCTCTTTTTTTCATATATCATTTTTAAATAATACACAACTAAATGTACATTAATAAATAAAATCAAACACTTTGTGTTCGATTGTTAAAACATGCATTTTTTTTTAGAAATTTGCTGTAATCTAGCTTTAAGGATAAACCACTTTTGCATCAAGGTTGGCTCATGAAAAATCATACACATGGAATAAATAACCTTTAATGCAAAATGCACTTTTTAAAAATGCACAAGGCTATGCTAAATTTAAATCTTTGAGATATATATGAATAGCCATTTTGGAAAACTTTTCTATCTGAAGGAATCGATAATGTTGATCATACGTGACTTCATTGATTTTTACCGATAGCTTCCGATTAGCTCGTGACGTCACTTAGTCGGGTTGGTACTGCATATTAATATGTTAACAAAGAATATTCCGTTAGTATTTATACGATCGTGTTTTTCTAATCACCCAAAACGTGCTGCTTGTCAAGCTTATGATTGCACAAGTGATAAAAGAGAAATATTCAAGCAGCTTTGACCGGCATCACGAACACTCTATTGAAGTAGTCTTTTGATTTCCTTCAGAAATACAATCTTCTAGCTGCAAATACTATATCCTTCGTCATAATTTCCTGACAATTGCTTACATTTTGTACCTTGAATTCTTTTACAGTGTATATTTGATTGAAATTATGGAGGAAAAGTCGCAAATTTGCGCTTTCTTCGGACATCGTAATCAACTACCTATTTAGTTTCACTTTACTAACCGACTTCGTGACGTGACAGCTCAACCGAATATGGTGGCACCCATACACACGGGGAATTCAAATTCCCTAATATTGAATCGCGATTAATAAGTTATGAAAAGGATTTTTTTTCAATTTAAATCTCATGAACATTGAACAGATTAAGTATTTTCGAAATTTATGACTTGCATAATAAAACAGGCTTCTCCTTCAACGCCAAACAATTGGTTGCATTTGTCGACATCAAATGATGGTAACGCCAAAAAAAAAACTTTATCCCATTATTTTTGTTTATACTTTAAGAACAATAATTTAAGGAGGAATTGTTTAACCTTGAGGTCATCAAGCAAAGGGAACAATGGTATGAGCATAGAAATAGGTTTCTTATGTTTTAATGTACGGATGATGCGTTCGTTTAAATGTCATACAGTTGTGATGGCTAGTGTGATCGTTTTAAATGTCATACAGTTGTGATGGCTAGTGTGACCGTTTTAAATGTCATACAGTTGTGATGGCTAGTGTGATCGTTTTAAATGTCATACAGTTGTGATGGCTAGTGTGATCGTTGTCAGTGATAACCTGAAAGCAAATTCAACAACAAAAACATTGTAAAAAGTCTTTAAGGTGAGATTTGGATGACAATGCCTTTTCAATATAAAGAATGTGTCTTTCATGATAGAATTTTTATTTTTCACATGTAAAGAAATGACCTCAAGAAAGTATATCGTGAACAAAGGTTGGTGACCTTAATCTTAAACTTTGAATTTAATTGAATGCTTCTTGCTTTTTAATGTTACACATTTGGTCAAGGTTTTTTTTATTCTCCAACATACGATCTTTATACTTTGCATCTAGAAGACAAACTTAAAAAAAGCCGGGGTTGCTGACACTTAACTTAATATGGTGTATTTTTTAATGTATTAAATTAATTTCAGAATGTAGTTGTTTTTTGACATCGAAAAATGATGTAGCGAAAATTGTTCAGAGAAGAATGTTCCAAGAGATTTGATCAGTCATAACTATAGTTTTATCACCTATAATTTTCTTCCACTCGAAATATAAAGATTTGTGAAAAGTGACTTTAAAGGCGGGACATACCACAATCGTGACTGTTTACACCATACATGTCAATGAAATAAAGGGAAAGAATTGCTAATCACTTCATTCTTTGTGATTCCATGCGTTGACATTTGGCTTGACAGTTTAAAGTCGTTGTTTTGTCATTTTAGTCAGATATATCAATTGAGATGTTTACGACAATCACATTTCTAATGAACTAATATGACAACGGAAATATTATCAATATCTTAACATTAAAATGTCATATTTTGTATTTATTCCTTTTAATAAATTGTATATATATATAACACCACTTTCAGAATTTCTTTGGTTCCCTATTTAAACCTATATTTTATATTTATGAAATTAAAGTGAGCACAAATTTAGCTTGTAATTATCCAAAACATATTACTGACACTGTAAATAATAATAAAAACAACATCACTATGATTTGTCTTTCAGTAATTGTCGTATTATTTCATTTCCGGTTTATCTAAACGTGCTGAAGTGCAACGCTTTAATTATCAGTTCTAAAGAATTGTTTTTCAAGTCCTTTATCTAATAAAATAATAATTCATTAAACTTTAAGCAAATGTTATACAATTTCTATTAATTTTTAGAACGATTAACACATTGTCTTTATATTGTCAATTTAAAACGTATTAGTTTAAACTGTAAACTATTTTGTCAAAGTATGTTGTGTAGCAATTAAGAAATCTCCCCATAAACAAAAACACAAAGAAGAAAATAAAACAAAAAGAAAGAAACAACTAAATGTCTAAATAATGCGTGGAAGTTCATGAAAAAAAAACAAAAAACAAAAATACAAAAACAACCAGCGTTCATTTACAAAAAAAAAAAAAAGAAAAACATTATGGTGTTTATTAAAATTCAACTAATATTACAAAAATTGCTATCACTCACAGTACTCTTTTTCAGGTTTTTGTCATCTATTGGTGTCAATGCAAACACTTAGTTACAATTAATGTTTCCAAGAGTGTTCAGGCTTGAATTAAAGTGCTAAATACTTAAACTTTTATATCACCAAAAAGAATAGTGTGTCGTAGATTTTCTATTGTTTTTTTTCTAATCAGAATGTTTGAACTGATTAAATGATCTTTTTATATCAAAAGCTTCAAGGCAAAAAACAACAAGAAGTATACCAACAAGCAAAACAACTATCACCAAACCGACAACTACCATTCTACCGACAGCTATCACCAAACCGACAACTACCACTATACCGACGACTGCAACAACTGAAAGTACAGCGACTAAATCAACACCCACACCAATAACCATGAAATCAACTAGGAAATCGACTTTCAGAAAACCCACACTATTAACAGCAACTACTACTAGACCGACAACTTCAACAACTGAAAGTACTACTACGAAATTGACATCCAAACCGACAAGTCTTACAACTACTCAATCGACATCCATACCAACAACTCTTACAGCTACGCAATCAACAACCATAAAATCAACTAGGAAACCGACTTCCAAGAAATCTACGTCATATTTTACAACTAGAATAAGTACAAGACCTACAGCTACAACAACACAACTCCCGACTTCTATTTTGATAACAACAACCGTTAAAACAAGAAAGCCGACTTCAAGAAAAACTACTCCAAATTTTACCAGCAAGATAACTACAAGAAGAACAACAACTGAATCGAAAACAACAACCAAACCAACAACAATCATAAAAACAACCTTAAAGCCGACTTACAGAAGAGCTACCCTAAAGTTGACACCTAGAATAACTTCTATCAAATCTACAACAAGAACAACTACCCAAAGACTGGAAACCACAACAGCCCGATTTACTACAGTTAAACAATCAACAGCAAAAACCACACAGCTGGGAAAGCCAATAACTAGAATAACTACAACGAAATTGACAACAACCAAACCAACGAAAACAAACATATTGACTACTAAACCGACATCTTACCATGAATCGACAAAACCAACAACAGTATTGACAAAATCGCAACCGACACAATCGACAAATGTGTTCCACTTTCGTACTTCAACATTGGCATCCAGAAAATATTCATTAAGGAATAATTCAAATGGTGAAGTGTGATTTTTCTACTCATAGTATTTCAAGTATGAATATCTGCCTATGTAATAATACATTTTCTACACAGTCGGAAGAAGTATAGGGAAATAAACCTCATTCTTTAATAGTTTTTCTACTATGTACTTAAAAATATTCAAGTAACATTTTTCTTTGTACAAACGCCGGGTTGATAATGTTTGTTGCATGCATACGAGTTTGTGATATTTATTTGTTTAGTAAATTTTTGTGCCCTTTTCACGAATTATGTATAAATAAAGTGAAGTCAGTTTATGACAAACATAAATTTCAATTCAGACGGACTTTTGATAGACATTTTAACATGAATCTGTTCCCATACTCTCATAATTTACACACACAAAACAAATCGCACTAAATGTTTTCATATGTATTGAAACGTATCAAAACATATGTTAAAAACCGAAATTGAAAAACATGGCTTTGTGCTTATAAAAAACATGATAACAGTTTTCTTCATAATTTTATTAAATATAATGGAAGACGTATATATTATTCTATGAATTAAAGTCATGTCTTTCGTGGGGGTCCTAAACATATGAAAAATATAAGAGATACATATGTTTTTTACGTGTTTTTCCAAAAATATGAAAAACAAGTTTTTGCAGAATTTGAAGTTGACCATGTTAATGCAGTATTTAGAAAATTTATAAAATAAATAGGATAATCAAATTGTTATCGGATATTTATATCGTGCACGTAACAAATTTCGTTTTTCTGCACTCGAGATCATAGTTTTGCTATTTGCTCTTTTTGATGGGTAACCTATTTGTGCTGACATTATTTTTAATCACAAACATTCATGCTATTGCTTTTACTGGCTTTAGGTATACCAGGCTGGCATAGTACAACTGACATCTCAGTAAGCCTCAATTTTGTATGCAAGAACAGTCCTTGTAAACATGGTTCTTGTATTGGTGCATATGGCAAATATATCTGTGTATGTATTAATGGTTATGAAGGAAAGAATTGCGATATCGGTATGTTTAGTCTTTAATTATTAAGTAAAAATGCATACAGTTACAATAATAAAAAATATCCTTTGATTGGCAAAATAAATTTTCATCTGCCATAGTAAAGCAAATCTTTATATGCATTCCAAACATTCGTGACGACTTTGATTTTAATATTTTATTGATGGGGATTCTTCACCTACGTTGTCCATCGAAACCAACGAAATACAAACATACTAACTTATAGTTATAATGCATAGATTGTTTATATATGATCACTTTTTACGTTGTATAAGCATTTAATTATTACATGTACAGTTATACAGTTTCTGATTTAATGCCATATCGCGACTGATACATGATGCTTTTGTTGTTTTTTTTAAGATCACGTCGTGTTGCCTAGATACCCAGTGTGTATAAATCAGAAGGCTGCAATGATCTTCTTACCTACGATTGATCATGACATTGATGTAATATTATATTTTCTCATTTGTAGACAAAAATGATTGTCTTGATGATTCTTGTCTGTACGGGAATTGTTTTGATGAAGTAAACAGGTTTAGATGCGAATGTAACATGTTCTTTGAAGGACAAAAGTGTACAAAAAGTAGGTAAACCAAACGATTTCATGTCCAATACCCATGTTTAGACACTTAATCATTAAAACTAATTAACATATAAAAAGTTCACTCATATTTTAAATTTATTTGTAAATGATAATAAATGATTAATAAGTGTAGATATTGCTACTTTAAGGAGTAATGCTTTGATACTACTACAAATTTTATCTTCATTTTTTTATGATTTATTTAATAAGTCACTTTTGTATTTGTGATAATTATCCAGTTTATGATAATGAAAATAATAACTTATGTGGAAAATCGGAGGTCATATATCATTTGTTTGAAAATTGCATCTATTTTGTATTATTTGCCACCAAACCTTAAACATTATTAGTCCTCAATACTTTAAAAACTTGATAAAAGAATTGAAATATACCGGAAATAATGAACCCTAATTGATGCGGGAGGCTTAGCGCGCTACAAAACCTTGCTAACCCACCTTTTATTTTGAAATGCCTGTACCAGGTTAGGACCATAACGGTTGTTTTCCAACTTTCTTTGCAACCTTTATTCATGTAAACAAACACAAATATTTATTGTTACATTAAAGTGAAAACATGGGCAATAGTTGCTGCATCTTTGGGTGCTTTAGCCGTACTACTTCTTACTTGCTGCTGCTTTTGGTGTCTTAACGGGTAAGTAGATCACGAAGTAAACATTCTGTAAAATATTATATTTTCAGCTACATCCTGAAACAATAGCGATCATGTGATATTACTAAAAGAAAATTATGTCTCTGGTCACTGGAGTTACTTTTTTAGAAGAATAAAAAAAGACCCTTGCACTTTGATGAGTCAATATGAAGAATAATCATTTCAAGTTAAAACCTGAAAAAAAATGCACGCTTTAGCTCCTTGCTTCAAACTTTATCGTATTTTTAATTTTAAGGCAGCACACTTTTACATTGATGATGACAAAAATTACTTGTGTCCTTATTGTATGACTTATGATGTACCGTAGTTCTCAACCCCGCATGGGAAGAATTGGGATTGATTTTACATACAGTGTATACATACATTTTTGTAGGTTTGAACTGGTCTGGAGCTGGCATGTCAGTTAACTGCTAGTAGTTCTTAGTACATTTGTGTAATTCATATTCACTTTCTTATTTCCGTTTTATCAAGGGACTCCGACTCTTTTTATCTGATTCTTAAGTGTGTTTAATTGCGTAATATTTTTTTCACAGTGACCATATTTTTTAAGGGGGGAGTGCTGAAATCACACCAAAGTATGTTAAGCTCGCCGCATTTTTTTTCACCTGTCCAAAGTCAGGAATTCTAGCCTCTGTATGTCTTCTTTCATATTCACCTTTATGTTTATGTTATTTGAGTATATAAGGGCAACTCTTTTGCTGTACCTGTATATAATGATGTTTTGGGGCTAGCTGCAGCCTGCCTTGTGTTGTGAGATTTCATTGTCATTCACCGAAGACCAATTTGTGGCTTTGTGCTGACATTTTTCATGCCGGTGGGATTGTTGTCGCTTTTGCATATTAACCATATCTATTCTCTTTATATTTTTAAACATAGTAATTTTTGCATACCCTTTACAATATGTTGTAGACATATTGAATGTCTTAATATCAACCACCTTTAATTCAAAATAAATATGTTGTAATGCAAGTATATTTAACAAAGTAGTAAAAATTAATTTCAGTGTTTTATGTTTCAAAAGTTTAGTATTATTTTAAGGTGTTTGAACAGGAAAGACGATGACAACGAGGAAAAGAAAAAAAATGCTGACAGAAAGGTGCGCCCGAAACCCATGTCGAGGCCAAACGTTTGGATGCCTTATTAACATTGATATGAAGACGTTTCAGTAATTTCTCGTATGAATTAAATGTAATTTTCTACATTTTGTAACTGATGGAACATTCTTTTTATCATACATTTATATTTGTTACAAGTTCTATTTAATATAATATATATATATATATATATCAAGAAAATGAAAATGAAGAAAATCTTCATCGTGGAACAAAACACGGTCTAGAGCGATCTACAGAGAGTGAAGCGGGAGGGTTTCTGGATAAAAGAATTCCGTGTTGTACACCCACACGGAATTAACAAAAAAAAACACATTAAGTTCTTCCTATTTTGTATTTATCACAGTGTAAATTATTTTAATTTTATAGCTCAGTGTTCAAGATCAACACACAACATGTGTCTATAACACAATGTTCAAGATCTTTGTTAACTGTCAATAAAATTTTATACGTAACAGGTATTCACCTGTTCAGGTGGTAAGTTGTGTTCACAGACCATTTACTTTCATACACACTCAGTTTAATTAAGGCACTGAAGAAGGTCGTTTGTTGACTGAAAAATTTGCTCATTACATATTTTATTGTAGTGTATTAACATCTTTATCGGTATCGTTGTACAATCCTTTAGTTTTATATATAAAAAAAAAAAAATTTGTTTGTGCTGCATTGTCATGACTCGACGATCCGATACCCATTAAGTTTGCTGGTCGGCAGATTCCTTCAGACTTTATATATATATATACATATATGCATCTACTTTCACAGGTTGAATACAATTTAAAAGTTTATGTTTTCCCACACTTTATTTTAGTGTTACTTTTTTGTAAAGTATAAAATGCTTTCCTATTGAAAAACGCTTTTATGGATTACCCAAGTTATTTTAAAATTCTCGAGTGTTTAAATCAGTTTTGGCAACTGTTTTAGGTATATAAAGCGTAAGAAATTATTTTTCACTTTGATGATAATACGGGGTCAAATGTAATATATCACAACAGTGATCACTTAAATTTGTTTTTTCCATCTCGAAGTAGTTTATCAAATCGTATTAAAGCATAGTATATATGGTGATCATGTTATGCGTCCATTCCAAGTTCTTCTCTACAACTATTCTGAAATGGTCAAATGGAATTCGATGAAATTTGCACACATTAGCCTGACGATTCCATTGTCGCCTATTTGAATCTCTGAATAGCAGGTTTAAAAAAAGATATTATTTGTTATTCGACGATCAAACGATTTTGTTTTTTTGTTTTTTTTGTTTTTTTTTTGGGGGGGGGGGATTTTCTACTCCGAAAAAATCCCAGATCTTTAAAATTAGGTATAGGTTGATGCCATTGTACACCTTTAATTTGCATAAGTAAATGAAAAACTTTCTGTTGCACAAAAAGATGGATTTTGTCATTCGCTGGCCAGTTTCCTTTTCACAGTTACTTGATACTACAACAGTATTTTATATGTGAAAATATAATTTGCCTTGATAAGCATCACACTGAATTAGAACAAGTAAGTCATGCCTTACAATTTAGATTTCTTTCAATCAATCTAACAAAAAAAAGTTTTTATCTTGTACCTTAGAAATGCAATACAGATAAATATATATATATATGTGTGTGTGTGTCAGAAAAATGCCCAACGATGTTAGAACTGTCAAATTTGCGATGCAATTTGGTCGTTCCCTCCGCGGGACTCGAACTTGTACCTCTGTGACATCTATGGCAACACCGCATGCACAAAGTTCAGCGCCCTAGACCACTCGGCCAGCTAGGCTATATAAAAATATAGCTTTCGCTGGCTGGGTCATTCCTCCTCGTAGGATTAATCTAGGGCTAAAACTAAGTACACGTTATATGGTAGTACGGGACAGTTCATTTTTAGATGTTATTATATAGCATAGAGGATCAAATTAGTGATGCATGTCACAACGGTGGGAACGACCACAAATTTGCATGGTAAATATATATATGGACATATATAAAACAAATGTTACTGTAGAATTTCTGGAGTTAAATGTATGCTTTGTACTTTGTTCGTGGCGTAACATAACGATGTACCTTTACTTTGATTTTTAGTTTCAATTTTATTGTTTTGTTTGTTATTTCTGTCTTAGTTTCCTTGCTTCAGTACATTTTTAGTATGATGTTTTGGATGTTTGAATAAAATTTGATAGTACGCTAATATTTTCATGTTTATTTTGAATTTATCTCTTGAACTTTTAACTTCCTACTCCTTGTCGTATTTAACGATAAATGTTCCATTTACATAAAAGTGACAAGTGCCTGGTAGACTTGTGGAATGTAATCTAAATTAACTTATATTTCACATGAAATATTTATTTCCCGTGCTCATTTTATAGCGTTTTAAACCAACCTTCCCTTCCAATAAGTATTGAACTGCTGCTGTCGTGTTTACTTTTCACAACTGTGTTACTTTTACTTGTAGATCTACCACAACGTTTTTCTTGAAGGAATCCTTGGCAGCGGGTTTACCAAGCCAATTATAATTCCAAACCGTGTTTGGTGTTGCAATATCAAATTACCATTGTCTTTGTCATGACACTAAAAAGAACAATCATGCATTTCCCGATATAGTGGCATTGTTGCAGTTTGGTAAATGTTAGCATTAAATAGGCCATTCTTGAAGCTGTAATGGTTTGCAGCAGCAAAATTTGGAATATTCTCTATTGGTTTTATCCTTCAATGTCTAACTGTATCAAGTATTTTACTTGTTTGTCTAATCCATTGAGGTTCATTTAGTTTACAATTGAGTAGTGAAATGTTGAATGCTTCATTACAATATTGACAATTAAAAATGTTGAATAATTTCAATGACAAATTATCAGGTAAATATTGCATCGTCAATCGTAATTGTAATGTTTTGTTTGTATTGAGGTGAGATCTCTGACGACTGTTAGGAATGTTTTTTTTTTCGAATGAATGGAATCGAAGAGTTGAATATGGTCATGCGTAGGTATATTTTTCTGTTGTTATTAGCTGAAGTAGTCCGATAGAGAATGTAAATATTGCTTTCATCTCTTATAATTGAATTTACTTCAATAATCATCCGCACAAGGCCTTTAAGAGCATAAGAGAATAAAAGGTCATATTCTGCTGTCGTAAATTTGGTAAAACGAAATCAAAACACTATTTTAATGATTGATGTTTACAGAAGAGAGGTCACATACATTAAAAATAATTTCAATAATATTCTCCTAATAATCAGTTGTTGAAACACTTAAAAAATTGCCGTTAAAATAATCCCGATTGAAAAAGCTTGATATGTGTTTATTTTAGAAATAGAGTAACTGTAGAATCGGAGAAGTAAACCTACACTGTTAAATAAATAAGAATAACATAGAAATGGTTATAAGTTTTAATTTGGTTACTGGGATAAAGCACAATTTGTATTCTTCAAACTAAATTCTACCTTTTAGGTTGAGTACATGAGATACAAACCGAGCATACGTATAGCATATTGGGAAACAATTCTGTAGCATTTTGAAACAGTGACAACTTCGACAAAAATCGGTATGGGATTTGTCATTTTTCATACTTCAGATTCTATGGCTTCGGTGACATCTTCAATTTCATGGCATTTTCAAAGCCTATTTAAAACTGAGTGTCAATAAGGTAAGAATTATTCATTGAACTGAATTATGTAAACAAAGCATCAATCAAAATATTCATCCTCTAAAATATTGAAACATCGCAAACAAGGGTAAACCCGACGATATAGCAGTAATTTGATCAATTTAAGAACAAATAATAACATAAACACAGAATTGGACAGAACATTTTCTTTTTTTTAAATTCCTGCAGTCTTACACATACAAAAATAACCAAAAATATTGTGTCAAACCTTTCAAGGACGGACCTATTATTATTATCAGGTCTCAGTCTTGTATTCTTTGCCCCATAGGCTTCTATAGTATAGCTTAAATTTCCTTATTTTTTTTTTTAAAATAGACAAGGAGTTTCAATCTAACTTTTGACCATGTTTTTCAATTAGGGAAATGTCAAAAATAATTTTTAGGTCCATTTTAGGAAAAAAGGCTCGAACTTTGGTACATCAAGACATTTCAAACTAAATATTTTCTACTTTCACTTTTATTTTGAGTTCATAAGATGGACCCCTTTTCTGAAGCATTATTTTTCATGAAAATACTGTTTTTCCTCCAGAACAATTTGAAAAGGCAAAAAGGAGGCGCACTATATTTTTAGTCTCTATGTTTTGACGTACACCCGCTCAGTAATATGTAATACTAGACTGATACCTATTACTTATAAAAACGTTTGCATATCTTTGAATATTTTGTTTTTGTATAACTGTGTTCAATTTCCAACTTAAAGACAAACTATCACTTTCACCCTGCTTTCCTGTGAATTTTTGTTCTAATTTTCATATAGGTACCCCTTAACAGTATTATGTCAAATATCTCAATTTTGCAAAAAAGACAAGTTTTGATAAGAAATAATTTAGTTACCAATTTAAACATTAAAAATGGTCCGTATTAATAAGACAAATGCCGTAACTATTCTATGAATACCGAATTGTTTCAAAATCTCAATTTGTTTTGGCCCATATTCACAAAAAGTAAATAATAATTTGATAATTTAAAATCTTCTTACTGAAACAGCCAATTGCACGAAGTTGAAGTTCTTGTTTACAGAAACGTAAAATAGAGTCAAAATGTTGTATACTTATCATTATTTTAATGAAAACGACATCTTTGTTCCAAAATATTGCTGATTTTCAGTCAAATTTGGTACCCGGGGCATGTATAAATGTACTCGGTAATTGCAAAAAGTATTTCAGAGACGCAGATAGATATTTTGCAAGAACAATAAATAACATACACAGAAAACATAAAAATGTCTACTTACTTCACTAACTATTGAAGAAAATTCATATATGTCATTACAACCAATTTTAAGATAACAAAAAGATAACAGGTCTGTACATATTGATTACTGTGCTTTGTGCAATAAGTCATTGCAAGTTATTACTTGCTCATGGTAGTGGGGAAAAGATTTAGCTAAAAGATGATTGGGATCAGGCAGAGATATTTCAGAACGAACAGCTCTAGTATGCAAGACTCAGAGGTACCTCCTTTCTCTGAACATGAAAAAAGTTGAGGTTTCAGTTGATAAGGGTGTTAAAGAGACGACTACATAGGACGAACAAATATTAACTATGAAAGCTACAACTTCCCATATGACGCAAACAGGCTGTTTACGATTAATAGAATCAACGGTTTTTACAGAGTCTCTAAGGCTAGGCGCTCTGCCCACAGAGCAACTGGGATGTGTGCCCCAGGTGGTGGAATGGGGTACCCCTGGCGTGTTGCATGCTGGAGTTGTCAGGCTATAATACGGAAAACCTGACCGCAAACCATAGTGGTGCACCGTGTTGGGAAAGATGCCACGTTCCTTGCACGTTAAAGAACCCTGCTGTGGTATTCGATAGGAGTAGGAACCTTTGCGCTCCGCCACAGGAGGCTAAATTGCCCGACCTTACCCATTCCCCCTTTTTCCAGTGGCAATCAAAATTAGTCGACCCTATTATCCTTGTGACCCATCCTTTTTTTTTCATTTCATGTTTCCTTTTATCATCCATTTCATGTTCATTGTCTGAATATAGCTGAAATATTGCTGCTCGGACGTTAAACCCCAACAACAGGCAAGTCTAATGTAGATGATTAACACTTATCCCTACTGTATCCAACAGTGTAAAACGTTTCGTTAGTACATTCTTACTGAACTTCCAAAGTCAAGAGCCGTTAAATATGTCAAAAATAAAACAAGGCTTTAGCAATATTTCAGCTATATTCAGACGATGAACATGAAATTGATGATAAAATGAACATGAAATGATGATGAAATGACACAAGGACAACGGGGTTGACAAACTTTGATTGCCACTGGAAATAGGGAGAGATGGGTAGGGTCGGGCAATTTAGCCTCCTGTGGCGGAGCCCTATGGTTCCTACTCCGGGAGAAGACCACAGTAGGGTTCTTTAACGTGCGAGGAACGAGGCATCTTTCCCAACACGGTGCACCACTATGGTTTGCGGTCAAGTTTTTCGTATTATAATCTGACAACCCCAGCATGTAACACGCCAGGGGTACCCCATTCAACCACCTGGGGCACACATACCAGTTGCTCTGTGGGCAGAGCGCCCTAGCCCCTGGCTAGTGTTCTGAGCACTATTTAGTCGCCTTTTACGATAAGCTTAGCGCTGCTGCAGGCCTATTCTTTTAAGACTCGGACCTGCACAGGGCTCCTTCAGGACAGACAAATTGCTTATTGCAAAGGCAAAACCAAAAGTCAGAAGACTTGTTATATTAATAACATGTGTGATCCGCGCAAACTTGTCATGTCTCGGGCATGGTAAGGCTATGGTCTTTGAACATACCGTTGAATAAAATATAAATAAAAAAAACCTATAACATTTATCAAGGAAGTTTCTATGGGACAGGTGTATTATTTCAACAAAATATGTGTTTATTTTAAAATTATAAACTCTTTGGGTTGGATTAAAAATCAATTTATTTCAACATTTCAATAATTATTCTGTGTTTATGAAATGCGTTGCTAGTTATTTGATAAAAAATATGCGTCTGTTGCACTTTTAACTAAATCTATCATAGGAATAAAATTAAATATATTATAACAAGGAGATTTGATGTTGTTTGACATTGTAATGTGCAAACTTGAAATTTAATAGAATCTGAGTACGTCTTGAAATATGAATTCCTTTTTGGTGTTTACGTGTATCGTTTTCAATGCTGCGAATGTAAATGGAAGTTGTGTTGGTAAAATTTGTCACACAATAGGATGGAGTAATTGGTCAACGTGTGATCAAACTTGTTCTAGAAGCCGACAAAAGTCAATCTGTTGCCCTGATGTACACTCTCAAACGTTAGATACCTGTCTGCGCAGCTGTAATATATCAAAAACATCGTGGAATCATAATGCTGTAGAAAAGGAATTTTGTAACTATTGTCAAAGTGATGGTCTTTGTTGTAACGGTAGGTTTCACCAATTTTTATACTTTCAGTTGTTGATTGTGATTTTCCTTCTATGTACTGGATTCCTATACTCCACAAAAATCCATACAAACAACGTTTCATGGCTCGATCTGCAAAATGTACCACCAAACATCTTTCAAAACTTTTTAACTTCTATACTCACAACTGTCAAAGAGGGTTTACAGTCCTACCACAATACTTGTTACTCCCGTAGTGGTATTAATTCAATGTGGATCCTGAAAAATTCAAAAGATCTTTTGGAGACAATCAGTTCAAGACTATTATCAGAATATAAAAGCATTAAAACCTATGATTTTTCAAAACTGTATACTTCTATTCCCCATACTCAGTTAAAATCCCGACTTAAAAACATTATATATCGTTGTTTTTTTCCAAAAAAGATGGTACACCTAGATACAAATATATTGTTCTTGGTAGAGATTCCTCATACTTTGTAAGAAATAATTCCGAATTATCTTCCAAATAAACAAGAGGAAGATGTTTACAAAATGCTGGAATTTGTTATATATTTTTAACATATTTGTCCAGTGTGGTGGACGTGTTTTTCTACCCCGGACTTGACTTTTTTATGAGCACCTCGGCGGGTGTTTCTAGAAAAGCAGAGGACGCTTACCCTACCGGTGGACCTGGTCCATGCTCCCAGTTTTTAGTGGAGTCCGAGTTGCTCATTTACTTTTGTTACTTTGTATGTATGATTTTAGTTACTTTATGTTCTTTGTTGTGTATGTCTGTTTTTCATGTCTGGTCTTTATCCCTGGATTACATTCTTTTGATTACTGCTATAACCTTGGTTCCCCTTGATTACTCTTTCAACAAACGGTGGGTATTTCAATGGGAACAAATTGTTCTCCTTTACTTGCTGACCTTTTCCTTCACTCTTATGAGGCTGACGTTATAGCTGATCTGATCCAGAAGGAAGAATATCGTTTAGCTAGATCCTTTAATCTCAGTTTCCGCTATATAGATGACGTATTATCTTTAAACACTCCTAACTTTGGGGATTTAATAAATCGCATCTACCCTAAAGAACTTGAGATAAAGAATACTACAGGCCCCGTGCAGGTCCGGGTATTAAAAGAATAGGCCTGCAGCACCGCTAAGCTTGTCGTAAAAGGCGACTAAATAGTGCTCAGAACCCTAGCCAGGGCGCTCTGCCCACAGAGCAACTGGAATGTGTGCCCCAGGTGGTGGAATGGGGTATCCCTGGCGTTTTACAAGCCGTCTGGAACAGGGTTATGTTGCTATAAGATTGAAGTCATCACTACAGAATTTCTATGGTCGTCATCATGAACTCGTGGATCGTTATGGTGTATCCATCTGCACCATGAAAACTGATTTATTCAATTCATCCTTTCCTCGTTTTTCTACCCAAGACTTGACTTTTTATGAGCAACTCGGCTGGTGTTTCTAGAAAAGCAGAGGACGCTTACCCAATCGGTGCACCTGGTCCATGCTCCCAGTTTTTAGTGGAGTCCGAGTTGCTCATTTGCTTTTGTTACTTTGTATGTATGATTTTAGTTACTTCATGTTCTTTGTTTCCATGTCTGGTCTTTGTCCCTGCATTATATTCTTTTGATTACCGCCCCGTACAGGTCCGGGTGTCAAAAGAATAGGCCTGCAGGAGCGCTAAGCTTGTCGTAAAAGGCGACTAAATAGTGATCAGAAACCTAACCGGGGCTAGGCGCTCTGCCCACAGAGCAACTAGGATGTGTGCCCCAGTTGGTGGAATGGGGTACCCCTGGCGTGTTACATGCTGGGGTTGTCAGGCTATAATACGGAAAACCTGACCGCAAACCATAGTGGTGCACTGTTTGGGGAAAGATGCCACGTTCCTGGCACGTTAAAGAACCCTGCTATGATATTCAATAGGAGTAGGAACCTGTGCGCTCCGCCACAGAAGGCTAAATTGCCCAACCCTACCCATCCCTTCATTTTATCTTGTAGCAATCAAAATTTTTCGACCCCATTATCCTTGTGTCCCATCCCTTTTTTCATTTCATCGTCATTATTTCATGTTCATTGTATCATCCATTTCGTTAAACCCTAACAACCAACATTTTGATTACCACTTTAATATCGGTTCCCTTGATTACTCTTTCACAAGATTGTCTTTACTCAAATAAGAAAAAGCATATAAAGGAACGTTACAGACTGTTTCATATATATATATATATATATATATAATATATTGCGAGAAATTCGTTCAAAGGTGATGCATTCAGGGATTAATCAATTTTTATTTCTTAATCTCAGTAAGAATTTTATTTCATTTACGATTTTTGTTGCACTATATTGTAGAATGTTTGCTTTTTAATGAAATATGCAAGAATTTAATTAAAACTAACTGAATTGTTTAATTAAGGTACACAAGAAGAAATTCAAACATTTCACGGACCCGTCAGTTCAGAAAACACATGTAGTAGTAATCTTTGTAGAAATGGAGTTTGTATTGCAGCATCAGTCAGTTACATCTGCGTATGCATAAGTGGCTTCAAAGGCAAATATTGTGAAACAGGTTTGTTCTATATTTGAGATTGAATTTGTTCTTATATATTCCTAAACAAAATCAGGTTAACCGAATATGTAGTACTGTAATATTGGTATATGTATATAGAATGGAATGCTTATTTCAGTTTCTTTAACTAGTCATTTTTTTTGTAGAATATGACGCGTTATTTGCTGTTAACGTCAATGTCAAGTAGGATGCCGCTAATACCCAATTAACCCGGAAACTACAATAGGTACGATCAGTATTGGCCACATTTGTAGAGATTTGAAGTTAATAATTTCATTACATCATGATTAGTTCATTCTTACAAATATTTCGCAGACAAACTCGGAGGCTGTATTGTATTCGTATCGATGTCAAATTCTTTTTTGTCCCATTTAGACAGAAACGATTGTTTGGATGATAATTGTCTTTATGGAAAATGTGTAGATCTTGGGGATGGATTCAGCTGCGAGTGTAACATTTTATTTGAGGGGAAAACATGTTCTAAAAGTAAGTATCTTGTTTTATAATGTGTAGTTGTGTTTTTACTATAAAATTATACAAGCTTATAACCTGTTAAAATTTTGCATGCTATAGAAGCAACTCTACAAATTTCGTAGATATACAACTTAATTATGTATGAATGATTAATGAAATGTTGTATCCTCCACCAAACAAATTATTGTTTAAAATAAAATGTATGCTTTTATTTTTATCGTGTAAGATATGTTTCACAACTTTAGACAGTTAATTACAAAAACATTTCTTAACAAAAAAAAAAAACAAAAAAAAAAACAGAAACAAAAAAAACAAAAAAGCAAAAAAAAAAAAAAAAAAAAAAAAAACACGCTAGACCATTCGATGTCTGTACTTACGTTGCACTGCAGCTTTGAAGAAAGTTGTTGAGGTAAATGCAAAGAAGACGTGTTACGGTCAAATATACGGAACAAATGAACATAATTGTCAAAATTTCCTGATAATAAGCACAACTACGTGTGGTTTTTTTGCCACATAACAAATTTTAGGAATTTCTGTCGAATACTTTGATTTGAATTGCGATGACAGACTGAAGTGTTACTTACGGACGGAGTGACATAAATGCTCCCGCCTTTAGCGACGCAGGCAAAACGCAACAATATGGAACACACGAGTTTTCACACAAAATTTACAAAGCACTTGACCAGTCCATCTGAGCGGTTCCAGTTTCTTTAAGATATAATCATATTCAAAAAGCATAAAATGCGATATAATTACAACATATAATTATGCTTCATCATAAACCCTTCCACATAAAACACATCAAAATAGTGTTAACTAAATGTTTCGAAAATGCAAGTGGAATGTTTTTTTTATTTTTAATTTTATATAGTTTTTAATCGTTTCAGTGAAGGCTTGGGCGATAGTTTCTACATCTGTAGCAGCTTTATTAGTGCTTGTATTGACATGTTGCTGTTTGTACGGCATAGCAGCGTAAGTATTCATCCTGAATAAAGCAAATAAAACAGCATTTATTGACGCTAGTTTAAATTCATTAGTAGTTTATTTGTATTAATTTTGCGGACCATTAAAAATCTTATGTTTTTTTTTTTATCTTGACACACCGTTGTTCCTGTTGAAACCGCAAACGTATGAATAAGTCGTCAATGAACAGAAAACACAAAAGTCATTAAACTGAAAGATGATTAAATTTGTCAAACTAATGTTAGAATAATCAAGGAACCGAGATTATAGCGGTAATCAAATGAATGTTATCCAAGGACAAAGACCAGATATGGAAAACAGACATACACAACAAAGAACATGAAGTAACTAAAATCATACATACATGTACAAAGTAACAAAAGCAAATGAGGTACTCGGACTCCACTATAAACTGGGAGCATGGATCAGGTGCAACGGTAGGGTAAGAAAGGGAACGGAATAAAAATATATCACTTATATTGAATATTTACTACATTTGACAGTACATTGTTAGATTGTATAGCTCAAACATTGACAAATATCATCTCATGTCTTTTAATTTTTAGATGTCAGAAAAAGGAAGATAAAAGGAAAATATCTAAACAAACTCGGAAGGTTGCTAGGCCAACACCTATGACAAAACTTAATGCATGGATGGAGCAAATTGGAATTTCAGAAGTATAGTTTAGAGGATTCATGTCATAACATTTGTTTTGTTTACCTTTCTGTAGTTTAGGAGTCAGAGGGATTTTGTTCGGTACCTACCGACTTCTTAGTTATATTGTTAAATATCTCCCTGGCTGGAGCTTTGTTTAATTACCAATATAAATGTCTGAGTATATAAGGACAGATTACTGAATCGCTTGTAAGAGAAAAAATATTCACACGTGATTTAAGTGTATGTTTTTTTTCAAAACAGGTATTTATGTTGTTGTTTTTCCGCATATAATTGACAGAATAACAATATTAACGTTTCTTGATATCCTTATATGCAAGAAAATATTTTTGTATGTTTTACTAACCCCGAAATGAG
Source organism: Perna viridis (assembly GCA_037379345.1). Classification (NCBI taxonomy): domain Eukaryota; kingdom Metazoa; phylum Mollusca; class Bivalvia; order Mytilida; family Mytilidae; genus Perna; species Perna viridis. Next base: position 66,619,621 of record CM074511.1, on the reverse strand, counting down.
TCCAAACAAAACATGCTTTGGGAGAATGCATGATAACTTACCGTTTCTAGTATGAATGAAACTTTAATAAAATTCTGCAATAGAGATAATTGACTTTTAATTAAAGTTGATTAAAGTTGTAATCAGGTTTGGGTATTTTATTGTTAAGTACTTTTGAACTGTGTGAACTGTGTAAAGCAGAACGAAATCTGATGTCAATATGTTATATTCTTTAAGAAGTTGTATAAGAAGGACTTTTTTAAAATTTAAAACCTCGAGGGCAATGATGACCAAATCCTCAATTGAATTGATAGTAAGATAATCTAAGTCATATGATGTCATGTAACATACTTCGTAAAAAAACGAGACCAAAAATAAATTTGCAACAAAGACATTGGTCATGAAGGTTACAACTTGAATTAACTAAAAATTCATTTTTGGTTTTCCAAACAAGGTGTATTAATGTAAGAGTAATCAAGGGAACCAAGGTTATAGCGGTAATAATTAGAATATAATCCAGGGACAAAAACCAGACATGGAAAACAGACATACACAACAGATAACATAAAGTAACTAAAATAATACATACAAAGAAACAAAAGCAAACTCGGACTCCACTAAAAATTGGAAGGATGGATCAGGTGCACCGGTAGAGTAATCGCCCTGTGCTTTTCTAGAAACACCTGTCGAGTTGCTCAAGGAGGTCAAATCCGGCGTGACGAAAGAGGAAAGAAAAACTATGACACGTTGAATAAACCAGTTTTCATGGGCAGATGAATACACCGTAGTGATCCACGAGTTCATGATGAGGACCATAAAACTTCTGTAGTGATGACTTCAATCTTGTAGCAACGTAACCTTGTTCCAGTAGCCTATTTGTTAGAATTCTAGCGCGATACAAAAGTCTCGGCAAGCTCTAGTATAACGTATGAAATGTGATATAAACACTCCATACACAGGTGCTGAAGGAATGTTGCCACAGATGGAAGGAATGTTACCAATTATGAATGAAAAGTCATCACGTTTGTCGTAATGGTTGGTCAATAGTTTTTCTTAACCATCGATTTCTAAGTGTAGGTCAAGATACGAAGTTGACCTCACAGTGTCTGTAGTATTGTTCATTTTTCAAAAGGAAAGAAAACTTCAACAATGTCAGATCAACAGGCCATTAGAGTATTCAATTATTTGACAAACACCAATGCAATATGATTCTGCATGTAATAAGTCCAAATGGTTTTGAAAATGTTCTTTTACTATATCTTATGCACTAGATGAGTCGACGATCAGGACACATTCATATGGCTTCATTAAACTTAATAATACTTACCAGCAACCAAAGCATTAGCACACGATACATGTGACCGCAATAAACAAAAATGCCTACATGCGGCGATTAAAATTTCCATTGAAAAGTCGTTAAGTATACATTGCCACATGACCTTAAAAGCTATTATCACAAAACTTCATTTGTTATGCTTCATTTTATAGCAAAATATTTAATGCAACACACATGAGAGAACAGCATAACAGTAATGTAAAAACCTAACCAATTCACTTCTACTTCTTATTTCTTATGGTGGTGATGAGAGGTTAATATTTGAAAAAAACACAACATAAGCAGTATATGAATTTACAAAATATATGATTGGTATTTCTTTCATACTTAGAAACAGCTTCAGACCACGAAACCAGTCTTAGTTTGTTATGACGTTATTGCACTTTTGAGATAAAGGTCGTATAGATTGCAAGAGTTATCGTTCTTAATTTGGTTTGATGGGGTTATTTGTAGCGGGAGATGAATGTATTGCTTTCTAAAAAATCAGATCTGAATATAGCTTACAGTCACGTGAAAAAATACAATATACCATATGTAGACAAAAAGGTAAAACTTGTCCTGTGGGTTTTTCTTCACCGCGAAAAACTTATACATTAGGCAGTGTTTGAATTTTATACTGACTGATACTCTAAAGCCATGACACATTTGAAATTAAAACAAAATGTGTAGACAAAATGTAATTAAATTATAATCCTGCAAACTATATGAATTCGATTATTCATCAACAATACAAAAGAATACATAAAACATGTGTTGTAAATTAAGAATGATGGACTTGGTTTTATAGTGGATTGATTGTTAGGGTTTAACGGACGATGAACATAAAATGGATGATAAAATGAACATGAAATGATGACAAAAATGGGATGGAACACAAGGATAATGGGGTCGACAAATTTTGATTACCACTGGAAATAGGGAGAAGTGGGTAGGGTCGAGCAATTTAGCCTCTGTGGCGGAGTCCTATGGTTCCTATTCCGGGAGAGAACACCACAGAAGGGTCCTTTAACGTGCGAGGAACGTGGCATCTTTCTCAACACGTTGCATCACTCTGGTTTGCGGTCAGGTTCCTTGCACATTAAAGAATCCTGTTGTGGTATTCGATAGGAGAACCTTTGCGCTCCGCCACAGGAGGCTAAATTGCCCGACCCTACCCATCTCTCCTTTTTAACTTGTGGCAATCAAAATTTGTTGACCCTATTATCCTTGTGTCCCATCCTTTTTTTCATTTCATTATCATCATTTCATGTTCATCGCTTGAATGTAGCTGAAATATTATTGCTCAGGCGTTAAACCCCAATAATCAATCAATCAATCAATCAATCATATTTCATATTTTGGTTGATATAACAGTTGTTCCTGTTTACACATGGCTGATAACTATCTGAATCAGAAAGGTGTTTTAATCAAGGGTTTTATATTGGCAATTGCGTGTTCATTATGAGATAGATGTATTTACCTGTGCACAATACATGTATGTAAAGCAAAGATGGAAGCTGATAAATATGAAAAAAATACTTATGTTCTTTAATTATGTCCCCGTGCAGGTTCGGGTGTTAAAAGAATAGCCCTGCAGCAGCGCTAAGCTTGTCGTAAAAGGCGACTAAATAGTGCTCAGAACCCTAGCCAGGGGCTAGGGCGCTCTGCCCACAGAGCAACTGGGATGTGTGCCCCAGGTGGTGGAATGGGGTACCCCTGGCGTGTTACATGCTGGGGTTGTCAGGCTATAATACGGAAAACCTGACCGCAAACCATAGTGGTGCACCGTGTTGGGAAAGATGCCACGTTCCTCGCACGTTAAAGAACCCTGCTGTGGTATTCGATAAGAGTAGGAACCTTTGCGCTCGGCCACAGGAGCCTAAATTGCCCGACCTTACCCATTCCCCCTTTTTCCAGTGGCAATCAAAATTTGTCGACCCTATTATCCTTGTGACCCATTCTTTCTTTTTTTTCATTTCATGTTCATTTTATCATCCTTTTCATGTTCATTGTCTGAATATAGCTGAAATATTGCTGCTCGGACGTTAAACCCCAACAAACAAACAAACAATCTTAAATGATGAATTTTCTGTTGAAGTTTAGTAAATATCTTAACAAATAAAGTTGTGATATAAACCTAAATTTCAATGAAAAACTTTTTTACAATTTTGTTTACATGTAGACAAGTGAATAATTATGACTAATTTTAAAGATATTACATTTTTACCAGTAAAAATGAATACTATATCATATTATTACTATTTGGAATGAACACAACATTATACTTTCATACTGCACCTTTTGTGGATTTATTATCATACACTATTACCGCACGAAACATCGGAAGAATTATTATAATACTTTTACCATTCAGAACAGATGTCATATAATACTGTTACATTTCAGAACAAATATTCTATAATAATTTTATCATTCAGAACAAATAATATATAACACATTTACTATTCAGAACAAATGTTACATAATATTTCTACTTTTGTTTTAATAAATAATAAATATTTATATTTGTGTATTGGTTTTACCATTTTGAATAAAAGTAGCTTTATGTTCTTTTACAAAATTTATATTTCTAAAGACCAATGTAATTCAAATTTACCACAGATATGTATTATACTCAGTTAAATTTTAAATATTTCACATCTTTGAAAAAAAAGGAAATATATGAAAAATCCTATGTAGACATGAATGAAAATGAGAAGACATGTTGTTTATTCCAAAGAAAATTTATTATGTAACAAAAGATTCTTTATTTATTCATAAATTTATTTATGTGATACTAATTCTGATGCATCGGTACTTTTATTATGCATTTGGAAAATATATTACATAAAATATATTCCAATTGGAAGTTTTGTTCTATAATGAATTGTCTTCGGAATAAATATTATGGTGGAACTTTTATTCCGTGACAATGGGCACTTTCAAGTCGCCTTTTACGACAAGCTTAATGTTGCTGCGGGTCTATTTTTTGACACCCGGACCCGCACAGGGCGTTTTATAGTGGACAAGTTCACAAAAGTCAGCAAAATGATCTAGCCGACCTGCATACTAAACAAACCTGAAATCTTAAAATATATAATAAAACACATATATGTAATACTTTAACTCTTTCGAGCTCACCTGACCAACGGTCCATTTGAGGTTTATATTTTCATCACGGTAAGTTAGTCGTCATTTCTCAACTTTGCTTCATTGGGTATCACGATCATTTACAATGTAGTTGTTTTATTTTGTGATTATTATTAGAAATTCGTAAAAATGGAGATGCAAGTTCAAATACACAGAATTATATAAGATTATGTAATATAGATATGTGAAGTATACATGGAATAATGTTAGATTAGATAAAAGAGGATGTAATGTCTCTATAAACAAAGGTTACTGCTCGATTACATTAAAGGGAGAAAAGAAGCATATCTTTACATATGATAATGTTAGATGAGATTGGAAGATTACAAGTCTCTCTATACAAAGGATAATGAAAATGTTTAAGATTTGAGGTCTCTCAATATATATGATAATGTAAGGCTAGATAATAGGGAGAGGTGATGTCCTATCACATTCACATGTACAGCAAAGGCGTTTTTTTATATTGTTTGTAAGAATAGCCTTTTAACTTGGGATTTTAAACTCCGTAGTTTCATCGTCTTAAGGTTTTTTTTTACACTTTGATTACAGTATCTTACATACAAGAGGTAAACTTCGTTTGTTTTCCTTCCGATACACCACAAAAAAGATTCTCTTGGATATTTTATATAACAAGCTATAAAAAGAACCGTATAATACATTTTTAACGAAGAGTTATTCAAAGAGAGGACTTCATATTAGAAACTTCATATACTTTTATGATCTATAATCAGTTTTTAGCAAAGGTTATCAAGGACATATCATTGAACTGTGGCAATTTACGCTAGCAGTTTTGTATTTTGCTTTGTTTTGTTTTTAATTCAATACAATGTATTTAAAATTTTTTTTTTATTCTTGTCAAAATTGTTTTCATCCTGATTATCAATCAATCGATCACTGTATGTTAACGCTAAAATAAGCTAAGATTTCAAAAATATTTTGGTAACTATTAACCAAATCACAGTTTGATAATAAGAGCTTTTTAAAAATAGCTAAGTAAATTACGATATTTCAAATCAGATTATCTAAAACACAAACGAAGAAATGAATCTGTTTATACTACTTTTATGTTGCTTCGTTATCCATTTTGTTCAAGGGTGCGCGAGTGGTCAACGTGATACATGTGAAGTATTAGGCTGGGCACCCTGGTCTAATTGTAGCAGTAACTGTGGTACAGGCATCATGAAAAGATCGAAATACATATGTTGTCCTGCAAGTTATTTGAATTTGGATAAATGTCTTAAACATTGTAAGATACAAAAAAGGTGGTGGAATTCTAATGCAGTTCAAGAAAAAGTATGTGGAAATTGTCATAATCGAGGTCATTTTGACCAAGTTCATCGGCGTTGTACCTGTCCAAAAGGATTTGGTGGTTCCTGTTGCAATGGTATGCATTATCATTTGATTGCCCTACTTTACTATTTAAAAATGGAACTAAATTCATATTCTCTCTAATAACAAAAATAAAAAAAAATAATAATAAAAAAAAGAAATAATTAACATTCTTCTTTCCACACATATAGTATGACTGCTTTTGTATTTTGTTTCTTGTGTGAATAATTTACCTTTTCTTTTTATTTCAGTAATAGGTTTGTTAGTATACATTCTGCAGATTGTTTTTTTTTCTTTTTAAATTCAGTTAATACATTCTGAATTATAAAATGTTTTGAAACACAATTGTGATGTTGTTTCACTTTTACTGTAAATTAGTTAGACAACGTCGGTTCTTTTAACTAACAATTGTTTATATGGGCCAGAAAAAATCATTTGTATGGTTAAGAACATTATGTTTGAACAAAATACCCAACTCCGCCCTCTTCAATATGAACTTATCGTAAACTCTGTAAAAATGTATGTTCTATGATATGCAAAAGGCCAAATCGATGACTTAGTTTCTTTTTAATAAATTGATGATTTGCTTTTAGAAAACACAATATTTTAGGAGGGTTTCTTTCGCTGTATTTTACTTGCAATTTTTATTACTGTTCACTTTGACTAACTATTGTTAGCAGTTGGTCTATTGATATTAATCTTAAATAATAATTTAGAACTAATAAAGATATTTGACTTTCTTATGGTTATCACACTTCTTTTTCTGGTTATATGATGATTCATTGTCATATAGATATCTATCAAATTTTAAATTTTAAATCAATAGTATAAACTTGTCTGTCATCTTATTAATGTGCAACTGTCAATGATGGTAAATGCAATGGATTGAAAAGTGTCGTCTCTTTCTAATTGTATAAATATGCTCGATCATTTTTTTAACAAAATCTTTTATTAACTTTGATACTCATACAAAGTATTTGCACCTCTGATTTTGTAGAACTTACAAAAGGTTGAGTCACACAATTAACATGTAATACACGAAGTGTTTCAATGACGTCTTAATAATTAGATATACGACATTGATCTTAATCGAATTATAAAATTCATATAACAATCTAAGTTGAAAAACTAACCAATAAACAAATCAATTTTGTGAAAGATGTAAACAACATATTTATACTCAACACAAAAGTTATTATTTTGTTATTCCTATTATCATGTCGTTTTAAATCAAAAACATACAATGACAATCGTTCGACCTTTAGAAGAAACCACCAAGGATCAACAAAAAATTATAGTCATATCCCAACCGTCAAAACGGACGAAAGTAAAAGCCGAAAAAATCGAACGCTACCAAAATATATCTTTTGTCTATTAAATGGATTTAATTGACAATCAATAACATGGCATCGCATTGAATGTAATTGATTTTATGAATTACTTGCATAAAGTTTACGGAAGTGTGATATTAAAGACTTTTTAGATTATGAGAACAAATTGTTGATATCCTGTTCAAAGTAATATCAACGATTATTACTTCCTTAATTGAAATATTGGAATCCTGGCTATTTAATAATAATAAATTTTTACTATAATAGGAACCATGCGATGATGATAACAATATTTTTCAATTATTTTTTTCGTCTGAATATTGCTGAAATATTGCTGCTCGGACGTTAAACCCCAACAAACAAACAAAAACGAACCAATTATTTTTGTATTATGTACATAATGCGTAATGTGATTTTTATCCTGCCCCATCTGTTCCATTTTTGTCAATTAATTTAGCGATTGGTCATTTGACATATGAGATACGTATTTGTATAAACACGTTCATCCTTCAACTAATTTTCCTATGAAACAAATATAGGGGGTCGAAAAATTCATAATTGTATTTGTATAGCAGCATAATATTGTCTACCGTTTATTGTATTCAACATTTAATGCTGAAAACATGTAACCAGTTTTACGTTGCTATCCAAATCATCATCGCTCAAAGGATAACATAAATTAACTTAATCAAGAAGAAATCTTGAGACCATCTGAACTCTAATCAGCAAATCGTAGAAACCCGCGAAAGATTGTTCGGTCATTTAGTAAAAACTTTTGACCAGGTCACACAGACATAATCAAGGAATTATTTGAAAAAAAAATGTCAAAATAACTTTTTCTATAGAAAATAAAAACTGAAGCTTATTAATGTTTGCGTTAAATAATTCAGCATTTACCAAACAAAACCTTTAACTTTTAGCGGAGATAATCTGTAGTAATTACAAAAAAATGTTGTTATATCACATTCATTTTATTAATTGTGTTAGTGTATCATAATTTGCAATTATTTTTGCAATAATATGAAGCAGGTGTATAATGTATGAAGACGAAGTTGAGTACATTGATGTTTCAAATTTAAAAAAAAATAATAATGATTTTACAATTCAACATAATTTAGATCTTCTTGCGATCTTTAATTCAAGATTGATTTCAGAATATAATAGCATTAAAACCTATCATTTTTTTAACACTTTATACTTCTATTCCCCATACTCAGTTAAAATTAAAATCCCGATTCAAAAACATTATACATAGTTGTTTCTAAAAACAAAAAGACGGTACACGATACAACTATTTCTTGGTAGAAACATCCTTTTGTAAAAAATAATTCAAAATCATCTTCCAAATATACGGAAGATGTTTTTAAATGCTGGAATTTTTTTATCAGCAACATATTTGTCGAGTGTGATGGACGCTTTTTTCAACAAACTGTCGGCACTCTTCAATATGAACTTATCGTAAACTCTGTAAAAATGTATGTTCTATGATATGCAAAAGGCCAAATCGATGACTTAGTTTCTTTTTAATAAATTGATGATTTGCTTTTAGAAAACACAATATTTTAGGAGGGTTTCTTTCGCTGTATTTTACTTGCAATTTTTATTACTGTTCACTTTGACTAACTATTGTTAGCAGTTGGTCTATTGATATTAATCTTAAATAATAATTTAGAACTAATAAAGATATTTGACTTTCTTATGGTTATCACACTTCTTTTTCTGGTTATATGATGATTCATTGTCATATAGATATCTATCAAATTTTAAATTTTAAATCAATAGTATAAACTTGTCTGTCATCTTATTAATGTGCAACTGTCAATGATGGTAAATGCAATGGATTGAAAAGTGTCGTCTCTTTCTAATTGTATAAATATGCTCGATCATTTTTTTAACAAAATCTTTTATTAACTTTGATACTCATACAAAGTATTTGCACCTCTGATTTTGTAGAACTTACAAAAGGTTGAGTCACACAATTAACATGTAATACACGAAGTGTTTCAATGACGTCTTAATAATTAGATATACGACATTGATCTTAATCGAATTATAAAATTCATATAACAATCTAAGTTGAAAAACTAACCAATAAACAAATCAATTTTGTGAAAGATGTAAACAACATATTTATACTCAACACAAAAGTTATTATTTTGTTATTCCTATTATCATGTCGTTTTAAATCAAAAACATACAATGACAATCGTTCGACCTTTAGAAGAAACCACCAAGGATCAACAAAAAATTATAGTCATATCCCAACCGTCAAAACGGACGAAAGTAAAAGCCGAAAAAATCGAACGCTACCAAAATATATCTTTTGTCTATTAAATGGATTTAATTGACAATCAATAACATGGCATCGCATTGAATGTAATTGATTTTATGAATTACTTGCATAAAGTTTACGGAAGTGTGATATTAAAGACTTTTTAGATTATGAGAACAAATTGTTGATATCCTGTTCAAAGTAATATCAACGATTATTACTTCCTTAATTGAAATATTGGAATCCTGGCTATTTAATAATAATAAATTTTTACTATAATAGGAACCATGCGATGATGATAACAATATTTTTCAATTATTTTTTTCGTCTGAATATTGCTGAAATATTGCTGCTCGGACGTTAAACCCCAACAAACAAACAAAAACGAACCAATTATTTTTGTATTATGTACATAATGCGTAATGTGATTTTTATCCTGCCCCATCTGTTCCATTTTTGTCAATTAATTTAGCGATTGGTCATTTGACATATGAGATACGTATTTGTATAAACACGTTCATCCTTCAACTAATTTTCCTATGAAACAAATATAGGGGGTCGAAAAATTCATAATTGTATTTGTATAGCAGCATAATATTGTCTACCGTTTATTGTATTCAACATTTAATGCTGAAAACATGTAACCAGTTTTACGTTGCTATCCAAATCATCATCGCTCAAAGGATAACATAAATTAACTTAATCAAGAAGAAATCTTGAGACCATCTGAACTCTAATCAGCAAATCGTAGAAACCCGCGAAAGATTGTTCGGTCATTTAGTAAAAACTTTTGACCAGGTCACACAGACATAATCAAGGAATTATTTGAAAAAAAAATGTCAAAATAACTTTTTCTATAGAAAATAAAAACTGAAGCTTATTAATGTTTGCGTTAAATAATTCAGCATTTACCAAACAAAACCTTTAACTTTTAGCGGAGATAATCTGTAGTAATTACAAAAAAATGTTGTTATATCACATTCATTTTATTAATTGTGTTAGTGTATCATAATTTGCAATTATTTTTGCAATAATATGAAGCAGGTGTATAATGTATGAAGACGAAGTTGAGTACATTGATGTTTCAAATTTAAAAAAAAATAATAATGATTTTACAATTCAACATAATTTAGATCTTCTTGCGATCTTTAATTCAAGATTGATTTCAGAATATAATAGCATTAAAACCTATCATTTTTTTAACACTTTATACTTCTATTCCCCATACTCAGTTAAAATTAAAATCCCGATTCAAAAACATTATACATAGTTGTTTCTAAAAACAAAAAGACGGTACACGATACAACTATTTCTTGGTAGAAACATCCTTTTGTAAAAAATAATTCAAAATCATCTTCCAAATATACGGAAGATGTTTTTAAATGCTGGAATTTTTTTATCAGCAACATATTTGTCGAGTGTGATGGACGCTTTTTTCAACAAACTGTCGGCACTCCAATGGGTACAAATTGTGCTTCTCTACTTGCTGACTTATTCCTTCACTCTTATGAGTCTGACTTTATAGTTGATCTGATCCGAAAGAAAGAACATTGTTTAGCTAGATCTTTTAATCCCAGTCTCCGCTATATAGCTAATATATTATCGTCAGCAAATCCTAGATTCGGGGAATTGATACATCGCATCTACCCCAAAGACCTTGAGATAAAGGATACTGCAGACACTGTGAAGTCAGCCTCATATCTTGATTTACACTTGGAGATCGATGGTAAAGGAAAACTACTGACAAGAGCTTGCCGTAACTTACAATCAGACTTCTGGGACAGGGTTATGTTGTTACAAGATTGAAGTCATCATTACAGATGTTTTATGGCCGTCATCATGAACTCGTGGATCGATACGGTGTATCCACATGCATCTTGAAAACTGATTTTTTCAACGTGTCATAGTGTTTCTTTCCTCTTTCGTCTACTCCAGACTTGACTTTTTATGAGCAACTCGGCGGGTGTTTTTAGAAAAGCAGAGGACGCTTACCCTACCCATTTACCTGGTCCTTGCTCCCAGTTTGTAGTGGAATCCGAGCTGCTCATTTACTTTTTGTACTCTGTATGTATTATTTTAGTTACTTTATGTTCATTGTTGTGTTTGTCTGTTTTCCATGTCTGGTCTTTGTCCCTAGATTACATTCGTTTGATTTCTGCGTCAATCTTGGTTGTCTTAATTACTCTTTCTTCATTGTTTAACAAAATTTCCAAGATATAATCTATGAACATTTTGTTTCTGTTAAAAGAGTTAGTTACGATCCTTACACGATATTACTGCTTGTGTACATAGAGTTTTACTTTGCAAGCTTATATATTCCATTTTAGTTTCATGCTCATTTCAACTTCAATCAGAATGAAATTAGTTATTGTCAGGTCATAGTTATTGATTACCCTATGAAGATTTCGTCCTCTATTTATTTCATAATGAATAAGTCGTCTTTGTTCTGAGTTTAATGTTGTGTTTGTGCTGTTTTTGTTTACTTTTTAGCTTATCAATTCATTGAGACTTGTTCGAATTTAATTATAGTTTTGCTTGTATTCTGACCATTATTTTGTCAATTAAATGTGAATGTTCGGCGTTGATATCTTTTTTTTTATTTCTGTTGTCCGTACATTTCAGTGGCATTGATTCTTAATTGTGTCAAACAGATTTTAAGAAGAAATAAACTGTATGCACTTTATGAAGTTCAATGTTTATTTTAACATACCGTCTTCGAAAATAATTAAATTTAAATTGAGTGAAACTAAAATCCATGAGCTTAGACAAAAAGTTTATGTAACCATAAATGTATGAGAAAGGATATATATTTCATTTACTTCATGAATGACTATTTATTTTATATTATGGGTTTTACATTTCAATAGAAATTGCATTATGAAAAAAGACTTAAATTAGTCTTGGAGAAACCTGGCTTTCTTTTTATCTCCGTTAATATTTGTCTATTAACCTTAGACTGTGAATGATATCACTGGGTAATGTCCTCATGTAATAAAGAACAATCAAACTATAAATTAAAAAAATATACCTTTATAGATTTGTCACTTGTTTCATGCTATCCATAAATCTGCATTAGAAACTGAATTAAAGGAAGCAGGTTATATTTACAGATAAGATTAGTTCTAACCTCTCATTCTAACAGTTCTTTTAAGACTTTTTATCCCATGAATTGAGGTTTTCAAACAAATTTAGAGATTTAGTACTAGGAAAGGTAACAAAGTAGGCAAAAATGCATTCATATTTTAGCTTTTCATGTAATGAAATTGAAATTATTGATGGTCACACACAACAAATACTTTTTCGTTAAGGATTTTTATTTTCTAGAGATTGATAGGCTAAGTTCACATCTGTTCACATTCATTCCGGAATGACAAAAAATAGATACTGCACATGGATTAAAGTAGTCGTTAATGTTTCATAAGTTTTTTTTTTTTTTTTTTTTTTTTTTTTTTTAATTTCTTAGTATGTTATTATATGTATTAGTGATGAATTGAAAGGGTAATCAAGGAAATCAAGGTTATAGCGGTAATCAAAAGAATGTAATTCAGGGACAAAGACCAGACATGGAAAACATGAGCAACTCGGACTCTACTTAAAACTGGGAGCATGGACCCATGAGATGAAGGATACTACAGACACTGTGAAGTCAGCCTCATATCTTGACCTACACTTAGAAATCGATGGTAAAGGAAAACTATTGACCAAACTCTACGACAAACGTGATGACTTCTCATTCAGAATTGTTAACTTTCTTTTCATCTGTGGCAACATTCCTTCTGCACCTTCGTATGGAGTGTTCGTAACACAACTCTTACGTTATGCCAGAGCTTGCTGAAACTACGCAGACTTTTTTATATCGCGCTAGAACTATAACAAATAGGCTACTGGAACAGGGTTACGTTGCTACAAGATTGAAGTCTTTTTATTTAATGGTCGACATTATGAACTTGTGGATCGATATGGTGTATCCATCTGCACCATGAAAAATAAATTTATTGAATGGGTCATAGTTGTCCTTTCCTCGTTTGTCTACCCCGGACTTGACTTTTTATGAGCAACTCGGCTCTGGTGTTTCTAGAAAAGCAGAGGACGCTTACCCAATCGGTGCACCTGGTCCATGCTCCCAGTTTTTAGTGAAGTCCGAGTTGCTCATTTGCTTTTGTTACTTTGTATGTATGATTTTAGTTACTTTCTGTTCTTTGTTGTGTATGTCTGTTTTCCATGTCTAGTCTTTGTCCCTGGATTACATTCTTTTGATTACCGCTATAACCTTGGTTCCCTTGATTACTCGCACAAAGTATGAGGAATCTCTACCAAGAACTATATATCTAGGTGTACCATCTTTTTTGGGAAAAAAAAACGATGTATAATGTTTTTAAGTCGGAATCTTAACTGAGCATGGGACTTATTGGTTAAATTGCCATTTGTTTAACAAGGAAAATCTGAACAACTTTGCTATCTAACAAAAAAACATGATATGTACGTCGCGTGAAAATGAAAGACAAATAGTTCACAATTAAAAAGGGTTTTGGGAAAATCGAAGCTTTTCAAATATGGTTAATTAAATAAATACTAGTAGACTAATGAATGTGTGCAGACTAACGAGAACTCATCATGAGACGGATTTAGATATTTTACCAGTTCTAGCAGAACCGGGTCTTCTGACAATTCTTGTGGAGCTGTTCTAGCAGAGCTGGCTCTACAAGAAAGAATGAAAGTCTTGAACTGTTCTAAGACACATTCAGAACTGTTCTAGAGCTGCCTGACAGTTTGGCTGAGAGATTAGAACTGATCTGTATGTGTGTACCATTGGTATCAAATAAACAGAAAATACCATTATAGTTTCCCGCAATACAACATATAGAGGGAAATTATTGTATTCAGTATTCTAGAAGACCCAATAGTATATTGATCACGTTACAAGTATGGTTTCTAAGCATCTCTGAACCAGTTTTGACGTTGCGAATTTCGTGTTACATGTCGATCATATGGGCTTTGTCATTTTTGATTTTCTGTTAATTGAATTAGACAAGTTTCCTTTATTTTTATTAATATTACTGTCAGAGTAGTTTCTTGAGACGGTTATTGGATTGGGTTGTAACACAGGTTTCCACACCTATTAGATTGTTGGGGACATGTTTTAATTTTTTTTATATAAAAACCAGCGTCCTCTTTGTATGGTGGGCTATCGGCAAACGCATAGAATTTGCATTGTAAATGTGTCTAAGGGTTTATCATAAACACCAGTCATTTGTTAGGATTGAATTTCACTATTAAAATTTAGATATTAAATTTAATGACGTTACAGTAAAATTACAAAATTTGGTCATGCATTATATATTAATTTCTTGATTATTTTTTTAAAATATGTATATATTATATGATGACCTTAATATACTTTAAGAATAATACAATTTAATATTTAGTTTAAGATATGATAACAGATCAAAGCGCAGTAACTCAAACCGTATTCGCATTTCCGTATATAGATACAATTGTTTAGAGTAGAGGGCCAAAAGGAATAACTATTCCAACACATGTATTTACTTTTTAATCACTTAATTGTTAATTTTCAAAGAGCAAATACAGTGGCCACTGCTTGGATTGGAGTCAGAATAAGGTGCCCGATTTGGATGTCATTTCTACGGGCGGACTGTTTCTTTTTAGAGCTGGCACTATTAATGGTTCGGCTCAGTGTGTCGAACTTGTACACTCAGAGGTTGTCCGATTGGTCATTCGTTCTCCACTTGAAATGCATGCGATAACTGCTAAAGGACGTTCAACAAAAAGCAGTTAATCGATCAGGCAACTGCTCAAGTTACATTTCATTAAGACAGAGTACGATATTTTATCTTATCCTTGGTAGTAAAATGACAAATATGAACAGTATGTAGTTATATACTATATAATGACCCTCCGATGAGGTGAATACCCAAAATTTTCAACCCGACTAGGGTTATTTCCCTGAGGGCTTTAGCCCAAGGGGAGTAACCTTAGTGAGATTGACAATTTAGGATATTCACCGCATATGAATGCCTTGATTGTTTTATTATACCAAACAAAACAAAGGCCTGATATAAAAACGCATGGTTTCAAATGTGCAAGGCCATCCTTAAAAAATGGTTAATTTATTGACTGAAAATTTTTAATGTTGGTTGGTGCATTTTTGAACATGTAGGTGAATATTTTTTTCTTTTTTTATTTTAAAAAGAAATAAGAAAAAAAGAATAAAACATTTCTGGGAAAGACTTTGAATATTACATTTTTGATGAGTCTGCTGTTGTTAAATAGCAAACAAACATTTTTTCTATGGTTTACTTAAGTTACACGGTACACTTTTTTTATTTTGTGTTTTTTATACTTTGTTCTCATTCGACGATTTTTCATTCTGATCTCTGATTCATGTCTATGGGCTTTTACAGATTAGTGATAATACCAGTTCATGTATATTTGTGTCTTTAATGATTAACCTAATTTTAAATGTCACTATCAAGAAAAGTCTACAAATATGGCTCCTCATGAACATTTTCTGTCTTTTTATTAAAATTAAAGTCACCAAATCATGTTCATGTACAAACACGTACATTTGTATTTATGCATTTTCCCATTTCCATATATACCCTTTCACGATAGCTGCGGAGCTGTTATGTTCCGATGGGAATTGAGTGGGTAAATGCTTTTTCCCGCAGAACATCGCAACGTCATAATGTATTTTGATTGTTCCTTGACGGGAAACTGCACGAACCCAATCCATTCCCGCCTGAAAATAATAGCACGCAAGTTATCTTGAAAGGATATGTTCATAAATGATAGACATGTCTTCAGACTGATCTGATTGTGAAATAAATGAACTGAAAATCAATATTCAATTTTTTAAAAGAAATAACGAACACATTATTCATGAATATGTGAAAAATATTTAGATAACTGAGAGATTCCGTCTCATATTCCACGTCGAATTCAAAATAACATTGAATGTAAGAACAGAGTTGGAAATCACTGGTTGGAAAGGCATATTTTCTATCGGTTTTAATATACTGTCTATTGTTTCTGGCATTAAATTTAGTTAACTTGTACATGTAGCAGGATTAGATGCTATGGTAGTATTTTCAGCTTCGACGGCAGCTGTAGTTTGAGTCTGGATATCAACCGGTACAGCGGTGAACGACCTGTTTTCCAGCTCAATGTTTATATATTCAGGTTCCATTGGCTCCATTTACTCATTGATTTGTTCATGAGAAAAGTTTAAATGGCCTTCAACGCGGCGTTCGATCTGTTCCTGTGAAAGACGCATCTCAACATGTACATTGTCATTCATTACAGATTTGTACAATGCAATAGACATTTTGTATTTCTGTGTAGACGTAACCTTGCCGGTGTAGTTCTTAATAGAACTTTCTGACCTATGTCCGGAGACAATCATTATGTCTCAGTCTGAAAATGTGTTTACATATAAAATTGTAATACTTGTAGCGCCGATTGGTAAATTCCCTCAACACAGCAGCTTGTTGCTAAATTGTTTTTATCATGATTCATTTTTATCATTTATATGTGAAACTCGCGTAATCTTTACAACCAATGTATTAAAGTCTTGAAGTCTGACATGGTTAGTAAGGAATATGCCATAAACTAATTTATTTGCAGCAATGAATTGGGGTTAATATTTGCTTTCTAAGTTTGTTTACAGTAACTTGAACATAGAACATGTCCCTTGCATACATTCATAAGGTATTTTCTATTTATATGATTCTACAAATGCACATACTTAATTTCTTCATGAAAAGTGCTACCAAAAACAATACTTGCAAACAAAAAAGTGTAAACATAAAATTTTCATATAAATGTACAGCTTTTCCAAAACAACATTTTGTTCAAAAATTCAAATATGCTGAAGCCTAAATATCTAGTGCAGTGCAAGGTACCTCTAATTTGTAACAAAAGGCCGGATTTGACTGAAAATGTTAATATTTTATGTTTATTGATGTTGGTTTTTAGCTCGAACATAGCATACCATATCCTAATTCAGTCTTTAAAGAAATTGTTATTTTGTAAGAAAATTAATGCTAGCTTGCACTATAGAACACGTTTAGGAACAGGACTACATACATTTCAGACTTCAACTTTTGTTTTTGACAGCTGCAGATTTATTCTAAGATTTCTTGTTTACACTTTTATTGTTTATATAATAAAGAAGTCATAAAACCTTTTTTTTCTTACATGATATTTATGCTTGGATTAAATACATAGCAGACTTTCTGCGTTACATTTAATTTATTATGAAAACTATGAATGAACATATATAAATAAGGAAAGTCCTAGATATTACCGGTAGCAGAACCTTTACATAAAATAAAAATCAAAAAGAAACTTATAGTTGATGAACTATACCCTAATCTCGTGTCTCACGAGATTCATCTGTGTAAAAACACTACTGACTCGTAGTGAAAAAGTACTATCATTTGCAGTTACGGTCTCTGATAGATGAAAATAACAACTTTTGCAGCTTGCCTTATATTGTAAGAAATGTAGCAGAAAGAAAATGCTTCAAGTATTCATAAGGCAAAGATTTGAGCTCTTCGTAAGTCATTTAGGTACTATATGGCCTACAGTTTTAATATGCGCTTCATAAAACGCACTTAAAAAGACGTTGTACACTTTTCGAATGTTCTATATTAAATATGGCTTAAAAAGCTTTCCATTTTCTGGTCTACTTACGACATGAGACAGAATTGTGTGTACGACAGCTTTAAAGTTTCATCTACATGCTTTGTTTATCAAAACTTAATTAACATTAAGATATCAATTATTATAGAGGAGTTAATAACTTAGTGAATCACGCCAATTTTTGAGAGACCAAAATTTTTCGAATACCTTATTTTACACACACCTAAATAACCGACCATGCAGTATGTTAAAGAACATTTTCCTGTAAGAAACTGAACAAGGAAAAAATTTGAAAATACAAATGTCAAATATTGCTTGTTTGTATTATATGAGGTCACTCAAGCCTGTAAAGATGGATATCAATTACTGTTTTTATCTTTGTAAACCCGTTGCCATGATAATTTTTAAAGTAATTAGGTCATTTCCATGCCATTTTTAATTGTTATGTTACCATGGAAACAATGAATTAATTTATTAAATAACTTCGTTTTGAATTTATTGATACCTACATTGGATATCAAATACAGTTAAATGTCACAGTTTTTATACTGCCGTTAAAATGTTTGTTAAAAAATGTCTAAAAGAATCTTTCAAAAAATTGTCATTTTTGCTTTATCAGAACGGTATTCTTTGGTTGATTTTAATTTGCAACTTAAAATATGCACCCATACATATAATTTCCAAGTCGAAAAAGCAAAAATATGATTTTTGTTTGTATTCTCTATTCCTTAAAATTTTGATCTTTCAGTAATATTTCTTTTCCATTAAGCGATAAAACAAAACAAATATATTTCTTGGTGAAAAGAATGTCAAGGTCTTAAGATGGAAATATATTTTTTGCCTTTTAAATGACCTTAAAGTGAAAAAAAATAACCTTAAAGTTTAAATCAAGCTTCTTAAAAGGTAATACGATTAATAATATACAGCTATTGTGGGATGCATATGAAGATGAGATAAGGGAATTATTCAATTTGAGAAAATTTGGGAGATTTGAAAGACAAGTTATCAAACAAACCTAACAAAGTTGATCGTGGACAAGGCACTAATAATAAACATAGAAAACTAGAGACTGCAGGATTAGAAAAAAAGAGATAAATGAAATATATTTTCAAAAGGATCTCACATTAGGTGGAGGAAGATGGGTAGAGTGTCGTGAAAAAAAATTCTTATTTTCCCGGGCTTGAGAAACATCCAAGTAAAAACATGGAGATTCGGAAATCATTGACCAATGCGAGATTCTTAAAAAAATATTAAAGCTTATTACAAAGAGCTTTATTGTACTCGTAATCCTAATAAATTACTCAGTGATAGGTATTTATCAGAAACAAAATTAGATTCAACATTAAGTGGACATGAAGTGTCCACTTGTGACGGCATTGTCACATCAAAATAATGTACAAATGAAATCTTCAAAGATGAAAACTAATAATTTACAAGGTTCAATTGTGATTATTGTAGAATTTTATCCTAAATTGTAGGAAACAAATAACTTTATTATGGTTTATAATGATATGGTAAAGAACATTGGAACTACTCACATTGAGCAAGTGTAATACCACTTCTTTACAAAAAAGGGGGATCCATCATTGTCGAATAATTATCCCCTAAAGACATCACTAAATACAATAAATACCAATCATATATATATTGGAAATTTCGATATGTTGTACACTTGTTTCAAGTATTTACCTCCCATAAATGTTGATTTGACAATTCTGTCTTATGTCTAAGCGCTGCGCTTAAAAGAAGGTTTTGCCAAATATCATAAAATAAGACCAACCAGGCTATGCAAAAACATATAAGCTGTTTTTATCTGAGACATATCCATGATGTCGTAGATTATGCGGAAACTTATAACATTGAGGGAACAATTGCTTTTGTAGATTTGGATTCTTAGGGTGGAATTTTATGTTGTCTGTTTAACAACATTAAGGTTCAGCGATTCTTTTGTAACATTGGTTAAAACTCTATAAATAATATACAGACATGACTCATGAATAATAGCTGGATTTCTGTGTCACTAGAAAATCGCAGACGCATTAAACAATTGTGCCTCTATCTGTTTTACTCTTTTATTATTTGAGATTATGGCAATCCGCCAGGGAATTATAGGAAAGAAATAGAGTTAACATTTTCTAGATCTTTATGGGATGATAAACAAGATCGAGTAAAAAATGGCATTAAAAGCTACATGGGTAAAAAAACTAGCAAATGAAAATATAGCCAGCTTGAAATTAATTCCTCTAATATATATTTTTTCTGATTTCGGTATTGTTTAGTTTCTATTTAAAACAAATAACGAAAATACGAGAGGACAGAAAATGATTTTCTTAAGGGGATTTCAGATTTTATAGAGAAATTTGCAGTTATTTGAGCTTATCTGGAGGCGTTCAGGCAAGCGGCTATTGTGAACATTAGGAAGCAAGTGATCTATAATAATATGTACATAAAAGACATTGTTTTATTATTGTTGTATTATAAGTCATATCATATAAATGATATTCATGATGTGAAAGGTAATATTTGACAAGACAGATTTTCAGTAAATTTGGAAAAAAAAACCAAATCCAATTGGATTAAAAAAATATAAACAATTCCTAAGAAATAGTTTGTTGTACTAAATGCGGAAAACTCGGTAAATTCTGCTGTAAATATGAAATGTAATCGTTTTATATTGTGGGAAAAGGCATAGATTGAATTAACGAGCAAAAGTTTAGATTTATCTTTTTTTTTTAGAAATTAATGGGAAACGAGAAACTCCGATCGGGGTATGTAAATGGATAAGAGACTTTGATCTTCAAATCTTCAATGATAATATTATACAATATATCTACATATGAAATGAAAAAGTTTAGATGGAAGTTTTTACATGATTTAATAATAAAAAACTGTTATTTTATTAGAGAACAAGAAAAAGACAATTCTCACTGTTTGTCCTTTTGTCATTATGTGCAATTATTCTGGTACAATATATCCTTAATATTTGTAACATGAAGTGTTAAGATAACAATAAAGCATTTTGATTTTGGTTAAAATATTTTCGATGAAGAATACTATAGTTTTAACTTTTTCCCAATAAATCTTAACTTTTTTTAAATATATACTGATTTCAGAATAAAAAAAGGAAACACCTAATGAATTTGAAATTAAAAAAAGAATTCAATAAGAGAGTTGATTTAGAACACAAATACTATAATTAGATAAAAGATTTATACAGAAGGGAAAAAATATAAATGATGGAAGCTTATACCTCTTGTTTTCACAAATATAGTATTTATTAAGAAAACATGTACATGTAGTAAAACATGCAGCTGATTACGTAATCAGTAAAATAATACAGGGCACATTGATAGAAGCTTTTTTACTAATGCATAACAAACACTTTATTAAATAAGGAAGTTTATTTTGTTGTTAAAAAAATAACAGTAATTCATAATAATAAAACGGGCGGATTACATAACACATGAACTGGCAAAGTCAAGAATAAACAGAAACAAAAATAATTGGCTGACTATATTCCTGACTTGGTGACATGCCTCTGATTTTGAACCGTCCTTTAAACATTTCAGTCGATTGAAAGATGGGTACCATAATTTAATTTTGTTATTCATCGTCTTGTTGTAAAACTAATTTAGTTCTACATACCAGAACCTCATTTGAATATAATTCACAGCCATTGCAATATTCAAGAATGGACTTCATTGTCATCCTATAAGAGTTAATGTGGGGCAGGAATTCAGCAAAGATCGAAACATGTTTGGTGCGATCAAAATATTTTTCAACCAACCGCCATGTCTTCATTACTGCCGGTTTAATTATAATATGTTCTGAAGAGGAGACCATATTGAGTATGCAACAATGGAACATTTGAAACGCTTGACCACAAATGTCAATGTAATGCTGGTTTTTCTGGAACCTGTTGTGGAAAATGTGTGTGGTGTAGTACGATCGAGTACTAATTCACTCGTTGAACAAAAATTACTAATACGACATCAGCACCAAAAGCTTAAGTCAAAACTACCAGTTTCCTGAATACTCACACGTTGCTATGTCGATAAATATGGGTGTCACTGTTTTCCCTGTCAAGATATGGCGTGGCTCTGCATGTATCATGCTGTAATTTCAAAATACACTTCAGTTAAAACAATTTAAACAGAAAAGTAGATCGACTCTAAAGGAGTTCTTAGCTATATCAGTAAATATGCCATATTAAGTTAAATGCGTCATAAACTTAAAACGAACAATAGCTGCAAAACAAGATTTTGCATCCTGTTCTTTGAATAAATGGTAACTTTGGGAAAACATTTCAAGCTTTATTATCTTTTAACTAATTTAACATTAAAATGAACACAACTTTACTTTGTACTGATTCAATATATTGACGTTATCAATAGAAAAATAAACGAAATCATTGGCATTTTTCTTAGCATTAATTGTACTCTTATTTGCTGGGTACCCAAACGTAGTAGTGAAGAGGTATCAAAGACAAGATAAGATACTGTATTATCCTCAGGCACATACGTGTACAAGAGGCCATCAACTAGATACCAAATCAAACAATCAATACCAATGTGTTAATTGTTGCTTCTCAAACATTGTTTTCCATTGCAAAAACTCCATCAGACTGAGAGTAACTTAACATTAATTTTTTTTACCTCCTTTGAGATAAACACATTGCTTTGATGTTGAGCTAATACATATAAATTTAAATTGTATTCTTTGCCAAAGTATGAGTAGGGGGCAACAACACTTTATTAAAGCACTATGCACAAAAAAAGTAAACGGCATGTTATCAAAAATAAAAGTATCAATTGTGGATTCTGTATAACATTTATACTGATATGATGGAAGTATATTATGACTCAATGATCTTTTTTTATGCTAAAAGCTCCAGTGCAACCAAGCACCAGAATGATACAAATAAGAAAAACAGTAACCCTCAAGCCAGCAACAGCAACCACCTTTAGACCGACGACAGCAACTACCTTTAGACCAACGACTACAACAACTGAACCTATTACTAATAAATTGACAAAAAAACTAACAACCATAAAAACTAGGAATCCAACTTACAGAAAAATCACGCCTGATTTGAAAATGAAGATAACAACCAGTACTAAGAGACCAACGACTACAATAACTGAAATAACAACTACTAAGTCGGCATCGACAATGAAACCATTAACCTTTAAACCGACTTACAGAAAAACAACCCTAAAATTTACTAGCAGAAAAACTACCATAAGTATGAAAACTACAACAGCCAAACCAACGACAGAGATCAAATTAATAACCACTGAACCGACAACACTAACAACTAGAATGAAATCGTCAAAATCCAGAATGGCTACTGCCGAACCGACAACACTAACAACTAGAATGAAATCGTCAAAATCCAGAATGGCTACTGCCGAACCGACAACACTAACAACTAGAATGAAATCGTCAAAATCCAGAATGGCTACTGCCGAACCGACAACCAAAACAACAACAACAACCATATTAACTACTAAACAAAAAAAACCGACATCTTACCAGAGATCGACAAAAACAACAGAAGCTTTGACAAAATTGAGACCAACATCATTAAAAAACGCGTTCAAGTTAAGTACTTCAGCACTTATACACGGGAAATATACAGTGAGGAATTATTTGAATGGTAAGATTATTAATGAAGGAGAAAATATTTTTGTATGAATATTTTGCTCATGTCATATTATTTTTATACACACAGTTGAAACAAATATCCGAAAATTGAAGTAGTTTTTCAATACTTATTCTATTTTGTTCCTCAAAATATTCTAGAAATGTTTTAGAGAAACAAACCTGTGTTAATTATGTTCATTGTATGCTTACGAATTTGTGAAATATATTTTTTTCTGAGTAAAACGCTGACTTTTTAATAAATTATTGAACATTTAATGTTACATGTATATGCATAAATATATTTTTTCAATGCAGCCGTACTGACGATTGAGTTTTATTTTGGTTATTGAACCAAAATGAATCTGTTCTCACATTTCCATAATTTAACTACATAAATGAAAAAAACATCAATGTATGGAATAACTGTTCGCCGATTATTTTTCATTCAAAGTAGGAAAGGGTTTGCTTTCTGTTACTTACCTCAATCAATCTGCTATTCGAAATATCACTACTTGGAAGGGTATAATTTTTGTAACAATCTGTTTTATTCCATCTGCAATACAAAACAAGAACAACAACATCAATTATCTTTAAAAAAAATATACCATTTCTTATAGAAACATTAGTTAATTATAGTAGGTGTCCAGAGCGAAGGTTAGAGCGGAATGACGTCATATTTTTTATATGGATGGTTATTTTTTATCGATTGTTTTACTGTGTGATTGATTAAAATAATTCACAGATGAAATAAAATCTGTATTTGTCTGTCTTCCATGTCTGGTCTGTGTCCCTGGATTACATTCATTTGATTTCCGCTAGAATCTTGGTTCCCTTGATTATTCTTTTACATACAGATTTCTCCCCGCCAGAATCTTGGTTCCCTTGATTATTCTTTGACATACAGATTCCCCATCCCAGAATCCTGGTTCCCTTGATTATTCTTTTACATACAGATTACCTCCAACTAGAATCTTGGTTCCTCCAACGAAACGTTACAACTCATTTTTCTTTTGCTGTTTATTTTACGATAATGACGATTCCGAATGTCAATCCACTGATCACAAAATTGGAAATATCTTAAATATTGGGTAAATCTACATAAATTGAAATCATTGGTAATTAACCGAAATATAATTGCTTGTGCCAAGAACACTTGGACATTTCACTCATGTACGTAGACACTTGATGTTCCTCAGTACTCGACACCAGAGTTTACTTATTTACTCTTTTCAATGTATTTAATTACATATGTTAAATGTTTTTTTTCTAAGTTTTAATAGCCTTTTCAATTATGTTTAGGCCTACCAGGCTTGAATGGTATAACTGGCATCTCCGCGAGCCTCAATTATGCATGTCATAACAGTCCATGTAAACATGGTTCTTGTATTGGTGCGTTTGGCAAATATACTTGTATATGTCATAATGGTTATGAAGGAAGGAATTGCGATACTGGTATGTTTTGTTTTTTTAATCTGTACATAACATTCCGAAGTAAATTATCACAGTTCTAACTAGTTAAGTTAGCATATGCCTAGCCCCGCAAACTTTGCCAACTTGCAGGGTAACAAGAAGCAAATTTATAGGTTTCAAATAAAACTAACTCACGATTGTCCAAATAACGCTCAGCTAAGAGTGTGACAAACTAGTTTATGACCCCGAAAATATCAATATCATTTCGGTAAGCGGCCGAGGGTGATATTGTATTTAACTATATGTTAATTACTTTGTTATACAGAATGTTCCAGTTTTTCACAGAAAAATAAAGGGACAATGCTTATTTACATTACGTCAAATGCAAAACTGGCTCAAACTTGTACTTAATGGTACTGGAGAAAGATGAGGGTGATAGATGAATAAAAAAAACCCTATTACCCTCTGAGCCACGTGATAAGGTAAAATGAAATATTCAAAATTAAGCAAATTGGCATGAAGTATAATCATTCATTTTCTTATTTATAGACACAAATGACTGTAACGATGATCCTTGTCTTTATGGAAACTGTATTGATGAAGTAAATGGGTTTAGATGCGAATGCAACGTATTCTTTGACGGGGAAAAGTGTACAAAAAGTAGGTAAACCAAAATACTGCATGTCCAATATATGTATACTTATCAGAAACAGTATTATATATATATATCAAATTGTCCAATGTATTTTGACGTTTTCCGAGCAGTAATAGGTAATGAAGAAATGTTTAGATATTGCTACTTTTAAGAACAGATGCTTTTGAAATTACTGACAATTATATCCATCTACGCTTTTTAAGATTTGATATAAATTGCCTTTGTATATGCGCTAGATTATTCACAAAATGTGAATTGTGAAGTTCTTCAACCGCAGAAATCATACATTTAATCTCTGAAAGTTACATGTTTTGTATTATGTATAGCTTTCAATATTCAAAACATAAACCTTGAATAAGACTTCAGTTTCACAATAACAAGTATGGAAGCAACCTTTATTCATGTAAACAAACACAAATATTTATTGTTATATTAAAGTGAAAACATGGGCAATAGTTACTGCATCTTTGGGCGCTTTAGCCGTACTACTTCTTACTTGCTGCTGCTTTTGGTGTCTTAACGGGTAAGTAGATTACTGTAATATCTCATATTTGAATTTTAACGAAATTGCATGACCGGTGACAATTTTGTGCTGCCGTATAGAGTGGAAGTATACTAGAAATAATCATCAATCGTTATGGGAGCGTTTCTTACCCTGATTTAACCCACCCTGTCCATCTGAAATGCGTGAACCTAGTCCGGACCATTACGGATGTTTACAGCTTACTTGGTTTTTTCTTTTATACTGTTATATATATTTGGTATACGGGCTTTCCTTTTGACTATTTCCTAGTTTATTTTTCAACCACGTTCTGACATAAAAACGGTCACGTGGCATAACTAGAAACATCACTACATACATGACCAAAGAGTTTCTTCCAGGTTGTTGTTCATTTATAAAAATATAGACTCATTCATCTTGAAAAGACAATGTGAAGAATAAAAATCGAATTCAATTATAAAATTTTAAAAAGTGCCCGATTTAGCTCCTTGCTTAAAACTTTATTGTATTTTTTGTCATTTGTATATATTATACTTTTACTTTGCCAGAGTAAAGGTGAAATTTTTGTTTGCATTTCCTTTACAACCTGTTGAAAGTTTAACATATCTAACATAAAAATGTCAAAAAGTTATAATTTGAAATGTAATAAAACAGACGGATGCATAGAAATTGCATTATGTTTTAAAAGGTTTTATTTTTCCTACTATAAGGTTCTTGAAGAAGAATGGAGATGATAATGAGAAAAAAGGCAAATTTCCTAAAAGAAAGGTGCGCCCGAAACCAATGTCAAGGAGAATCGTTTGGTAGCATTACTGAAAGATTATTATAAAAACGCTCAAGTGTCTTATGCATGTATTTAGTGTTATTGATGCTTTCTTTGTTCTCTCAACGAATATATATATAAATATGCTCGACTTTTCACATTTACATGTAATGCTCCTTTTTTTATGTTGCACGACTTAAATTGTTTTATGTTGTCCTTTTGGCGTTCCAGTGTTTTTTATCAAAGGATTTCACGTTCGTAACAGCGGTATTTCTGGTTTGTCATACATGATGAAATCTTAAATGATTATTGATATATGACTGAGGTTTGTTTGTTTGTTGGGGTTTAACGTCCGAGCAGCAATATTTCAGCTATATTCAGACGATGAACATGAAATGGATGATAAAATGGAAAAAAAAAAGGATGGGACACAAGGACAATAGGGTCGACAAATTTTGATTGCCACTGGAAAAAGGGGGGATGGGTAAGGTCGGGCAATTTAGCCTCCTGTGGCGGAGCGCAAAGGTTCCTATTCCTATCGAATACCACAGCAGGGTTCTTTAACGTGCAAGGAACGTGGCATCTTTCCCAACACGGTGCACCACTATGGTTTGCGGTCAGGTTTTCCGTATTATAGCCTGACAACCCCAGCATGTAACACGCCAGGGGTACCCCATTCCACCACCTGGGGCACACATCCCAGTTGCTCTGTGGGCAGAGCGCCTAGCCCCCGGCTAGGTTCTGAGCACTATTTAGTCGCCTTATACGACAAGCTTAGCGCTGCTGCAGGCCTATTCTTTTAACACCCGGACCTGCACGGGGCATATGACTGAGGATTCGTTGCATATAAGCTATATATGAAGTAATCTATTATCTAAATAACTGCTTTTAAAACTGTTAAAAGAATATTCAAAACATTTTGTTTTATGTACTGCTTCTTATAGTGTTTTCTGATCTTTTTAATAAAGTATAAAATGCCCTTCTATCACTTAAGGAATGTTGTTATTTTAAAAGAAGACTATTTAACAATCGATTATTGATATAATTGTCTTATCATTCAATCAAAAAAAAAAAAAAGAAAGAAAAACTGGGGTAATTAAAACATTATCCGACTAGTAAAACGCAGGGTATGTTCGTTTGTTCTCGTACTAGAATGCACGAAATATCTGCCATCGGTCGATAAACCAAAATCCATAAATCAAGTGCCCATAGCAACATGGCAGGGCCTGTTAACTACGAATGCAAATGAATACGAATACTTTATTCATCGAATCAATGAGCCCATTACGGGCATATAATATATAAAAATTAAGTTAAAAATTGTCAAGAAACAAAATGAGTTGTAAGAAAAAAGAAATCATCATAAAACAACACATATATCTCAATGTTGCAGTATTTTGGGACATTCAAAGATGAGACGCAAAAGTTCGTCCATGACATAAACATCATTTCACGAAATAAACCATATAAATCGTTCAAAATCACACAAAGCAACATTTTTATATTGCTCTGACAATTTTTATATTGCTCTGACCATTTATTAATCACCATAAACAAAGATTTCATTGATAATCATATAAATACATAAATAAGAATATACATATAATTTTCATTCCTATAGTAAACGTTCTATACACCGATGGAAGTATATTATTCTTCCCTTGGTGTTTTTAATTCTTAACTACGTTATTCTTGACTTACCGTAAAGGTTGTAATTCAAGGATGGTCTTCATTGCCCAGTCGCTGCTTCTGATAAGTGTGCTTTTCTACAGGTACTCATTTAGTAAGTTTAAGCAATTTGTGTGTTGATTTATTTTTTTTAAATGTTTGTATTTCTGAACGAGAAATAGTTATCTCACACCGGTCAAGAAGTGTAAAAATTGATCCAAACTTAAAAAGAAAGAATAATTCAAATTCACTTTTAAAATATGACTTAACACAGTATGGAACGGCATCTGTATGTTTAAGAAAGTGAAGAAATGAAAATCTCTAAAGTATAATATACACAACGGAAATTTTCAGGCCAAAGTTCTTGTGTTAGGTGACACCATTTTTAATTAGTTATGAATGAATATAGAGTTTCCGTCTCTCTTACATGTAATTAGTTTGCCATAATAAATATAGAGTTTCCGTCACTCTTACATGTAATTAATTTGCCAGAATAAATATTGAGTTTCCGTCTCTCTTACATGTAACTAGTTTGCCAGAATGAATATAGTTTCCATTTACATGTAATTAGTTTGCCAGAATGAATATAGAGTTTCCGTTTACATGTAATTAGTTTGCCATAATGAATAAAGAGTTTCCGTCATTCTTATATGTAATTAGTTGTTGACGTTGCTTTATATCAAACATTTTTTTCTTCATTATTGTGCTATTTTTCTATATGTTAATTGTATTTTTTCTACCTCCTTGGAACACATATAATGCTAAGGTTTTAGTAACCACTTCAAACGGTTCCATTACTTCACATGTTAAAGAGCAGTCAAGGGAACCAAGGTTATAGCGGTAATCTAAAGAATGTAATCCAGGGACAAAGACCTGACATGGAAAACAGACATACATAACAAAGAACATGAAATAACTTAAATCACACATACAAAGTAACTAAAGCAAATGAGCAACTCGGACTCCACTAAAAACTGGGACCATGGACCAGGTGCACCGGTAGGGTAAGTGTCCTCTGCTTTTCTAGAAACACCCGCCGAGTTGTTCATAAAAAGTCCGGGGTAGACGAGTGAGGAAAAGAAAACTATGACACGTTAAACAAGTCAGTTTTCATGGCGCAGATGGATACACCGTAGAGATCCACGAGTTCATGATGACGACCATTAAACTTTTTGTAGTGATGACGTCAATCTTGTAGCAACATAACCCTGTCAAAAAGCCTATTTGATAAAAGTCTAGCGCGATACAAAAAGTCTGCGTAGTTTCGGCAAGCCCTGGCATAACATACGAGATATAAACACTACATACGCAGGCGCTGAAGGATGTTGCCTCAGATTAAAGGAAAGTTGACAATTCTGAATAAAACAATCATCACGTTTGTCGTACGGTTTGGACAATAGTTTTCCCATCGATTTCTAAGTGTAGATCAAGATATGAGGCTGACCTCACAGTGTCCGTAGTATCCCTTATCTCAAGTTCTTTGGGGGTAGATGCGATGTATCAAATCCCCGAAATTAGGATTGTTTAAAGATAATACGTCATCTATATAGCGGGAACTGAGACTGAAAAAGTAGTTTTCAAAATTTCAAAATTTCAAAATGAGGTTAAAAAAGTAGTTTTCAAATTTCACTGTGAATTCCCAGGACAAATGACATCTTAATGTTGCAAACCATTGCGAGGCGTAGGTAATTTGGCTTTCAAAATCATTATGCTAATAGTACGATGATTGTTGTTTTTTTTTCATAAAATTGACTTGAATGAATGATACTGAAAATCCACATTTATACCTTTTCTGCTAACTGACAGCATGGAGGCAAATAACTCACACATGTAAATAATTCTCATACACTTTTGTAGTAAATTACAAATATGATTTTAAAGTATACATTCTCAGCTTTATTTTGACTATTTTTGATCAGAAAGCACACAAATAATGCACTTACAATACATAATTCAAGGTTCAGTTTATTTTCAGTACTACACAGGGAGATGGTCATTTGACCCGGAAGTCGTAATTGAGACCAAAACACTGAAACAACGATCAATTCCAGATAACGCTGCGAACGATAACTCTAAATGAACACCCCCCCCCCTATTAAGATTGACAAACACTCCGAAAAAAATGCTCACTTAGTATTTTAATGAATGCTGCCTGTAGCAGGTTATTGATTTCATAAATTTCTCACGAACAGTGCATAATGGCCTAAGCTTATATCAAGTGCAATTATCAAACTGAACAATAGAATTACCACAGTATGCTATATTTTCAAAGTTACGTTTCATGGGCAAAATAGGCATTTTCATTGTTCAAATAAAGTAATGTATCATTAATCAGAAGTAACAATAGAACTATGAATGAACAAGAAAGTTTGTTTCAACTATTATATTTAAGTAGCTGCCTTGTAAGAATCATGCAAAATCTGAAAAATGTGATACACCCAAAAAAGGCTACATATTTTTATTTTTTTTGTTAAGTTGTTTTATGGGTCTATATTATCAAATGTGTATTTATTCATTCAAATCTGCCTGCTCTTAGGAGATAATCAACACTGAAAATCCAGTAGATTCTATTGTATTTGAGCGCAATTTACAGTGTTATCTTCCTTAATTTTGAAATCTACAGTGCATTCTATCTCCTAAGAGCACGGGTTATATGAAAAACCACATGTTACTTTCTGTTTACTATGACATTTCAAACAAAATATAAAAAATAAAAATATGTAGGCTTTTTACCCATGAATCACATCTTTCTTGATCCTTAGCTGGAGTACTACTTAATAACTCAATTTTCTAAAAAATAAAAATAGTTGTAATAAATCACAAACCATGGAAGGTATTTATAAGGTCTGCATTTCCACACCTAATCATGCTCACGTAATACATGTACTGAGTAAAACACACATGATAAAATATCAAATGAATACATTATAAATAACCAGATATTTGTTAGGCAATATGATATTAGTTATACTAATTTCAAAATACATAGTTTTCGATACTGTGTATGGACATAATGTTTGTGTTAACAAGACTTGCGAAATCTTAGAATGGGCTGAATGGTCAACGTGTAACTATCCTTGTACTAGGATCAGAGAAAAAAAGATATGTTGTGCTCATGGAATAACAACGTTAGATAAATGTCTTAAAAACTGTACTAAATCGACAAACTGGTGGAATGTTAATGCAAAAGAAATACAGTTTTGCCGTTACTGTCAGAAAGGCGCTTTATGTTGTAATGGTATGTTTAAACTTCAAGCTGATAGCTCTGTAAGTCTTCCTGTTTTTTTGTGTTTTTTTTTCGTGTTTGTTTGTTTTTGTTTTGGTTTTTGCACTGGCATTAACTCAAGGTCTTTGTATTTTTACTTCAAGATTATTTTGTCTAATCCTAAGTAATTTTATGAAGACACTTGTCTGTATAGTTATTCTATAAATAAATAAAATGTCGATGTGCAAAATGGAAGAGGCAACTAAGGTTTCCTATATTGTCAATACCAATCATGTTATTCAAATGCTATTGAAAGCAAAGATTCAATAACCTTCAAAAGTGTGCAAATGTTTTTTTGGAAACTTTTAAAATTTTTTTGGCGTTACAAAAGGTAGTGTACATGTATGCCTTTTAAAAATGTACATTTTTACACATATGCTCCGTGTTAAATCATGTTATTATATAACGCACAATATCCACTAATTTTTGCCAATTCGTATTAAAATAGCAACATTTCTTAAGATAAAAAAGACGGTTAATTTTATTAAACGTGACATAACTTAGCTTCTATTTCTTTGCGATATAAGTGTCATTTTCAGGTTTCTGGCAACTCATTTTAAAAATATTAAGACTACTAAATATTGGCAAGTGAAAAAGTACACCACAACTAAAAGGTTATGTCAGGATTTAAATAATTGATCTCTCGCATATTTACCTGGGATTTGATGCATAAAATTAATCCACATGACTGATATACGTACAGGTACCGGGGAGTTACAGCTTTCTTCGTGGTTAAATTAAACTGTATTAGCTAAATTTGACTCTTTTTCTAAAAAAAAACTATATGCATTCCAACGGGCACTAGTTGTGTCCCTCTCCTAGCAGATCTGTTTCTTTATTCATGATTGATTGATTGTTGAGTTTTAAGCACGAGTAGGACATTTCAGCTATATTCAGGCGATGAACATGAAGTGGAAGATAAAATGAACATGAAATGATGATGAAATGAAAAATGGGATGGGACACAAGAATAACAGAGTCGACAAATTTCGATTGCCACTAGAAAAAGGTAGGGATGGGTAAAGCCGGGCAATTTAGCTTCCTGTGGCGGAGCGCAAATATTCCTACTCCTATCGAATACCACAGCAGGGTTTTTTAACGTGCGAGGAACGTGGCATCTTTTCCAACACGGTGCACCACCATGGTTTGCGGTCAGGTTTTCCGTATTATGGCCTGACAACCCCAGCATGTAACACGCCAGGGGTACCCCATTCCACCACCTGAGGCACACAACCCAGTTGCTCTGTGGGCAGAGCGCCCAAGCCCACGACTAGGGTTCTGAGCACTATTTAGTCGCCTTTTACGACAAGCTTAGCGCTGCTGCAGGCCTATTCTTTTAACACCCGGACTTGCACTGGACGTTTCTTTATTCATAAGAATCGGAGATTTTCCAAAATCTTGTGAAAGACAAGAAGCTTATATTGAAGATGTGTTCTCTGTTAATAATCCTAAATGTGGAGAATAGCTTACGTTTATTTATCCACCAAAACTATAATTTTTAGACCGTCATCTCGAATATGCAAAAATATTTTGATTTTAAAACAATGAATTTCTCATTTTTACACAATATATACCAGCTTATCCTGAATAAAGTGTAAAAATTTCTCAGTTGTTAAGGTATGTAAGAGCTAGTAGTGACTATAGACGACTTTCACATTTGCTGTGTACGCTGAATCTGGTGGAAACTGGTTTACGGTTTTATACATGACAAAGAAAGATTGATTGTTGGTGGTTAACACAAAAACAGCAATATTTCAGCTATACCCGGGCGATGACCATGAAATGGATGATAAAATGAACATGAGATAATGATGAAATGAATAATGGGATAGGAAACAAGGATATTGTGGTCGACAAATATTGTTTGCCACTGGAAATAGGGAGATGGGATAGGGTCGGGCATTTTAGCCTCCTGTGGCGGAGCGCAAAGGTTCTTCTCCCTTCGAATACCACAGCAGAGTTGTTTAACGTGCGAGGAACGTTGCATTTTCCACAATAATATGGTTTGCGGTCAATTTTTCCGTATTATGGCGATCCCAGTATATAACATACCAGGGTTACCCCATCCATTCCACCATATTGGGCACACAACCCAGTTGCCCCCGGCTAGGGTTCCGAGCACTAATTAATCGCCAAACAAAGAGGGGATATTGGATTTATCGAAGACTACAAAAACTAAAATACGTTTCCAAAGGGATCGTAAGTGGCTATATTATCAAGCGGGTCCTGTATACTTGTGGGCAGAAAAAGCATCAATATACGGTTTGTGCATGTAAAATCAGGATCCTTATTTTCGTATACTTGGTAAATGCGATTGAGGAACTCACCAGTCTAGGAAATATAAACTAGCTTCGATGATTAAATATAAATCGTATCTGAGCTTTTTCTATGATATGGATGGTCAAAACATGGCCCGAAAATGACGTAATCAATACCGGACAATTCGACCCAAAGACGTTTTGGACCATGACAACTCGCACTACCTTACAAAAGCTGGGCATTTCGCCCCATACATATTTCAGACCATGACAACAGGAGAATGCATAAGGACAATAAAACCGTGTATCATGACACATTTTACCAATTTGAACGTTAATAATAACAGGGCTAACAAAAAATATGGAAGGTCTTAGTTGTTTGAATTCATATGTTTCTTCGGGAGCGTTTTAGGTTTCACCTTCCTCATTTTGGTTATGTGGAAATACGTCTCTGAACATGAAAATATAGGTAATGCTTCTATGTATCATTTAAAAAATATGACAGTAATCGAATCAAGTTTCTGTTCTCTAGACTCCAATCGCAAACACCCAATCTTACGCCTGCTGACCCCAGTTAAACTCGATATAATTGAAGAACTTTTCCGGAATTGAAGTGAATGTAAAAGTAATATTTTCTGTCTTTTAAATGCACCACAATCGCCCGAGAGACAGGCATTTTGACCAAGCTTATAAAAAATACATCTATAAAATGTTTCTATTTCCGATATCCAGATCTTAATGTGATATTCTGATTCTGACGAACATTTTATAGATCATGGATTTTAAAAATGTCAACAAATATTTTTTCTAGTTTTTGCTTGTACATCATTACAATATATTATAATTATTATTATTATTGTAGTTTTAATCTTGGAATGACGCGACATCCCCACAAAGTTCAAGACTTATTTAGAATCTTGTGTCGTCCTTGATTAACATAATTTGAATTGTTTTTAGTTCCTTTTATTTTCACTTATTTTTTGTCCATGGCTATCTTAAACTTTTGACTACTGAATTGACCGGTGGCAATTGTATGTTACCCGTTTGTGATGAAATTAAAAGAAAATGATGAGCCGTAATGTAAGCTGGGGCATTAAAACCCGATAAAACCTTGTTCCAAGTTGTTCATTTATTTTTGTTACTTTGTATATTATTCTGGTTATTTTATGTTCTTTGTTGTGTGTGTATGTTTTCCATGCCTATAGTCTTTGTACCTGGATTACATTTTTTTTTTATTTCCGCTAGAATTTTGGTTCCCTTGATTACTCTTCCATGTTCCCTTACGTTGTATATATCCCATGTACAAGATATATGATCGCCAAAGTAATTTGCAAACACGTAATTATCATTTTAAGTCGCTATTATTGTGAGCGACCTCTTGCACTCGTAATTTCAGTACTTTATATTCGCATATAATTTGCATGATTATATAATATGTGGTGGGCATTGCCTAAATCAGCGAGCACCGTGAGTTTCAACATACATGTATCGTCTGTGCGAGACTTGTAAAAAGAATAAAGGACATTAAAAAGAGGGGGGTCGACCCGGATGAAAATTTTTACTTCGCAAGTGCAATATTTTTTATTTATATTTAAGCAGCAAGCAAAATCAATATTTGATATATATTAAATATATATATTTTATTTGAAAATATGTCTTATTAACTTATGGGGGAGTTTTTTAAAAGTTTTTCCCAAACATTCCAACCCCATACCCCCTTTTCCCTTCGCTCTCAAAATGGTAAGTACATTTATAGCATGTTAGCAAAATTCAGACGACAGCTGCAAATTCCAAACAATGATTGCCTTTCTTATCTTAGAAAAGCTTTGCTTCGATTTTAATAATATAATCGGAGTTATATTTTTTTCAATGCGGGTTAGGTGCTTGACAACAGCAACAGTGGAATAGCGGAGATACACGTACGTACGTTCAAAAACATTACATTCACTTCTTTAAATAAGTGAAACAAATTAGAAAAAAGACTTGAAAACTATCAGATAAAATAAGCTACTAATACTGCACGTAGAGCTGTGCCGTGTTTACCACCATAGCGTCATAGTTCTAGCTTTAGACACAGGGGCGCGTTACAAGACTATATATAGGTCAAATACATTAGCTCGGCCTCGATATCTATAAATAATCATTACCACTTGTTTCATCTGGTTCCTAATCTGGTTCCCTGGTCAATATCATAAGCAAACCAACGATCACAAAATGTACCTCTTTAAAAATATCAAACACATGTCTGCGTCTGTTTTTGCATGTTTGAAAATTATTAATTCACATTAAAAGGTGAAATGATCAATTGGCATTGAATTTATGTAATATTATCAAGTTTTCGATTCAAACACAGGGGCTCGATCGTTACAATTGACTATTTAGGTATATATAGCATTTGCCAGTTGTTTAATCTGGTTCCTGGTAATCAATTGTTTTAAACAGATCAACACGGTTACGAAAGAGTATCAAGGGAACACATATTCTATCGAAAGTCACCTGATTCATAGACCTGTAATTTAATTTATATTGCACCAATTTCCGAGTTATTCTACCAATGTGCAAGCTACTCAATTAGGTTTTTTGGTAAGTACATAAATAAAACCAATTATGACGAAAACAGTAAAAATGAGTAACATACGTGAATTGAATTGGTCACTGTCAGAAATGAGGCAAATAATATAAAATTGATAATACAGTTGACACCCCCTCAAGAGTATACAAACATCCTTACAACAAAAAAAGGTATGGCAAAAATAAATAAATAACTACAATAAATAAACAGAAATGAAATAAAATAAAAACGCTCATAGCCCACATTGAACTGTCAATGGTGGCGCTGCCATACCTGAAGTAGCGATCACAAGGAAAACCTTAAATGTGGTCAAGTTAAAGAAAAACACCAAAGTTTTAGGGTTAAAAACCAAACAATATACCCAACACATTAAACACATAAGACTAACACTGAATTATAGCATGCGCCTGCACACAGCCACATGCTGACCAGTAATACATACATTTAACAATAATTTATTCCTGACACATCAAACATCATAATCAATCATTTTTTTATCAAAGACACTTGATAACTTAAGGGAATTACATGTACATACACCCATAATCATCAATGTGCTTTAATTGTATGTGAAACAAAACAAAACAAAACAAAAAAAAAATGATATATAGTAAGTGAATCCAAACTCGAAATGTCACTGAGCAGGCAAATCCTGGCCTCAGAAATGATAAAAATAAACACAAGCAATACGACAAACAAGTCCATGGAGATAATAACTTACTATACATTTGGTACACGGTAAATGTACATCATTATAAATGTATCTATGAGTCCATATGAGCAGGCAAATCCTACCGTCATTCAAATAAGTAAATTATGGGCAATGCTGATAACTTCGTTTTCGTAAACATCTGGGCGCCATGCTATAGACCGTTTTGGCCGCCCCTATTTTCGAAAAAGCTATGAATCGATTCGTACATCAAAGCTCGTGAACATTTTTCGAGAATGCTTTGGTTCTCAATTGTATTACAAAGAATACACAAATGAAGCTGCTATAACTGAAAGTACAAACCACTGGATATTGATGTTTTTTGTCATAAAAATACAGAACCCAGTAGATAATACAACCAGTAACGCCCCTTCAGCAGCGTAATAAATAAATATAAAATCGTCTACTTCTATGTCGACAAGTTTCGTCACCTTCTTCAAAATACTTTAGCGCCCCATGCGGGTCCGGGTGTCAAAAGAATAGGACCGCAGCAGCGCTAAGCTTGTCCCGGGGGCTATAGGACGCTCTGCTCACTGAGAAACTGGGTTGTGTGCCCCATGTCATGGAATGGGGGTCACTCTGGCATGTAACATGCTGTGGTCGTCAGGCTATAATACGGAAAACCTGACCGCAAACCTTAGTGGTGCAACGTGTTGGGAAAGATGCCACGTTCCTCGCACGTTTAAGAACCCTTCTGTGGTATTCTCTCGGAGTAGGAACCATAGAGCTCCGCCACAGGAGGCTTAATTGCCCGACCCTACCCACCACTCCCCATATTTCATTTCATCATCATTTCCTGTTCATTTTATCATCCATTTCATGTTCATTACCTGAATATAGCTGAAATATTGCTGCTCGGGCGTTAAACCCCAACAATCAATCCATCAAAATATTTTAGCTATTCTGTTCTGGTCTTACATTCTACATGTATAGGACGCTCAAAAGTTACATAACATGTTATGTAGGAGAAAACCCTCGAAATAAGGTGATAAATTTACTAAACTTTTGAAGGACCCGCCAACTATCTTTTGTACTTTTAATAAAAGCACTCATTGATATCGATAAAAATTGCGACTCAATCTTTATTTTTCAAGACTGCAGATCAAAGTTGATCATAGACCGCTGTGCTTATTTTTTTGCATCTGATCTTTAATGGTGCGTTGGGTTAAGTTAAGGGTGTGGGCCAAAAATGCAAAGTAAGCACTTTTGAAATTTCGTACATAATCATTAAAGAGTAATCAAGGGAACCAAAGTTATAGCGGTAATCAAAAGAATGTAATTCAGGGACAAATACCTGACATGGAAAACAAACATACACAACAAAGAACATAAAGCTATTAAAATCATACATACATAGTAACTAAAGCAAACTCGGACTCCACTAAACTGGGACCATGGACCAGGTGCACCGGTAGGGTAAGCGTCATCTGCTTTTCTAGGAACACCCGCCGAGTTGTTCATAAAAAGTCATGTCCGGGGTAGACGAAAGAGGAGAGGAAAACTACGACACGTTGAACAAATCAGTTTTCATGGCGCAGTTGGATACACCGTAGCAATCCACGAGTTCATGATGACGACCATGAAACTTCTGTAGATATGACTTCAATCTTGTAGCAACATAACCCTGTTCCAAAAGCTTATTTGTTAGAACTCTACCGCGATACAAAAAGTCTGCGTAGTTATGGCAAGCTCTGGTATAACGTATGAGTTGCGATATGAACACTCCATACGCTATTGCTGAAGGAATGTTGCCACAGGTGAAAGGAAAGTTGACAAAAAGAGGATTACCAAGTGACTTAAAAAATCCTATGCAGTTAAGATAATTTCAGCTTGTTTTTGCCTGCTCCACCAATCCGCTATGTTACATTTGACAAAACATTCGTATGCTGTTCACAAGAAACAGTAGTTAAATCAATGGCAAAATGCATAACGTTTGACTGTATCTAGTGTAAAATGTATGCATGTATTAATGTATGTATTAATCTATTTTGCAACGGAGATTATGTACTTTAGATTCCAAGCATGTAAAAATGCTACCGCAGTAATTCGCGTTATAAACATGGTCTTAGTATATTGTTGGCTTAGTGTAATTGAATTGGCTTAAGCTTATGAACGTATTTAAATGTCAATTTGTAATACCCCGATTCAATTTGTGTTGGTGCTGTTATTGCTTTCTGGCTTTTGGGGTTAAGATGACCACATCTTCAATTGAATTGTTAGGTAGATGTGTAATTCTTTGTAATCATACGTCACAGAGTAATCTTTTTATCAGATGAGATCAAGCCAATTCAAAATTTTCCATATGAACATTGATCACACAGGTGATAACTGGAATAAAGTTAAGAATGAAATTGCTTTCCATCATATCACTTTGTGCTGTTTGTCATGTAATATATGCATCTATGTGCTCAGGGACCAGCCAAGATTTTTGTAAAGTTCGCGAGTGGGGACCATGGACGA
This sequence comes from Perna viridis, assembly GCA_037379345.1. Lineage (NCBI taxonomy): Eukaryota > Metazoa > Mollusca > Bivalvia > Mytilida > Mytilidae > Perna > Perna viridis. Next base: position 66,579,673 of record CM074511.1, on the reverse strand, counting down.
ATTGCAGTTCAAATTGTGGAGGCGGCATAAAAAGAAGAGCAAAGGTTGTTTGCTGTGACCCAGTGTATTCTTTTTATAGTTGTCTTGTTAATTGTAGTATTAACGTCAATTGGTATAATAACAATGCAAAACAAACTGAACTTTGTGGAACGTGCCAAAATGCAGGTTATTTTCACCAGAAGCAACTTCGATGTACTTGTAAAAACGGATACGGAGGATTATGCTGTAATGGTGAGAATGTCAATATTTTGTAGCGTAGTGTTTTAGTGTAAATTGTTCATTTTCCTTAAAATAATATGTATTACAATAATGCCATATCAACACGCCATTAGACTTTCAAGCTCTCGAAGCACACCAATACATGATTGTACATACATTATGTCTAAATATTTATAGTTAAAATCGATGCGAAAAGGAAATCAAAGGAATCAAACTGTAATAAAAACATATTGATAACCACTAAACTAAGATAATTTACACACACAACAAAGAACATAAATTAACGAAAATAAGACAAAGAAACACAAGTAAAATTAGCAAACCGGATTCCACTAAAAACCAGAAGCATGGATCAGTTGCACCGGAATGTTAAGCGACCTCAGCTACCAGGAAACAGTTGCCGAGATGCTCATAAACTAGAAAGTCCGAGATAGACGTAAAAGGATAGAAAAACTATGATAAGATGAACAAATCGGTTCTCATTTTGCAGATTGATACACCATAACGGCCTACGAGTTCAAGATAACGACCATTAGACTTTAACATAGTAGCAACATGGGCCTGTTTAGATGCGTAATTGAAAGATATGTATGTACTTTTTGAATTCACCATGCAATAAACCTAGTAAATTGCAAGGGAAGCCTCAGTTCAATGGAATTGTTTTTGTAATTAATAGTTGAGAACTAGAATTCATTTTTTATGGACACCAACGTATATGCTTCCCAAACGTGTCCATTTTATAAGAAAACCTTGGAGTAAAACAATCTTATGTTATCCAATTCGGACTTTTTCCATCTGCCTCAACAAAATAGTTTAAGCTAATCAAGTCATTTTCAAATCATTTTTCACAGAGACAGATTGTGTGCTTGTGAAAGTCCACTAAGCCGTTGGTTTTATGACAGAATTTAATACGAAGACACTTTAAAACAATTTAAACAAAATTGCGATATATTTCTTTTTTGTTTGTGCAATATACTGAATCAGGTGTGTCATAAATAATAACAAGGCATTGAACTATATTACACAAGACAATAGCGTAATTAAAAATAAAAACGAAATTCAATTGTAATTCTAACTGCTTCTCCATATTTTTTGTTATTATGTCAAATGAGTTAATGATCATGCCAGGCTAATACTACTGTTTTGAGGAATTTGTTTCAACATAGATCAAGTTATGTTGTACAATATTTCAATATATTAGCAAATCAATTGAAAAGGCCATGAAAGTTCAGAACATATTTGAAATGAAAAGCAATGAAAAAAAGAATCTAGAACCGCTTTAACCATAGCAACTTATATTATGAATTTGCTCATCCATCAACAATAACCAAGAATGCACATTAATATGTGTCACACATTTAAAATGATGGACATGTTTACTTTCGCGGGTTAAGAACAATTATTTGGCTGACGGTCATACTAAACAAAATATCTGGTTATACTAGTATTTATGAAAGGTAACAACACAATTACCAAACTGAAAAAATCTAGGCAATAGTCAATTTGGTCATGATCATCCTTAGGGTATCTTAAACGATGTTTTTTTTTATGAATTAATGGTAAAACATGGCCCCAATTGCTTTAAACCAACTTCTAAATGATATAAAGAAACCTATAACAGATACTGGAAAAAGTGTATTTTTTTTCAGCCTAAAGAGTTTCACTGACGTTTCCATAATGTCGAAATCAGGGAACTTCCACTATCTTGTTTTATTTTTTATTTCCGTGACTATAAAAAGTCTAAAACCAGTCCTTTACCCTTACAACAAAACAATTTCTGAACTTAAAGCTCATTACCTTAACATTTCAACAGTGTATACTGTTTGCTGAAAAGATTGCGATAGCGTTGCTAGTGCTGCTGTCCATGGTGACAAAGTTGTAGCTGAAAGATTGCCATCAAATATCTTTGCAGCTGAAGCTCGAGCTTATTTGTTAGCTTGTTAGCACTGAAATTGATTACTTAATTCAACCTCTCACAGTTTATTATTTGTTCCGATTCTTTAAGATGTCTTTTGGCAATTAAGAGTCACGAACTGAAACACACCGTTATTTGAAAAATTCTTTATTACATTCATCGACTTAATGAACTTGATACACAAATTATTTTTCTCTGGGTATCCAGTCATGTGGGTATTGAGGGGGAATTCAGTTGTAGACAGGGTTGTCAAAAGGTCATTAATCAAAATAATAAAGGATGTTACTTTACAATACACTGCTTTTAAAACTTGTACAAGGGAATCTATACATTTAAATGAGAAGACCTTAGTTTGTTTGTCGCTTCTCTTCCTTCCTCAATAAATTTATCATCATGCCTTAGTGTGCTTAATTAAAATTATTTTACCCCTGGAAGTGATACAGTGTCTAAAAAACGAACTTTTGGTTCCGTTAATATTTCTGCAGGTCTGAACATCTGTCTTTGGAAAATGACTTTTAACCCGACATTCATGGATTTATGATGATGTCCGCACTTCCATTCGATTTGTCAAAATTAATACAGGAATCGGTTGCATTTCTATGTGTCCCTAGAACTGGAAGTGGTACATTTTTTTTACAATCTAGGAAGCAGCACATTTACAGAAATTAATACTTGCCTTGCATGTTACAATTTTTTAAAGTAAAAATCTGTAAGAATAAGTACAAAAATAACAATAAACATTTTCATCTAATTTTTTAGAGCATAATAAGGACTTCCGCGATCGCGCGGTAAAAAACATTTTCCCGAAAAATCTGCTCTAATGTTCATCAAAAAAATACGGAGGCTGTATGACATTCCTCCCCTTACTCTGCATACTGCATCTGTGCAAAATACATTTGGTCAGACACACAGACAGCTTCTGTCTGACCGAACAATAATTTACCGGACCGTAAAAATGTAATCCTAACTACATGCATTTATGAGTCAAAAATGGAAAGACAGAACGAACATATACGAAGTTTGCATTTTTTCAAATATTATGAAATATCGATTTTTGCAATGTAGGGTGATTACTGTACAGGGTTAGCTGATTTACGAATTATATATTGACATTGGTTTATTCAGTTCATTTTGAAAATAATATTGATACCTTTCCTAAATTTTCCAGTCATAAAATCTTTTACAAAATTCTACAATTTATTTACTTTTAACCACATTCCAAATGCCCGTGATTTCGTGGATATGTTCTAGTGTTTTTTAGGAATTAGCAGGACCGATGGGACAGTCTTTAACACAACAAGCTCCATTCTATAAAAAAAACCAAGGCGTTCATAAATCTGCAGCCGGCAATTGAAAAGAGCAAGTGGTCATATCTAGATGTCGCAATGGATATCCTAGATCTAGACATGGCCATTTGCTACCCCATGGGATTGTCCCCTTACCATTAAACATGTTCGTCTGGATTGCGTAGATTTTGTCACTATCTGGCATTTCGACCGGAACAATGTTTGAATTATTCTGGACCGTTCCATCAAAAAAAACATCATTGATCGGTTTATTTAATAAAATCTAAATTTTGATACTTTCGTTTTTTTTTTTTTCTCAATATTTTGAAGTTTTATTGAAATGACGGTTCTTTGTTGGTTTATGTCCTTAATCTACCTTTTTACCCACCTTTATATACGTAAATAGAATATTGTTTTAATGTGTTTTATGTAAGTCTTTGATCTCATTTTAATGTTTTCGGATTGTTAAATGCTCTTGGCGTTATATAGCCCTGGTAGCCATAGACTATGTTGGCGTTATTTCCCTTTAAAGATCACGAACGATGTTTTTTGTGTATTTTAAAAAAAAATTGCCTTACACTTGAAAACCGTATTAAATAGAAAGAAACCTTCTGTTAGAATAATTCTTATGATGAGACCTACAAATTTCCTCATAGGGTCAAAATTTCCTGACTCTTTTTTATTAAAACTATTGAGGTACAAAATGTATGAAAACTCATTGCTAGTGTTATCGCATTATAAAGACAACATAAAATGCCATTTTGTTTTTCTAAGCTAATCACTTGAAAATCATATTATATCATAATTGGAGGTATTGCCCTGAAAATGCCAATGTGGTTGTATTGTGGTTTATAGCTAAAAATCTAAATAAATAGAAACCACTTTTTATTGATGAAATGATCCTAATTAACATCGAAACTATGTTCTATATCTACCTTAGGAATTCAAGTTGACCTTGTCTAACATAATGAGTACTCGTACATTATGTACACCTTTTTTGATTTAGACATAACACTAGAAAATGGCAGCCTTCATTCAAAATCTGTGTTACAATAGGAGACGATTTAGATTTCCCTATTCCTAATTTTTCATTCCTAGATAATGATATTCCTAAAACACCCTCCTACGGTTGCTCATTCAGTTTTTTTAAGGAAATATAGTCTTTAAGTATGTTGGATGCTCTGTTCAGCCATTTCTGTCAGATTTTCGGACTCCTCTGGTTTTATACATTTCTCAGCATAAATATTTTGTTTGCACATTGACCACCACTTTTCTTTTCATAAATTCATTAAACGTATCTTGAAATGTAGATAATGTAGATTGAGAAGTTTTTTTATATGACAGAGTAATTAAGGGAACGGAAGAGGAAAGGAAAACTTTGACACGACAAACAAATCAGTTTTCATGGTGCAGATGGATTCATCGTAACGATCCACGAGTTCAAGATGGCAACCAGTAATCTTCTTCGCAACTCATACTTTATGCAGGAGCTTGCCGAAACTACGAAGACTTTTTGTATCGCGTGAGAATTCTAACAAATAGGCTTCTGGAAAAAGGTTATGTTGCTACAAGATTTAAGTCATCATCACAGAGTTTTATGGTCGTCATCACGAACTTAAGGGTTGTAATGGTGTATCTATCTGTGCCATGAAAATTGATTTATTCAACGTGTCATAGTTTTTCTTTCGTCTACCCCGGACTTGACTTTTTTATAACCATAGATGAAGTCATTCCCAATAACACTATTTGTCATTCATTGTTTGAATGAAGTTAATGTATCATTTATTTCAAATAACATTTGCAATATTAATGTAATAATGAGTAAATCATTTTAATTGCTGGTGTCGTTCAAAACATTTGGAATTGCTTATCTTTCCACAGTACCTGAGATTACCCTGGTTATTGTTTAAAATTTGGTTTGTGCTTTTAATATAATATTTGTTCATAGCTTTCCTGTGTAGGCTTAGAAAAGGTGTAATTTATATGCACTTTATACTGTTCAATGTTTATAGAAATAAACTGTTTTCGTAATAAAATTGATAATGAGTGAACTCAAAATCTATGAACTAATAAAAATATTATGTAGCTACATAAATGTATGATAAAGGATATTATTTTATATTAATTTTATATGGTTGGTTTTCAGTTTTCAATAGAAATTACAATATGATTAAAGGATGAATGCATTAGTGTTGAAACCGGGATTTTCTTTTTATCTCTGGTAATATTGTTTTAAACCTATGTAGATAACTTCAGTGTGTAAAACTCTTCCTTTAATATGGAACAAGTCATACAGCAAAGTTAGAAAACATTCCTTGATACAAACAACGCTTCATAGCTGGATCGGCAAAATGTACCACCAAATCTCTTTCAAAACTTTTAACTTCTATACTCACAACTCTCAAAGAGGGTCTGCAGTCCTACCACAACACTTGTTACTCCCGTAGTGGTATCAATTCAATGTGGATCCTGAAAAATTCGAAAGATCTTTTGGAGACAATCAGTTCAAGACTATTATCTCAATATAATAGCATTAAAACCTATGATTTGTCAACACTATATACTTCTAATTCCCATACTCAGTTAAAATCCCGACTTAAAAACATTATACACCGTCATTTTTCCAAAAAAGATGGTACACCTAGATACAAATATATAGTTCTTGGTAGAGATTCCTCATACTTTGTAAGAAATAATCCCAATCATCTTCCAAATATACAGAGGAAGATGTTTACAAAATGCTGTAATTTTTAATCGACAACATATTTGTCCAGTGTGGTGGACGTGTTTTTCAACAAACAGTCGGCATTCCAATGGGAACAAATTGTACTCCTTTACTTGCTGACCTATTCCTTCACTCTTATGAGGCTGACTTTAATAACTGATCTGATCAGATCAGAAAGAAAGAATACAGTTTAGCTATATCATTCAATCTCAGTTTCCACTATATAGATGACGTATTATCTTTAAACAGTCCTAATTTCGGGGATTTGATACATCGCATCTACTCAAAAGAAGTTGAGATAAAGGATATTACAGACAATATGAAGTCAGCCTCATATCTTGACCTACACTTAGAAATCGATGGTAAAGGATAACTATTGACGAAACTTTACGAAAAACGTGATGACTTTTCATTCAGAATTGTCAACTTTCCTTTCATCTGTTGCAACATCCCTTCGGCACCTGGGTATGGAGTGTTCATATCACAACTCATACGTTATGCCAGAGCTTGCCGAAACTACGCAGACTTTTTGTATCCCGCTAGAATTCTAACAAATAGGCTTCTGGAACAGGGTATGTTGCTACAAGATTTAAGTCATCACTACAGAAGTTTTATGGTCGTTATCATGAACTCGTGGATCGTTATGGTGTATCCATCAACACCATGAAAACTGATTTATTCAACGGGTCATAGTTTTCCTTTCCTCGTTTGTCTACCCCGGACTTGACTTTTTATGAGCAACTCGGCGGGTGTTTCTAGAAAAGCCGAGGACGCTTACCCTACCGGTGCACCTGGTCCATGCTCCCAGGTTTTAGTGGAGTCCGAGTTGCTCATTTGCTTTTGTTACTTTGTATGTATGATTTTAGTTGCTTTATGTTCTTTGTTATGTATGTCTGTTTTCCATGTCTGGTCTTTGTCCATGGATTACATTCTTTTGATTACCGCTATAACCTTGGTTCCCTTGACTACTCTTTGATAGACATGTTGCTTAATGCCATCTATATATCTTCATGAGAAATTGACCCATTCATTTTAAAACAAATACATCAGGGGTTATATGTATTGTATGTTTATTGCTTAATGCATTTTCGTTGATAAACGGTCCTTCAATATTGGATTGATTGATTGATTGATTGTTGGGGTTTAACGTCCGAGCAGCAATATTTCAGCTATATTCAGACGATGAACATGAGATGGATGATAAAATGAACGTGAGATGATCATGAAAAGTAAAATGGGATGGGACACAAGGATAATAGGGTCGACAAATTTTGATTGCCACTAGAAAAAGGGGAGGGATGGGTAAGGTCGGGCAATTTGGCCTCCTGTAGCGGAGCGCAAAGGTTCCTACTCCTATCGAATACCACAGCAGGGTTCTTTAACGTGCGAGGAACGTGGCATATTTATGAACACGATGCACCACTATGGTTTGCGGTCAGGTTTTCAGTATGATAGCCTGACAACCCCAGCATGCAACACGCCAGGGGTACTCCATTCCACCACCTGGAGCACACAACCCACTTGTTCTGTGGGCAGAGCGCTTAGCCCCCGGCTAGGTTTCTGAGCACTATTTAGGCACCTTTTAGTACAAGCTTAGTGCTACTGTAGGCCTATTCTTTTGACACCCGGACCTGCACGGGGCTCAATATTGGAAATGTGCTGGTCTGTGTATGATATGATTATCTTAATATAACAACGATAAAATTTCAAAATGCAGCATATAATATGATATATGATCAAAGGGCAGTAACTCAATGTCGTATTTCATTTCCATATTCGAACACGATTGGCTAGTTTAGGGACCATTCAAGATAACTACTCTAAAAAGTGTATTTTCATATTAATCACTTGACTATAATATTTGAATATTTCACCTTTTCTTTTATAAAAAAAAATAGTCTTTAAAGAGCAAACAAAATATTAGTTGGCTCAGAGTCAGCCTAGTTAGCTGCCATTCCTACTTGTGTGCTGTTGCTTTTAAGAGCTAGTATAAATGAAGATACGGTTCAGTGTTTCGAACAAGCATAATGTAAGGAATGGTCATTTATTCACATCTTGAAATTTATGACACACCAACCATGATACGTTCAACCATAAACAACCAATCAATCATTCAATGAGCAAAATGTTCTAGTTTATATTCCATTTAGACAAAAGTACAAAACAATATTTGTGATTTCTGTACTTCTTATTTCTAATATGAATCAGTTTGAAAAAAAGCAGATGTCATAAAATTATATAATGAGATTGAAGTACTGATTAAGCAATAATTTACAATGATATTAATCATATCCTTTGAATTTTAAATTATAAAACCATACAAAAACCATGAAAATGCACAAATGCTAAAAAGAAATGATTAGATAAACATTTTGATAGATCAGAAGAAGTACTGTTGATTATTATATTAATGTCTAATTAGTACTGAAGACCCCTTGGTATATTGATCTTTCGCATGAATCATTAATTCTTGCTTCGAATTAATTATACGTAAATGTTGAAAAGAAACATTTTGCCTTTAGTAATATAAAAATTATCAACGAATTATTTTGTCTTTGTGTCAGTAGCGTAACCAAGTGTATTTCCTAGATAAAGATACTCCAACAACTTTTATGAATAGAAAATGTGATGATGTGACTAGTTTGTTTAACAAATTTGAAATTATTGTCTGGTGCGCATGTTTGTGTCATTTTTAATTTGAACACTTCCTTTATTCCAAATTTGTTTCAAGTGAATTATTTAATGCACGTTGATGTACTACAATTTTAAACTTTGTATGAAAGAGCCGATTTCGTTATATATGTGTGTAATTATTATAACTAAGCGGTCAAGTGCCGTAACTTCAAATCTTACTTTTTTTACCCAGTTTTTTTCTTTCCTCTCAATAAGTTTATCTCGATTTGAATAGCAGAAAAAACGAAATCACAAAATATGAAAAATAATGAAAAATTGAAATTTTGTTAAATTGCCCTGAGTATGAAGTGATAGAAGGAAAAAATTACTTATGATATCGTAATTTTATTGATTCTGTTGGAATACCTACTATATCTATTGCGGATTTACATACTTACAGTAAATTGGAGTTGGTCCCCTTTTAACACGATCTGCAATACGAGTAGTATGTTTTGTAAATATTCACCATCAATGTACATTCATTGAGCTTTTTTTTTTTAAATAAAGTACGTATTTTGTTTTATACTTAATTTATTATCATCATCCTTTATAATAAGTTGAAATACCATTGTAGGTTTCTGATTTGTATTTACAATTCAAAATCGCCACTGAAATATTTGTTAAAAATAATGTATCCATTTACAACAAGCGATTTCTTTTCCATCCAATCCCTCAGAGTAGACAGGTGTTTAAATTAAAACCAGATGTAAAGAAGCATGTATCGGAAACGCCATTTAAATATCTATTTAGATCGTCATTAGCAGTATCAAAACTGTGATATATTAGAGGGAAAAAATCTTTTTTTTTATCTTCTCGGAGTAATTTCTGAAATTAAAGTTTTCAAAACTTTGCGCATGTTTTGTCATTACTTGGGAAATATCACTATTAAACTGAACATTAATAAAAGTACGCGCATCACTAGTTCTGATACTAATACCAACATAACACACTTTCTTTAAGTCACATTATACATGTACATATCTTAACAAAATGATGACTGATATAACTATTCATATCCGTTTCATGACTGATGCTTATATAAAGTGTCACAGGAAACGCTTGATCAACGTATGAGAAACCACAATCGTAAAATAAAAAGTGTTGAGACAGTTATTTTTGTCCAACTAAACAACAGATTTGTTTAGTTTAATGTTTTTGGTTAGTCAAATAATGTCAAAGATAAAAAAGATAATAGTTGGGTAAAACATAAAATGTCTACGTCAACAATATTTTCGTTCAGGTAAACAAAATCTGTCTACCTGAAAGAGTAATCAAAGGAACTAAGGTTATAGCGGTAATCAAAAGTTTGTTTTGTTTGTTTGTTGGGGTTTAACGTCCGAGCAGCAATATTTCAGCTATATTCAGACAATGAACATGAAATGAATGATAAAATGAACATGAAATGAAGAAAAGAAAAAAAAGGATGGGTCACAAAGATAATAGGGTCGACAAATTTTGATTGCCACTGGAAAAAGGGGGGATGGGTAAGGTCGGGCAATTTAGCCTCCTGTGGCGGAGCGCAAAGGTTCCTACTCCTATCGAATACCACAGCAGGGTTCTTTAACGTGCTAGGAACGTGGCATCTTTCCCAACACGGTGCACCACTGTGGTTTGCGGTCAGGTTTTCCGTATTATAGCCTGACAACCCCAGCATGTAACACGCCAGGGGTACCCCATTCCACCACCTGGGGCACACATCCCAGTTGCTCTGTGGGCAGAGCGCCTAGCCCCCGGCTAGGTTTCTGAGCACTATTTAGTCGCCTTATACGACAAGCTTAGCGCTGCTGCAGGCCTATTCTTTTAACACTCGGACCTGCACGGGGCGGTAATCAAAAGAATGTAATAACAATTCATGTTGCCGTAGTTAAACCACCTACGTAAAAATGTCAACTAGTAAACGTTTTGATGTTTTGGAACGGTCTACATCAGCGCCTACTTGTGATGAGTGATACAAATTATGCTGTTAATGATTATTTTAAGTCTGTGTTGTTTGTTTGTTTGTTGGAGTTTAACGTCCGAGCAGCAATATTTCAGCTATATTCAGACAATGAACATGAAATGGATGATATAATGAACATGAAATGAAAAAAAAAAGGATGGGCCACAAGGATAATAGGGTCTACAAATTTTGATTGCCACTGGAAAAAGGGGGGGTGGGTAAGGTTGGACAATTAAGCCTCCTGTGGCGGAGCGCAAAGGTTCCTACTCCTATCGAATACCACAGCAGGGTTCTTTAACGTGCGAGGAACGTGGCATCTTTCCCAACACGGTGCACCACTATGATTTGCGGTCAGGTTTTCCGTATTATACACTGACAACCCCAGCATGCAACACGCCAGGGGTACCCCATTCCACCACCTGGGGCACACATCCCAGTTGCTCTTTGGGCAGAGCGCCTAACCCCCGGCTAGGTTTCTGAGCACTATTTAGTCGCCTTATACGACAAGCTTAGCGCTGCTGCAGGCCTATTCTTTTAACACCCGGACCTGCACGGGGCATTTTAAGTCTGAGATTGTCCAAATATAACTAAGCAAAAGTTTACATAGCCATGTCTGCAGGGATAAGATAAATTTTATCCTCTACCGGAAGTGGATGTTTTTGGTAGTGATTTTTTTCTAATCATAACACACTTCGATATGTTAATGATTCTGCTCTTATAACAATGCCATGGCATTGTTTTTTTAAACTGATTTTTATTTTGAGTTTTATTCTATACTTAATTTTATAGAATGTTCTTTATTCAAACTACGTGCATATCCATACACTTTGTTTGTTGGGGTTTAACGTCCGAGCAGCAATATTTCAGCTATATTCAGACAATGAACATGAAATGGATGATAAAATGAACATGAAATGAAAAAAAAAAGGATGGGTCACAAGGATAATAGGGTCGACAAATTTTGATTGCCACTGGAAAAAGGGGGGATGGGTAAGGTCGGGCAATTTAGCCTCCTGTGGCGGAGCGCAAAGGTTCCTACTCCTATCGAATACCACAGCAGGGTTCTTTAACGTGCGAGGAACGTGGCATCTATCCCAACACGGTGCACCACTATGGTTTGCGGTCAGGTTTTCCGTATTATAGCCTGACAACCCCAGCATGTAACACGCCAGGGGTACCCCATTCCACCACCTGGGGCACACATCCCAGTTGCTCTTTGGGCAGAGCGCCTAGCCCCCGGCTAGGTTTCTGAGCACTATTTAGTCGCCTTTTACGACAAGCTTAGCGCTGCTGCAGGCCTATTCTTTTAACACCCGGGCCTGCACGGGGCTGCATATTCATACACAGGTCCCGCTAAAACAGATATTCGTATTTTTTATAACAAATTTTTGAAATCTCATTTTGTCTGTTAATTGGAAACGTTGATATCGTGTTAGTACTTTCAGAGAGATATACCTCTTTTTTTAAATCTTCAAGTAAATATTTGGTCCTATGTTATTTTTTATCGCACGATTTATTGTTTTGTGATATCAAGTTCAAGATCAAATTCTCAGATAATATTTGATAATATCGTAAGTTTTATGGTATTTGTTCTTAATGTTAATAAAATTGGGTAAATTACGGATTTTTGCCCACTATTTCCAAGTTATCTACTACGCTTTTAACATGATACATAGTTAAAAAGGGATGATTACGCCCTAATGTCAAATATATGTTTGACACATGTTTGAGGAGTTGCATCATAGTTGTTAGATTTTTACCAAATTATACTCACTTGCAATATGGCGATTGCTACTGGCGGCGCATGACATGTTTTTCCTTCCAAGGCGCATGATGATACTACAGACACTGTGAAGTCAGTCTGATATCTTGACCTACACTTAGAAATCGATGGTAAAGGAAAACTACTGACCAAACTTTACGACAAACGTGAGGACTTTTCATTCAGAATTGTCAAATTTCCTTTCATCTGTTGCAACCTCCCTTCAATATCTGCGTATGGAGTGTTCATATCACAACTCATACTTTATGCCAGAGCATGCCGAGACTACGCAGGCTTTTGTGTATCGCGCCAGAATTCTAACAAGTAGGCTTTTGGGACAAGGTTATGTTGCTACAAGATTTGAAGTCATCACTATAGAAGGTTTATGGTCGTCAACTCGTGGATCGTTATGGTGTATCCATGTGCGCCATGAAAACTGATTCATTCAACGTATCATAAGTTTCCTTTCCTCGTTTGTCTACCCCGCACATGACTTTATGAACAACTCGATGGGTGTTTCTAGAAAAGCAGAGGACGCTTACCCTACCGGTTCACCTGGTCCATGCTCCCAGTTTTTAGTGGAGTCCGAGTTGCTCCTTTGCTTTTGTTACTTTGTATGCATGATTTTAGTCACTTCATGTTCTTTGTTGTGTATGTTTTCCATATCTGGTCTTTGTCCCTGGATTGTATTCTTTTGATTACCGCTATAAACTTGGTTCGCTTGATTATTCTTTCACCAAAGTATCTGCTAAAACAGCTAGGTGTTTCAGTTTTGGTTACATATAACACACTATGTAGCATACTTATAATAAAAAGTTTTAGTCGTGTATTAAAAGTATAGGTTATAAAATTGATGGTTTCAAATTAGTTTTGTACAGACGTGCAAAATATTATCAATGAAAAAAAAGCCATCGAAATTCTATAGATCATGTAAGAATAGTCTGAGTGCCTAATGTCAATGAAATGCCTGTCTTACATCCCGGTCGTAGATCTTTACGTTCATAGACGTGCTTGTTTATTTGGAGAGTGAGTGAGGACGTAACAAATTATTTCTGTTAACAAATTAGAACTTAGAGAGTTGTCTTTTAACTTCGCATTAAATATCGACTGAGTGTATGTCGGCGAAATGAGAAATATAGGCCCTTTTTTCTCTTAATTAAACGCCTTTTTTATTTTTGTCCAGTTCCAGCTTTATATTTTCTCCGATACCAACTACAAAAAGATATCTAAGTTTTTTTCAATAATTCTGATAAGTTTTTTTATAGATGTGAAACTCTTTCAACAATCAATGATATATAATCGCAAACAGATTTGTTAAGAATGATGAAAATACTATATAGCATGAAATGACCAAACAAAAAAACAACAACAAAAAACAAAACAAAAAAAAACAAAACTAAACAAAACAAAACAAAATTAATTATTTTTTGTCTGACATCTGAATTTTAATGTTAATCTTTAAACACAATTATGAATATATTCACTCCTCAAAACATTAGTTACAGTTGGAAAAATGAAATATTGTTTGTTTGTTTGTTGGGGTTAAACGTCCGAGCAGCAATATTTCAGCTATATTCAGACGATGAACATGAAATGGATGATAAAATGAACATGAAATGAAAAAAAAAAGGATGGGACACAAGGACAATAAGGTCGACAAATTATGTTGTTTTTTTTTTAAATCAAACAAAACCCACTTTGTCATGTTTTATGTTAGGAACCACTATGACAATTATAATAAAAAGACATCTGTATGGCAAATTAATTAATTCATCAAAACAAATAAATTCAAATGGTCATTAAATGTGTTTTTCATAGGACTTCAATTTGCTCAGAAGGATTTAAATCATTTGTTTTCATTCCTGTGTTTTATATGCACAAACACATGTCTAATAACACATATTTTTCTCTTGTTTAAATCGTTTAATCAATATTCAGTCTCGTTTTGTGCATTTATAAAATCCTTGAAATCCCTCTGACATGTGACTGCGCTTCTCTCTTTAATTAAAGTCCTTCTGGTCATGTCATTACTGAAGATTTGAATATAATTGAGAATGAACTCCTACGTGAAGTAGTTTCTCATGGTACAAAATTCAGAGAACCACAGTGTATCAATTGGAAACTTAATTTCAAAACCGGATGATAATGCCAGATCATGGGTGAAAAGAGAAAAGGACCAGGAAACAGAAATCGAGTCCTTGTCAGATTGGATACGTGCCATCCGATCGTTGGTACGGAATCGTATTAACAATCTCCAGAAATGTGTCAATAAAAAACCCAAGTCCGTATTCAAAGATCATGAGGCACCCGAATGACTTTCCTCACTATATGAGAAATATGTTACCGTCCCTGTGGACGAAGCTTCAAATAACATTTTATTTGTTTGTTAAGCGCATTACCTTAATAGCCTTATTAAAGAATTGAGCATTGATAGTAACATTTCAGATAATGCCACATATAAACGTACTTTTGATAAAGATGGAATCCTATAAAACAACCACAAGTCCTGCATATCTTCTCTCAACATCGAAAGAAAATGTGAGGACTTACCTTATTTGTATTGGATTCCCAAACTTCATAAGAATCCATACAAAGAAAGGTATATAGCAGGTTCTTCGTCTTGTCCAAGAAGGAGATGTGAATTCATCCTACAAAGATACTGTCCTTAGTTAAGGATGGACAGCAAGCTTATTACAATACCAAATACTCTCGTAGTTGCATTAATCATATGTGGATACTAAAAAAATCAAGATTTACTTCAAAACCTACAATCCCACAGCTTTTTAGAAATTAGTTGTCACCAAACTGTTGATTTCCCAACTCTTTTATCACAAGATAAATTAAAATATCGTATGAAAAGACTTATTCTTACGTCTTTTGCTATTTCGAAAAATTATGTCGTTCTTGATTACAAATCCACATATTTTTCTGAAACATTGCAGAATGACAAAGTGTGCTACACTAAAAAGCAGTTTTGCGATATGCTTGATTTCCTCATTGATAACATTTTGGAGGAGCGATTTTTCAACAACAAGTTGGCATTCCAATGAGCACTAACTGTGCTCCTCTTCTAGCCGGATTGTTTTTATATTTATACGAGACTGAATTTCTTCAGAACCTCGTAAAAAATAAAAATTTAAAAGATGCTTAATCCTTTAACTTTACATACAGCTTTATTGATAATATATTGTCAATCAACAACCCTTCTTTTTGGTAAAGCCCCATGCTGGACCGGGTGTCAAAAGAATAGGCTTGCAGCAACGCTAAGCTTGTCGTAAAAGGCGACTAAATAATGCCCAAAAAGCCAAGCCGGTGGCTAGGGCGATCTGCCCACAGAGCAACTGGGTTATGTGCCCCTGGTGGTGGAATGGGGTACCCCTGGCGTGTTACATGCTGGGGTTGTCAGGCTATAATACGGAAAACCTGACCGCAAACCATACTGGTACACCGTGTTGGGAAAGCTGCATCATTCCTCGCACGCTCAAGAACCCTGCTGTGATATTCGATAGGAGTAGGAACCTAGCGCTCCGCCACAGGAGGCTAAATTGCCCGACCTTACCCATCCCTCCCTTTTTCTAGTGGCAATCAAAATTTATCCTTGTGTCCCATCCCTATTTTCATTTCATCATCATTTCATGTTCATTTATCATCCATTTCATGTTCATCGTCTGAATAAAGCAGAAATATTGCTGCTCGGACGTTAAACCCCAACAATCAATCAATCATTTTATCATCTATTTCATGTTCATCGCCTGAATATAGCTGAAATATTGCTGCTCGGGCCTTAAACCCCAATAATCAATCAATCATTCAATCTTTTGGGAAATGGTTACCGTCAATATATCAGAGCTCGAGATAAGAGACTACAGAAATAGCATGATCTGCATCTTTATTGGACTTACATATCGAATTTGTATGATAAAAGAGATTTTAATTTCAATATCATAACTATTCCGTACCGGTGCAGCAATATCCCTTCACCTCGTGCATTTGTTCTTTGTGCTGATGTGACCGCTGATTTACCGATTATGACAATATCATGCAAATAATTTTAATCACCATTGGTATAGTCACGCTATAATGGGAGAGGGAGGTTAAGCGAGCTGTAAAACCTAAATTTAAACCACCATTTCGCTTGAAGTGTCTGTACAAAGTAAGGATCATTGCGGTACCATCTGTGTTAACTCGTATACAAGACAAAATGGACTTAAAATCCGTCTAAAACAAGTTTCATCTATCGGGATTTATCAAATAGTGAACGTACCACCGAATTCTACATATTGCGTATAAAACATACTATCTGTAAGCTGTAAAATCCATTGATTCAAAACCCTTTTGTTTGCTTCATGGTTACCTTATATTGTCATCTAAGAGACATATTTATGAAATTGCCGTTTTCACATTTTTTTGTAATTCGATTGAGATGCCATGCTTACAGATGACATTTCAGCTATTAAGTAATATTATTCATTATTGTCACATGCGTCTTACATATGATAAATGTGTGATAGATTAAAACTTAATAGATACTTTATCGATCTATTTGTATTTGAAAGACCAATTCATCTTAAATTGAAAAGAGGTGATTATAATAGATATTTTATTAAATAATGAAAAAATGCCACTGATTCTAGTTATAACCAAGATAACTTTCTATTCCTGATATTTGTAAAAAAAATCTACAGCTAATTTATCACAAAGGAAGTTTTTATTAATTCTCGAGTAAGCTTTTGCTCAATTCATAATTTCTGTTATAGCCACAAAATGAGATTCCCAACAAGAGTAAATGATGTACTTCATCTTTGTTTCTTACTTTTTATATATTTTTACAAAGTGAAAGGCTGTGATCCAAATAATTATTGTAAACCTGAGCAATGGGCTAACTGGACTCCTTGTAATGCTGTTTGTGGAAGGGGTGTAACCCGGAGAGAAAAATACATTTGCTGCAATCCAATTTATAAGTCGATTGATGATTGTTTGCGTAGTTGTGGAAAAACAAGGTGTGGTGGGAGGCTAATGGAATTGAAACAAAGTATTGTGTAGTATGTAAAAATTATGGGATGTACAATGACTTAGTAAAACGTTGCATTTGCAAAGCAGGCTTCGGTGGCGCTTGTTGCAATGGTATGAAAAGTATTTGAAAATGAAAAGCATTTTGGTAACTTTTTTCAAATTGATAAAAAAATGATAAAATATCTACTGGTAATGTTAAAAAATGTAAAAATATACAACCTTCCCCATTTAAAATCTGGCCACTATGAAAAAAATATTACAAAATTAAACACACCTATCAATCACTTCAAAAAAGTCGGAGTCTCTTGTTACAACGGAAATAAAGAGGAATTTGAAAATTTTGACCACAATTATTTGGTTTTCATAGCAGAACTATTAACTTAGGGCATTTTGCACATGTTGCAATGGCAAATTATCGAAAAAAACTGCTAGTTTATAGCACTTGTAGCCCAACATCTCCATAGGCCAAAAAAAAACAAAACAAAACAAAACTATAACATAATGTTTTTGACTTCTGCTAGTAGTAACGTATCCTAAAGAGCGCTTTTGAAGATATTTACATTTTTATTGCTATAGGAATTAAGTCAGTACAAAACTCATTTTTATGTTATGCCCCTTGTGAATAAACTTTTTCGAAATCAAAAAGTTTTATGTTTTACTCTTAAGCCAAAAACGTATGATCATGCGGCATTTTTGGCCATTTCCATGGCTTGTTTACATTCAATACGAAAATTTGCTAAATTTGCACCCAGCTTTAAATGCTGGGAAAAAATCGGAAAGGCAAAATTAAAAACTGCCATTTTCTGTAGTTAAAAAAATAGCTTTCAAATTAAAATGAATTGAAAAAAAAATATTATTCAATCCCATGGCCACTTGCTTCCACTTCATGATAGATTGTGTGGTTACCCTAGAAAGTATGGTCCTTGTGACGTCATGAATATTGACTATATTTATACTTGAAGCAAAAAGCAAACGCACAGGTGACGAATTTATAACTTGTAAAAGGTTTTTTTTGCAATGTATTTATTGTGTTGACAAAAAGTTTTATGTAGTTTATGTACAATTATGTAACACTTTTTACTGGTCTTTTTTTACTGATTTAAGACTAGACTCCAATACAAGAGTGTTCCTTGTTAATTACAGCCCCTCCATAAAGACTTTCAAACTGTGATGTTACCTCCCTTGATTGTGGTCGATTTGTATCAGTATGTAACACTTTGTAAAATTGTAAGAACAAATATTCGAATCAGAATTCATTCTCATATACAAACTGCCGAAGACACATAAAACTTGATGACATGTCACCCAATATAATCTCTGTGGTATAAAGAACAACTAGGTAAACCAAAAAACTATCGAGGATCTAAATATGTTTTACAAATTTTTATAAATACTTAAAAAAATAATTCGCAAAACGTTATATGGTGTAATAATTATAAAATAAATAAAATAATAGATGTGCAACTCTAAAACCCTAGTGTCGAAATTACCATCGATGCACTATTGTTGACATTGCTTAACCACTGATAAATAAATTATATTTCTCAGATGCCAATAGAGTGGAGTTGTAACCAAGATATATTACTGAATACCGTTTAATACGGCTATTTTGGAATCCAAGTAAACCTGGTCATATTAAATTGATATAAAAGATGTCTTTAATTAAACCAACGATATAACCAACAGATCTACGACTATTTTGATGTACAATATTGATATTTGTATCACTTTATGTTTGTATTTAAAATTATGAGATATCTTTCGAATGTCTAACATTGAATATTTCATTTGATGTCGTGATTTGAGAAGTTATTTAAAAGATGATTTATTGCATAACGTACAATTCGATCACTTGTTTTGCCTGTGACGTGGGCTTGACTCGAAAGAGTAAATTGTTCATATCAATGGAAATAAATTATAATAGTGTCAAATCGCTTAAAGCACAAATAACATTGTAATGCTGCGTCTATTTTGGAATGGAGAAAACAGGTTGGAAACACACCCGTTGCACAGAGGTTATAACTGATAATATTTGATAATTTACAATAATTTTGTAACAGGTCCAATATTCTATTCAATTTGTGGGTGAACAAATGATCGTAATCAAATCCGTAATATCGCCCTCCAGGGATATCTTGGAACTAACTGAAACAATTGGTCGGAGCCTATCTAAGCAAAACTGGAGACTTTAAGAACAAGGATTCTATAAACATTTGGCGTCAGGGTCGCACTTTTGTCCTAAGCCAAAAAGTTATGGTAATTAAAAATAAATAATGTATGATGTTCCTCCTCACGGACAGAGCAAGGGGGTATTTGAATCCATTCGCATAGTTTCATGACATTTTTCATACGTTTCCATAAAATAATAAAGTGTTGAAGTACCGCACCTGACATTTTATAGCCGATAAATTCAAGTGCTTGATTGATGAATTAATTAGTGTTAAGTGCCTAAGCAGAAGTATTTCAGCTGTATCTGGACGATGAACATGAAATAGATGATAAAATGAACATGACATTATGAAAAATGGGATGTACCACAAGGATAATAGGGTCAACGAGCTTTGATTGCCACTGGAAATTGGGATTGGGTAGGTTTGGGCAATTTGGCTTCCTGTAGCGATCCCGAGGCTCCTCTTGTCGAATACCACATCATGGTTCTTCTACGTGCAAGCAGTATGAAACATGCCAAGCGTACCCCATTCAATCATCTAGGGCAAACAGCAAGTTGTTCTGTGAACAGAGCGCCCTAGCCCCCAGCCAGAGTTCTGTGCGCTATTTAGGCGACTTTTACGACAATAATAGCGCTGCTGCCGGTTTATATATTTGACACTCGGACGGGCATGTCCAAACTTGATTTAAGTAGCAGCCTTTCTCAAAATCAGACAGAAAATGCTTCATGCATATCAAAAACCCACCGAAGTGTTTTATTTCTTATTTAGAAACTGTTACTAATCACATAACCAGTCTTTGTTTTTCATTTGGTTGTTGCGCTTTTCAGATATAAATTACATAGATTGTACATGAAATCGGCACCTTGTTATCGTTCTTAATTTGGTTACATATGGTTGATTTAAGTGGGGGATGAATGTATGTTTTTTTAAAGTACAGATCTGAATGCAAAAATGATTATCGTTATGTGAAATTATAGCATATGTAGACTTACAACGCATCTTTTGTTTAGACTACACCATGAATCACTTTACCATTGGCAGTGAATGAATTTTATGTGGACTGGTACCTAATCATCATGGTTTAAATCATTTTTTTATTCAATCAGAGTTATTTTGTTGCTATTTTTATCAGTTTCTCTGAAGAACCAACATCAATACTTACAGCCTATATTTATTGATATAGAAAAAGGATTTTTTTTGTCCTTACGAAACATCAAATTCTAATATTTCTCCAATTTTGTTTCTAAGCACCTTTTTTATGAATCCTCATTATTAAATTTTAAACTTATAAATCAGAGTTGAAAAAAAAATCATACCAGTTTGAAAATTAAATAATCTCAAGTGCAATAATAGCCTTTCGTATTATTTTTATATTTTAGTCTAATATCCAACAACCAAACAATCGTCTTGGAAACACAATTACGGCCAATATTGCCGTTATCCCTCATCTAGTATTTTATCTAACAACATTACCAAATTAAAGCTTTATTTCTTGTTTAACTTGTTTCTTGTAGTTTTTTTTAACTTGTTTTTGTTTTGGTAGTTTTTAGTAAAATGAACTGATAGTATAAACGCCGTTTCTTCCTGAAAAGCTTCCAAAATAAATGCAAAATGTAGAGCAAGTTGGTGTAGGTACAATAAATTTCTTTACCGGCTTGTCCGATGTGTTTTGCAAAAACAAATTATGATAATAATTTTCCTAGGCCATGTTACAATTTTGTTTACGTCTTTCCTCTTGTTGTACACACATTATTCTGACTAAAGTCTAACAAAATGTTTGCATAAAAAAATACAGTAGCTGGTAATAATATAACGAGACCATTGATACATGTACCATGAGCAATCTCTTTGTTAACGTATATGTATGATACAACAAATCAAAATTAATATGAACTTAAAAACAATCCATGCATCAAGTAACAAAACGTTCATTTAAAACCAACGGAGCAACTTGAGAATGGCTACATTAAAAATTCACTCATTTATTTTGGTAAAAAAGGAGATGCCTTTCCCGTTTACATCTTATAATTGGAGAACAAACATTTCAACAACATTGGCTTGGTTTCAAATTTAATGAATTAATAAAATTGAGACTATTTTGTTTAAAACAGTATTTAAATCAAATTAAATTCCTTCTTTTTTTCGAAATTGAGTTCGTTATTGAGTCAATATAGAATTTTATTGCATAAGCTAAGGTAAGTCAATAGAATGGATGAGCTTTACCAATGCTGGTTCCCTCATTCTGTGGTTTGTTCATTTTTATCCTTTGAACTTAACTAACACTCTCTTATTGACAATTCATTATAATATTTTAAATACGATTTGTATCACTTACATATTATCAATTGCGGTAAATAATGAACATTTCACTTTTTTACCTTCATATTTTCAAAGATTGCAACCCACTTGTTTATTTACAAGAATTTATGCTATCCATAACCTCTGCATAATGAAGTATCTACAAACTTTCTTGTGTTACGTCCAATCAAGGATCTCAAAATATCCAAACGAATTATCCTTGTGGTCGATTTAGCCTTTATCAACTAGATAACGTGTAGTAAATAATACTTTTTTATTTAGTTTTAACACATTAGCATTACTGTTTATATCCCGAATATCGAACATCAATTAATTTCTTGCTCGAAATTCTTTATACATTATTCAAATTGATTATAGTTAGTTATCAGCAAACCAGGTAATTTGAAAGGACCGTAAACCTACGAACCAGTATATTACATAGATGTCTGCTCGGATGAATTATTTTTTAATTTTATTTGTCAATTTAATTGCATGTAATGCAAGTGATTGGTGTAATTCAAACGGGCCATATTGTGGCACACATGGATGGTCTACGTGGTCGAACTGCACTGCTACTTGTGGAGGTGGTCAAATGATCATTGGTCAAATGACCAAACAAAAGTATATTTGTTGTAATTTGAAACTTTATAATACTTTATCTCAATGCTTGAACAGTTGTGGTATAACACATCAATGGTGGCAGGAACATTCAGTCCAGACTAAATCATGTGGCAAATGTGGACAACACGGTGTTTTTAATGCTTCTTTAAAGCGATGTGTTTGTAATCGTAATTTTGGAGGTTCTTGTTGTGACGGTAAGTTGTCGACAAAAAGGTTTAATTGATTTGTACGTCACCCTGATTTGTATTTGTTTTATTCGTACGGCTTCTGTATTATATACAAATGGTATTCACAAGTAAAATATTCAAATTAAATCATAAAAAGTAGTAAAAATCATAACAATAAAGTTCCTTCATATAGACGGAGCGACTTCTGCGTCATATATATGTAGAATGTAAGACCAGAACTATGAATGGCTATTTGTCGACTTGCAAGTAGACGATTGTGAAAGTGCGGATGCACTGTGTTATCTTTTAATACGTCGTTTGAAAGACTTTATATTAATTCACTTATTTGATAATAATTTGGAAATCATTTGATGTGTAGAAATGCATTAAGCTTTCCAACAAGAAAGTCTCATATATTCTCCTCACCGAATGAGACTTGGCCCATAGCAACATGCGGTGGGAAGAAATAAAGACCAGAAGTCAAAATAGGGGAAAATGCACATTTTTTACGACTTTTCTACCCATCCTAGCAACATGCGCACCGTAAACAAAGAATGCACTTCCTAAATATTCTAAAGAAACATGTTATTTATGTTTAATTGGCAAATTTAATTTTAAAATGCCAATTTAAATAGAAATAAATATGTAAATGAATATCTCATAAAACGAAAATTACGTGTTTTTTTTTCTTCAAGCAATTGATACAGGATGCTACGGAATCTGATAAGTTAATATTAAACAGTCGACAGAATTTAATTATAAGAACTTCCCAAGGATTTTTGAAGATTGTATTACATTGAAAGTTGACCTGTTTGGTATTGAAATGAATGCACTCATTTGTTCTTGATGGCAGTAGTTTTTTTAACTCAAAAAGTTGAATCCATATGGCTTGATGAAATACAGTCGTCAAGAAACCTTCAATTGACAGTATTGATCAGACACACATTTCATTCCAATCTTACCACTGATATATCGTTACCAAATTCGCTTTTACGTACAAAAAGTAATTTTTGGAAAGAAATACCTCGGTAGCATATTGAAAATATTTATGACTATTTCGGTCATATTAACATTTATACTGAATCAAAAAATGTAAACATAATATAGAATTTAAAAAATGTTACCTATTTAAGAAAAATATGTATCTTGATGAAGTATTAATATTAATTTAATTTTGGATAAGTCATTCAATTAATACAAAGTTGCATGGTTTGATCAGTAAGTACAGATGATGGATTTAACAGATTCATTTCCGCTTCTTATATATCATATCAACTACAGTGTATACTTTGTTATGATATCAAAACGAAGCATATTTCAGGAAGAAATCAACTTAATGTTGATCATAACTATAACACATTAAATATTTTCTGGTCATCTTGCAAATTTATTAAAAAAAAATATGTACTCTACATGAGCGAGAAGTTTTAAATATAATATAAAACTGAATCTTTGAATTATTTACTAAAAAAGGCAGTAACCACTTAATTTCTTGGAAAAAAGAAGGAATGTACGGTTCCTATATATTTTACGAATCTTTAAGATTCTATGATCCAGTTATGAGTTAACAGCAGAATAAGGAAAAATCCTAATAAGTAATCTAAATAATGTCTTGTAAAGCATCACACTTACGCTATGGCTCAATTATTCTGAAATCAATTTTATACGTATGTGTTTTTTTTTCTTTA
This sequence comes from Perna viridis, assembly GCA_037379345.1. NCBI lineage: Eukaryota > Metazoa > Mollusca > Bivalvia > Mytilida > Mytilidae > Perna > Perna viridis. The sequence goes on along the minus strand of CM074511.1, from coordinate 66,555,196 downwards.
CAATTGTTAACAAAAAGTTGGATCATCAATCATCATCTCTGACAAATTTTATGAAAATCTATTAACAGAACCATATTGTACGTTGTCTGCTAATTTGAAATGCCTCCAATTTTCTTAGTTTTGTGTTTCATTAATCAAAAATTGCTGCAACAGAAAATGATTGAATATGGCCGATATCTTTCGTATGCATATCTACTGGTAATGTCGGCTGGAATCACCACGTTTTGGTCATGCCCTTTACCATTTAGAACTGTCAACTTCTTTGAAGATATTTTGTGTAACTCCTGAAATTGGTTACAAACTATGGCGCATTGAAATACTTGGCTGTGAATTAATACGTGCATTTTAATCACATTTTGCGAATTTCATGTCATTCTAATTATAACGATTAATGAATCCAATTTGGACAAGTATATACTGGCGTTAAATAAGTGAAGTGCGGAAAAGACTAAGAAAGTAGAAATAATGTTTTTTTTCCTACAAAATTGCTTGCTGATGCAAGCTCGAGATAACGTACGTACATGTACTTGGTCTAGACCTTCAAATAATGTGACAGACATCTCCTTTTCAAAACCGCTCATTTAATAGAAATGTGATTTTGTCATTTTTATAATGATATAGAACTTCAAGTCTTTATTTGTGTCCAGGCTATCTCATGTCTTTGATAATACGATTTTGAGGTATATTACATGTAATTCGATATCCGTCTGTTCTGACACAAGGTGTTCATAGTATTTTGTTTGTTTTCATTTTGATATCACAGGAAACAAAGCATATATTTGAAATAAACAATCAGTTTTGAATACTGTGCACATTTGCTTAAATCTAACATTTTTTTCAAAAATCACTATTAGAATGCGAAAGGACATAAGAACAAATGGAATAAATAAAACTTCTCTTTCTTCAATCGGTTTTTGATTATACTAAATCTATTAAAAAAATGACTCAGAAATAAATCAAATTTTCAAGTCCTGATTTAGACGAAACATTTAGGTATTCCGGCTTACATATTTTTTTCAATATCTTGATCAGCGACTACAGATCTGAAAATTGGCACTTCTCACATATGATGCACCTGTGCGACTCCGAAAACTATCAAATACAAGGCGTGGTCCTATTTTTATGAAACGTAGCCACTACTCCTTGATAGTTTTAAATAAAAATAGTAATGTTAAATCAAATTTTATGTTGCTGTTTTAATGTTTCTTATGCTGAGATCATCACCAACGAAAACAACATCAATATTCACTTTCTCGCGTCAACTAAAACGCAATTTCTGTTCTCGTCTAGGTAGGTTTTTTTGCGCAATATAGGTTTGTTTGTTTGTTTGTTGGGGTTTAACGTCCGAGCAGCAATATTTCAGCTATATTCAGACAATGAACATGAAATGAATGTTAATGAACATGAAATGAAAAAAAAAAGGATGGGTCACAAGGATAATAGGGTCGACAAATTTTGATTGCCACTGGAAAAAGGGGGGATGGGTAAGGTCGGGCAATTTAGCCTCCTGTGGCGGAGCGCAAAGGTTCCTACTCCTATCGAATACCACAGCAGGGTTCTTTAACGTGCGAGGAACGTGGCATCTTTCCCAACACGGTGCACCACTATGGTTAGCGGTCAGGGTTTCCGTATTATAGCCTGACAACCCCAGCATGCAACACGCCAGGGGTACCCCATTCCACCACCTGGGGCACACATCCCAGTTGCTCTGTGGGCAGAGCGCCTAGCCCCCGGCTAGGTTTCTGAGCACTATTTAGTCGCCTTTTACGACAAGCTTAGCGCTGCTGCAGGCCTATTCTTTTAACACCCGGACCTGCGCAATATAGGTGGTATACTCTATAAACTAAAAACCAATCTAAATATTTTCTAACTTAATTTGCTTTATTTTGGCTCAGAAACTTTTGCAATTCATATCAAACCATTTGAGCTTAAAGGTAGCGCTGTTAAGCAATTTAACAAGTCGCTGCTTTTAAAATCCCAAATCAGAAACATTATACATTGTTGTTATTCCAAAATAGATAGTACGCTTATATACGGATATGTAGTACTTGGTAGAGATTCCTCATTCTTTGTAAAAAATGATTTTAAATCATCTTCCGGATCATATCGAAGAAGATTTCTTTAAAATGCTGGATTTTTTATCGATAACATATTTTTTCAGTGTGGTGGTCGTGTTTTTTTAGCAAACGCTCGACATTCCAATGGGAACAAATTGTGCTCTCCACTACTTTCTGACCTATTCTTTTATTTTTATGAGGCTGACTTTATAGCTGATCTGAACCTAATGGAGGTACATCGTTAAGTCAGATCCTTTGATCTCAGTCTCCGCAATTTTGATGACGATTGTAAAACAATCCTAGTTTGAGGGATTTATACTACGCATATACTCAAAAGAATTTGAGATAAAAGATACTACAGGCACTGGAAGTCAGTCCCATATTTTACCTACACTTATGGATCAGGGAAAAAGGAAAATATTGCCCAAACTATTCGACAAATGCAATGACTTTTCCATCCGTATTGTCACCTTTCCTCTCGTCTGTAGCACCATCCCTTTAGCATCTGAAGTTTTCATATCACAACTCATACGTGATGTCAGAGCTTGTCGTAACATTTTGTACTATGCTAGACTTCTTACAATAAGGTTTCTGGAACAGGGTTGTGTTGCTACAAGATTGAAGTCATTACTCCAGAAGTTTCAAAGTTGTCATCATGAGCTCGTTTCGGTATGTCCATTTGCTCCATAAGAACCGATTTGTTCAATCTATGATAGTTTTCCTTTTCCTCCTTACTCTACCCCGGACTTGACCTTAAACTCGTCAACTGTTTGTAGAGAAAATAGATGACGCTTACCCTACCGGTGCACCTGGTCCATGCTTCTAGTTTTAGTAAAGTAAAGGTTGCTCATTTACTGTTGTTGCTTTGTACGTATTATTTTGGTTATAAGATGTTCTTTGCTGTATGTGTCTTTTTTCCCTCTCTGGTCTTTTTCCCTGAATTGCGTTCTTTTGATTTCCGATATTTTCTTGGTTTTCTTCATTACTCTTGACAAGTCCGTATTTTACATTAATTTAAGATGGAATGTTAACATTTATAATCTTCATAAGGTGCAAAATTTAAAAGAAGATTGTGACAAAACATATTCAGAATGACAGCATTTCTCAATTGTTATTTTTTTTCCTCGCACATTCGTTCCCAAGTTGTACAAATTTCAATGAGAAAAAGGATTTGGACCTTGCAGTAAAAGGGAGGTACGAAATAACTAAGGTATTTAAGGAATGTTTCTTGTCGAAAGAGATCTGTAATTTTCTTATGTACTATGTCTTGAGTATTGTACATTACTAAAAATATCATTCTCACACAACTTACACTGTAAAAAACACAATTGAGATCATTATTAGAACTTTACTGCACATAATTGACAAAAAAACAAATCGGAAGACTCTTGGTGAAATGTTACATACTATGTAACTCATTTTATTGTACACAAAGAATGCTTAAAGTGTACGTTAAGTGATTTTTTTATGAATATTCTTCTAAAATTTTGAAACTTTTTTTTAATCATGCTGGATGAAAACGAATAGCTATCTTAGTTATGATGTGCGAGACCATTTACGTGACGAACTTATAAATAACAGTTATTTGGTCAAACTCGGTGTTTACCTTATTTATCCCAACAGATAAAACTTTGTCAATTTTATGTTTAATATATGTGAACAAGGATTGAGAGAGGAGCTTCAAATAAATATTTCCTATTTGTTTAGATCGGTGTTTAATGTTTCAACATATTTTAAATCATAATAAGAAGTTAGTAATCATCAACCTTTCTTTATGATTTTCTATCGACCCGCACACACGTACATGTATTATTAAACAGCTGTGCATTATCTTAAACACGAATGGTTAACATAAGTGATATCGTAATTTAACATTATGATAAGTAAACTTGATTTTGTTACCGTTACCGTGGCAAATATCAATTTTTAGGGATTTGACTAAAACACACTTTATTGACTTAATAAAATGTTTATTTTCAAGGGAAAGGGAAATGACTTACTTATCAACAGAGAATTTTGGAAATCAAGTGGTGATTTTTTTTGTCCAAAAGGTGTAATCTCGTTGGTTCATGTAACGACATTTCGAATTATGTCCTTAGTATCTTGTGGACTAAATTTTGAGTATCTTTATCAGACTTGTTTCGACAGGTAATATTTATTTTAATAGAATAATAAAATTTGTAGTTTATTTAAGCAATAAGTAAAACAATGGATGAAGGCTGGTATATGATGTAAATGGGAACGTTTATACCATTCAGGAGCAGGAGTTTTGTGCAGAGAAAAAAATGTGTTGTAATTGAAAATCCTATACTCTAGTTTAGATGATTGTCTATAGTTAAGATATTCAAAATTATTTACACAGGGAGGACATATAAAAAAACCCTGTCCGTTAATGTCCTTTGGTATTATTGTAAAATACGGAAATTTGTTTAAAGTATAGTAATCCAGAACTTATAAACAGTTGTTTTTTTCTTGGTCTGTTACCGGGTCAGCTCATTGCACAACTAAATTCCTTCTAAAAACTAATGTATTCACAGCAGTGACGGATGAACTCGAAAATCAGGGATAAAGCCTACTCTTCAAGTATAAATGACGTGAATCAGATGAGAATTTAATTTTGTCTCCTTTTATAGGCTGCTGGAAGCACTGCCCTCATAATTCGACAGAAAAAAAAATGGTAACCAAACATATTAACAACACCAGACTCGAGTAATACTTGTTAGAATCAGTTGAATATTTCACAATGTTTGGCTGTATTAAATGAAACATACAGGAAAATAAAATATTATTAGGCAACTTACAGCTTTTTAATATTTATTATTATAAACATTTGATTTGTTGATTTTCATATCACAACTCAATACGTTATGCCACCATCTGCCGAAACTACGCAGACTTTTTGTATCTCACTAGAATTCTAACAAATAGGCTTCTGGAACAGAGTTATGTTGCTACAAGATTGAAGTCATCACTACCGAAGTTTTATAGCCGTCACCATGAACTTGTGGATCGTTATGGTGTATCCATCTGCGCCATAAAAACTGATTTGTTCAATGTGTCACAGTTTTCCTTTCCTATTTCGTCTACCCCGGACTTTACTTTTTATAAACAACTCGGCGGATGTTTCTAGAAAGGCAGTGGACGCTTACCCCAACGGTGCACCTGGTCTATGCTCCCAGTTTTAGTAGAGTCCGAGTTGCTCATTTGCTTTAGTTACTTTTTGTGTATGATTTTAGTTACTTTATGTTCCTTGTTGTGTATGTCTGTTTTCCATGTCGGGTCCTTGTCTCTGGACTACATTCTTTTGATTTCCGCTGTAGCCTTGGTTCCCTTGATTATTCTTTCATTAACTTCAATTTGTATACCTGATTCATCAAATGTACATAAATTGTTCCGAATATTTGAATATATTTTTATAAGCAAACGTGATCTAAAAAAAACGTCAAAGCATGTCAATTTCAAATACTTCAGCGTCACTTTTTGGTCTTAAGCATTTTTGAAGATAGTCAGACTTATATTTAAGATTTTTGCAAACTATACTTATTATTCACAATCAAGGACATTTTTATTACAAAAAACATTTCATTTTGAAACAGCCGATTAGGTGACAATGTTATAAATTTCTACATTCTAGCTATTGATTCTTTTAGTGAGAGGAAAGATTAAGCTTTCGCCAGTCAAGGCCTCTTTAGAATAAATAATGTGTGACCCGGGATTAAAGTATTTTACCCCGCTTAATCTAGACTCCAATAAAACTCGAAGTCTTAACAACTCACTTTTCAGAATAGCATACAATACATTAAACTTTGGAAGAACAATGAATCGTGTTAATTATAAGTGTAGACATTTTGTTTTACTTGCATCGCTGGTGTTTGTAAATTTATGTGATGCATGTAATACAAATGGACCCTTTTGTATCATACAGCAGTGGTCTCCATGGTCAACATGCAATGCTACGTGTGGAGCAGGAGTAATTCGAAGGGAAAAATATATTTGTTGCAATTTGCATTTGTATAATGACTTAAATGGTTGTTTACATGGTTGTAATATGACAAATGATTGGTGGCAAAAACATTCAGTCCAAACAAAAACTTGTGGATATTGTACTCAACACGGCTCATTCAATTCTACCTTACAACAATGTGTTTGTAAACGAATGTTTGGAGGTCCTTGTTGCAACCGTAAGTTGAAGACTGAACTTTCAAGCATTGTACTGCACGGAAGGTTGACAAAAGATTTTTTCTCAAATGAAAAACGAATATGACACACACAATATATAAAACAAGTACTATCTTTAAAAAAAGATAGCCGACGCAGTAAAAAGATGATGATACATAAGGCTCTGTAGCACATACTAGAAGAAATAATATTATCTACCTTTAGTAAACTCGTTATTTTCATTTAAAAAAAAAATTAAAACAATTTGTTTTATCTTCGTTTTTTAACAAAATCAAAAAAGAAAATTTATTTTTGTTTACAAACGAAATTAAAAAATTGTATGCGTATTCAATCAATGTATGTTGAAAAAAGTTTTTAAAAAAGTTTAAAAAATACTTACACCTTGGTGTTTTATTTAACACTATTTGTTTGAGTTGTATAGTAACCAATCGTATTATAAAACCTTAACAGAGACTCGTACAAGGTATGATGTGTTTTACTGTTAAATGTGGATCTGTTGTATTTTTATTTTATTTTATTTATTAATTTTTTTTTTGTAATTAATATCAAGTTAATCAGAAAAAAATTCTGGGTAGTCACTATTTGGTAGTCACGATATGTCCATGCTAAGAATCTTTACTTCAATATACGCATTAAAAGGCTATATGCGATCAATAATTTTGTCTCCCGTTCCGTAAAGTAGTGGTTTTTTTTCAAAAAGTATTGACATAATTAAAAACCCGTTTACATAAAATTTGGTGATCATCGAGAGTGTTCCAAAGAGAGAAAAATACAAATTGTGTATTACCGTTGATTTCTGAATTTCATGGTTGCACTGCATGAAGATACTTTATCTTTAATAAATATAAGCAGTTAAAAGTCACTGGTGTTTCTTGTGCTTAGCTACAGACAGACAGACAGACAGATCCCAGCTGCACTGTGTTTAATATTTTTTTAATTAGTACAATATGTAAAACATAATAAGCACGTATATGTATAATTCATTGTCGAGAAACTTATCATTACTTTTAGCAAAAATTAATGCTTATAAAATTTTAGTTGTAGATATATAAATGAGAAAAATATACAAATGACATTTTTCATTAAAACTTATGATTGTGAATTGTACTAATTTGATGTAGGAAAGTTCTAAATAAATGCAATACATATAGGTGTTAAATCTCTCGCCTTCATCGGAAAATTCTTGGTATTTCATCAAACATTTCATAATCTCCTACTGTTTTGTCTGTCTCCCGGTGGGAGCTTAAAATCTGCCGCTTTCGGAATTTTCGGTATTCATCGGTCACATATGGGGAGAAAAATGAAAGTCATGGAGCTCAGAAATGACACATTTCAATTTTGGATCAAAATGACAGTTTCAATTTCTGAAAACCAATTTAGTGTTGTAATGTATAAAATTAATCTATCACAAATTCTATAGTAGTTTTTTAACAAAATAATATGTCGTAAAATTGAAAATACGTCAAATCTCTCTATTCCGGAAAAAATAAGAGGAAGAGGAGGTTTACTTCTATTGAGTTTCCCAACATTAACCCCTTTGCAAATGATATTTCCAGTCAAATGCAAAAATTGTCATATCTTAAAATCAGGTTCAAAAACTATTTTCTTTTAAATATCACGTGGATATTCCTTCCACTAGACCTCAAATGGTTTGCGACTAGGCCACGCTAATATAACTTCACAATCCATATATTGTCAGGTCTATCCAAATGGTACCAGTATCGTATTGATATTCTTGAGCGGGTGTACGTCAAAACATGGAGGCTAATAAAATAGAGTTCCTTTTTTTTCTTATTTTTTTTTAAAGAGCTGCATTTAATTTTGAACTTGAACTTTGGCCATATTTAAAGATGTGTCCAAGTAGATAAAATGTGTGATTTTTATTTACAGATTCAAAGACAGGAAAGAGGAAGGATATCCAGTTGATAGGGAGTACTGCAGCACAACAACAATACCAAAGTGAAAGTAGAAAACATGTGCTTTTGACTTCAAGGTTTGATGATTTTCCAATCTTCGTGGACTGGTCTAGGTTTTTTAAGTTAAAATCAAATTTGAACATTTCCTGAAACATGATATATGTATGAAAGTTTATTTGAATCAACTTTTCAATTTTTAAAAATTTTTTGAAACATGCACCGTTAGCATTGGAGCCAATGGAGAAATCTATACGATACTGAGACCTAGTACCACTACTTTCGATTTAAAGTTAGAAAAAAAATATGCAAATTATGTCAGATGCTGCAACTAATTTACATAACCTGGGTAGGTACTAGTCACATGGCATTTCCAAAATGGATCCCCAATGGAAAATTCTGCAATTAGCCAAGCTTAATTCTAAAATTGATCTAAATCAGCAAAATTCCAAAAATTGTAAATTTTGGTCTACTAGATTTGCTGTTAATCAAAGAGAAAGAGGCTTTACTAGAGGCCCTAAATATGGTCGTTTGAAAGTTAAATGGCCTGGTGGCAGGATTAAATATCATTTAGCTCACAGATTTATGTATATGCTTGTGCATGATCTTTTAGATATACCCCCGCACTTGCATGTTTCGCACATTTGCCATAACAGTTTATGTATTAACGCTGAACATTTGTCCCTTGAACTGCCAGAAATTAATAATAGTAGACAAATTTGTAAAAATGTGGACCCCCCAGCATGCCAGCATCATTCAACTTACCCAGATTGTGTTTTTTAGTTGCAGAATGTAAGTTTTAAGTCCTAACAAAGTCTTATTTTCCTTTTGAATATCCATGTTCATTGCACGTTTTCTTTCGTGTTTTCATTTGCATCACTTCACAAGATTCAGAGTCAGCTAGTCCTTTTTTATATGTATCAGGCTCATCTGGTATTGAGTCATAAGTCTTAAAATTCCTGATTGCAGAATCAATTCTAGCTTTTTTCACCTTTGGTGTCTTTTGTCTCTGTCTATCATATTCATATTTCTCATTCTGTCTTTTCAGCTTGGTGACCGGACGCGAGTTTGGTGGAAGTGGTACACCAAGAGCCTCACACTTCAGAAGTGCAGATTCCCCTGGCCCATGATTAATCCTGTGTGCACTTGAATGAGTACGAGCAGAATAGTTCCTCGGGTGAGTAGATTCTTTTGGATCTGACTTGCGATAGCCTCGGTTTACGGCCTCACACTTTTGTGTCGTTGTCCCAAAGCGAGTCTTAACCAAGTTTGTCCGACCAAATCGAATGTTTATTATATTACGCACAAGTATCTCATCATCATCTGTCATGTACAAGCATTTTGCTTCCTCATCTGGCATAAAATCTTTGCCCCAGTGATCTTGCTCAGTACCTTTACATACATAGGAGTATGATTTGCACTTTTCTCCACAATGTCCTGTATAACATGCAATGATACTGTCTGCTGCATAGCTAAGTCTGTTCACAAGCTTGTTCATGTCTCCTGCACACTCCTTCAGAGCAAAGTTGAACTCTATTGTGCATCTGTTGCTTAAGTCAATAGCAAATCGTCTTTGGAGCATAGTACGGTCTGCCTTAGTTACAAACTGTAGCATCATTTCACTGAATTTGGCATTGTCACAGGCTCGCACTTGTGATTTGGCTAAGTGTCTGGTGTCGCGAAGGTTCTCAGGTATGAAATTTAAATTTTCTTCTTGTTTCCGGCTAAATCCTCTGAATGCATGGCTGTCCCCATCTGTTGTTAATTGTCCAATTATAAGTGGTTCTTCATCTTCATTTAGCATATCAGCCAGTATTTCACCATATCTCTCTTCATTGCCAATTGTAGCACTCCATTTCATGTTTGCTGAACAGTGACCAGGGTGGCCTGGACACTCTGGATCTCCTCCAAGTGATCTTAAATAGCTTGCTGTCTTACAAAGCTTGTTTGCATCATGAAGTCCAATAAGTTTCTTCTTTACTGTCACATTTTCTGCTAGTGAGCTTGTAGCCTGGGTAGCAGGCTGAAACGGTGTTGTTTTACGGTGACCGAACAAGGATTTGTTGTATTGTGTGTCAGTTTCAGCTGGTATAGGTGTGTTTTCTGGGAACCCATGTCTTAGAAGTGTCCTTTTTACAGTTTTTCTTTGTTCCTTCATGTCTTTTTTGTTCATTTTCACAAGTTCTTCTCCAGTGGTGTTTGCTTGTCTCTGCATGTTTGTACTAAATGGTGCGGGATGACTGATAGTGCTCATAATCTGGCACCATGCACTATTTGAAATGCTACTGTCTGCTAGTGCAATCTGCAGTCTGATATTTGGTGCACCTGCCTTTCTGCCTCTCTTGCCTGAGTCTACTTCTTCATAAAGAGGAACCATTTTAGTTTTGTATCCACACAATGTACATTCCACACTTTCCATCCAGCACATGGTATGCTGTCGCTCTTTTGAGTAGTCAAACTGGAAATTGCCTGGACAGTCTGGAAATTGGTTTACATGTTCATGAAATGCTTCAGTGAACAGCTTACAAGTCTTATCTGCATGTAGAAATCTGTAAGTGTCCTTATTGCCTTGTATTTTAGGGTGCATGTACTTTTCAAATATGTTCTCCTCCCCAGGTTTTTCTCTAAGTACTGTGATTTTTGGTGGGTTTTCCATTTTTTTCACATTCTCTTCCAAAATAGGTAATGCTTGTGGGTTTAATGTTTCCTCTGCTCTAGTGTTTGCATCTGGTCTATGAAAAACAGTTTTTTGAGGCTCAGTTTCCCATTTTATGGTAGGCACTTGTCTTCTTTTATCATGTCCATGCTTGAAATAGCCACTTTTTGACTTGTGTACTTTTGGCATTTTTGCACTTTGAATGTGGATTTTTGGAATTCTGTGTATATATACTTTTCTAGAAATATTTGTATCATACTTGCTAAGTGCCAAGAGGTTGCATTATTTCAAAATTTGCATTAATGTGCCAACAGTGTCATTTTTACTGGTATGATTATGAGGCTGATGAGTGACCCGGAGCTCCAACATCTAAGCAGTTTAAGTGGCTATTCTAGCCTAGGTGTGAAGTTTCATAAAATCATTAACCATCACAGTTATTCAGCATTAATTGTTCTTTTAAATGTTCAGTAATATATTTGGCTCAAAGAAAACAAAAAGTTAACAGTACAACTTTTATTTTGAAAAAAGTCAAATATTCATACATGACAATAATAAAAAATCACATAAATTACATAATACAGAAAAGGTCAACAATTTTCATAAATTTCAAATATTTAGAACATCTATTACAACTTTATGACAAATTATCCCAAACATCTTAAAAATTGTGTTTGAAATTTAAAAATTAAAAAAACTAAAAATTTCACTATTTCCATTGAAATTTCTTATTTCGCAGAATAGGGTACATGTATAAATTTGTCCGCTACAACCATATTTCCCATGGAAATTTAAAAAAAAATTACAAGGTATTTCAAAACATATCACATTAACTGTTAAATTTTTTTAAAACTTTTTCGCAAACTTTGCCTTTAGTAATAGGTACCAGTATCGTATTGATATTCTTGAGCGGGTGTACGTCAAAACATGGAGGCTAATAAAATAGAGTTCCTTTTTTTTCTTATTTTTTTTTAAAGAGCTGCATTTAATTTTGAACTTGAACTTTGGCCATATTTAAAGATGTGTCCAAGTAGATAAAATGTGTGATTTTTATTTACAGATTCAAAGACAGGAAAGAGGAAGGATATCCAGTTGATAGGGAGTACTGCAGCACAACAACAATACCAAAGTGAAAGTAGAAAACATGTGCTTTTGACTTCAAGGTTTGATGATTTTCCAATCTTCGTGGACTGGTCTAGGTTTTTTAAGTTAAAATCAAATTTGAACATTTCCTGAAACATGATATATGTATGAAAGTTTATTTGAATCAACTTTTCAATTTTTAAAAATTTTTTGAAACATGCACCGTTAGCATTGGAGCCAATGGAGAAATCTATACGATACTGAGACCAAATCCACGAAACGGGACGTGCATGTCTTTGTTTTTCAAGATTTTCAAGAGGAGTATAACAAAATTTTGAAAGACAAGAATTTAATACAAACGTAACACAGGAAGTAGCTGACTGAAATAAAAGATATAAACATATTCGAAAATGCGACCAAAAGCTGAACTGCTGACAAAACAATAGCACGATAGGAGCGCTTGGACCCAATATCAGATTAGACCTGTCCTTTCAAGTACTAAAATTACATGTAGATATGTACACATAGCCGTTGATAATTTACGTCAACATCCATGCACTCGATGAACGGTGTGGCAAAGTAATTCATCAGGTAACAGCACCAGCTTTGATATGAATACGGGTCAGTATTGCGGTCTTTTAAAAATAGGGTATCCTGAATACGAAAGAAATAATGGACATTTTTAAATTACATTATATAAAGAAAACTCAAGTCACATGATTTTATACACATAAAAATGCCTATAAATTGAAAAAAACATCTTGCATATAAACTTTACAATACTAAATACATGCAGGGACATGTTTGAAATCTGTACATTGTACATGTACATGTATTGGAAATTTTTATTTTTTGAAAGAGAAAGTTGTCTTGACAGAAGTGTTTTTAGATTAAAACTATTCTTAATCACTTCATTAGAAAAATAAACACAACTTGTTTTTTGTTGTTGTTTTTTTATGCAAAAATAAGAATCAGGAGAGAGTTTGATATTAAAAGAGTTTCCAACTTTACCGGATAATATTAGGGAATGAACTGCGTTGCTACATTTATTACAAATAAAAATATCTGTAGAGAGTGTTTCTTTATATACAGTAATGTATGTACATTTACCAGCTCTTTAAAAGCCTTTCAGTCAACGCAAAAGTAAATCATCATTAGAACACTGAAGGTTTTATATCGATACATTTCATCAGAAGATAACGCATACAAATGTATGGCACGAAATTTCAAATTCCGATACAATTTTTCCGAACGCACTAAGTTATCAGTACTTGGCCAATTTCAACAAAATTCGCGATGTATCGTAGGATGCAGTTCACTAGTTAGCAAAATATTCAGGTTCGATGATGGTTTACATGGAACACCTAGAGGAATTAATTCAAAACATCCAACATACTGCATGATTGAATTTCAAACTACTAGTTGGCCTTCCCAGGTTTCTAAATTTTTAATTCGAAATTCAATTTAAAGATCTTCAGGTCGAAACTGTCTGTCATATAATTCCTTAGCCACAATCATTGAAATAAAACACGGCCTTAGATACACGTCCCTCTCAACTAGATACATTTCTCAGTTGATAAGCTATATAGCTCAAGTTCTACAAGTTACATGTATTATACAGACACCTGTGTGTCATGTAAAAGCGCTTAGTTTCTGGGCAACTAGTTCCAGAGACACGTACATTAACATAAACACCAAAATCCTAGAATATAATTTCAACAATTATGTCTGGTGCAGGAAACGTTCGCCATGCACTTCTAAGGCACTGAAGCACCTACAGCTCTATCATTATAACACATGGCCAAACAGTCAAATAGAATTATTTTTACAAAACGCAATGTAAATCAGAGACTAATACCATTTCTTTGAAATGCATTATCGGAACTACAAGCAACGTTTCATTTTTATTTGTCACCTCTGGGCAATCTTTATAAAAATACACGATAGTTTGTGATAGAGCAGGGTGGTTTCGGGGGTTATGCTACCTTTCTGTTAAAAGTTTAGCAAAAAATGGGCGACAAATATTAGCCTGGAAAAGGGAGTGTAGTCTTTTGCCACTGGAACCTCTTTATTTATTTAAGTTTTTTGATCGGAACCGCCCCGTGCAGGTCCGGGTGTTAAAAGAATAGGCCTGCAGCAGCGCTAAGCTTGTCGTAAAAGGCGAATAAATAGTGCTCAGAACCCTAGCCGGAGGCTAGGGCGCTCTGCCCACAGAGCAACTGGGATGTGTGCCCCAGGTGGTGGAATGGGGTACCCCTGGTGTGTTACATGCTGGGGTTGTCAGGCTATGATACGAAAAACCTGACCGCAAACCATAGTGGTGCACCATGTTGGGAAAGATGCCACGTTCCTCGCACGTTAAAGACCCTACTGTGGTATTCTCCCGGAGTAGGAACCATATGGCTCCGCCACATGAGGCTAAATTGCCCGACCCTACCCACCTCGTCTTATTTCCAGTGGCAATCAAAATTTGTCGACCCCCCCCCCCCCCTTGTCCTTGTGTCTCATCCCTTTTTCATTTCATCATCATTTCATGTTCATTTTGTCATCGGTTTCATGTTCATCGTCTGAATATAGCTGAAATATTGCTGCTCGGACGTTAAACCCCAACAAACAAACAAACATTGATCGGAACTAATGCCTCTTTTTTGTAAATATTAGTATATGGATCCGCCAGGCACTGCATGAAATTTCTGAAGGACAACCCTTCCAATTGACACTCTTGAACATTGCTTTTTTTCATTTCTATGAGCGATGACTATTTATAACCTCGTAGGGTTTTTATTTGAAGCTAAACATCAAATGGTTTATTATGCGTTTGAGAGTATTGTATTTGTAGGCGACATATTGAACATAGTATAATGAACGATTGGCGTATTCTGGTAAATGCATGGAAATAAACAGGTACTGTGATGTTATGGGTCAACATTTTTTTATTTGGATACAAACCAATTAATCATCATATTTAGTTCGCAGTAGAAGTTGTTTATTGGTGTAAATAGCATAGTTAAATATGACAAATTAGAAATACCTATAAAATAGACCTACACAAATGTAACTATCTACATTTGAACCTTAATGTAGTATGCCAGTTTTCCTGCGGTAGTCTAAAATCATTTCAGATGCTATCAGGCTTTACAAATCTAAAGGCTCGGGCGACTGCTATATCAACTCTGATCTTCGATCTAAATTGATAAAAAGCGATACTATACCGACTGCATCGGAATAATGTTAACTAACAATAAATGTAGTGTCAATAGTAAAACAGATTTTCATATCATTTATAATTATGTGTCTTGACTTTAAATTATAATGAAATATGATCATTAATAAATAATGTAAGCTGTTCTAATTTTTTTATAATTTGTAAAATAATTTAATAAAATACTGTTTATTTTTTAAATGATAATATACTAGCACATGTTGAGATAAATGCGTCAATCTCTATTCAAAAGATAATCAAATCAATAGTTTTATATAGCTCCTTATTTACAGTTGCGATCACTTTTAACCTCTCTTCGATCCTGTCAGGATTCGCTGTCATAGAACAGTTCTAAACTGTCAGAAACTGTTCTGACTCTGTCAGGGTTTGTCAGGACTCTGGACAAGCTCTGTCATAATCTATCATGGTTCCTGACACCCTCCTGTTAGGAACTGTTCTAGGTAGGACAGATATGTGGATTAGAAGAGTTCCTGACAGATTCTGATAGTCATTAGCTCGAGAATACTTCTCTGACTGAATTACATACAGTACATGTACGTGATTCCGAAAAAGGCGTAGCCCGGAAACCCGATTCGTACGACGGGAAAGAAGCCTTGCTATGTTTAAACTTTACCCGACTTTTATGTATGGCATGCAGTACCAACACAAATTATTGCCTGCCGTACATGCTATGCCCCTGACTTTAAAGATATTGGACTGAATTCTTTTGGTTGCAGATCTAGACACTGGTATGATACAGAGTACCTATACAATTTTAAACAGTTTATACAGAAATTTTAGGCCTTTATGGAACTTTAAAGTGTTCACACTCATACACTTTGAAAGAATATGACATTTTGAAGAATTTTGACTGAAATTAATATGTCACAGCCACTATATGATAGTTATATTGAAAAATTTAGCATCTTAGTCATTAATTTTAGACTCTCTTGGAAATGGAAAGTGCTCGCACTCATACATTTTGTAAGAATATGACATTTATAAAGAATTTTGACTCAAACTAATGTGTCGAAGCCACCACATGATAGTTATATTGACAAATTTTACATTTTAGTCAATTACTTTATACCTTCATGGAAATGAAAGCGCTCGCACTCATACATTTTGTAAGAATATGATATTTTTTGAAAAATTTTGACCCAAATGAATATGTCACAGCCACTATATGATAGTTATATTGAAATAATTAGCATTTTAGTCAATAATTTTATACCCTCAAGCAAATCAAAAGTGCTCGCACTCATACATTTTGCAAGAATATGACATTTATAAAGAATTTTGACTCAATTAATATGTCACAGCCACTATACGATAGTTATATTGAAAAATTTAGCATTTAAGTAAAAAATTTTAGACTCTCTTGGAAATTGAAAGTGTTCGCATTCATACATTTTGCAAGAATATGGCATTTACAAAGAATTCGACTCAAACTAATGTGCCGCAGCCACCACATGATAGTTATATTGAAAAACTCATACATATGCTGGAATATGACATTTTTCCAAGAATTTTGTCAGAAATATATGTGTCACAGACACCCACATGATAGTTATATTAAAATAAATAAGCATTTTAGTCAATAGTTTTATACCATTATGAAAATTAAAACTGCTCGCATTCATACATTTTGCAGAATTTTTAATTAAATAGAGGCGTCACATTCACTAATATGAAACTAATATAACGATTTCTTCATATTCCACATATAAAACCATGTAGGTAAATTGGAAGTGTTCACACTCATATTCGTTGCTACAAGTGGCGTTTTGGAGAATTTTGACCGAAATATTTAGGTATCAGTCGCCCATTTGCTGCTAAAATTGTCAATTTTAACATTTTTTAGAATGATTTGTGACCCTTATTTCGTTAAAAGTAGCCATCACTCAAAAAGTACTCTGTCAATCTTGAACTTCGTGAGAATTAACAAACATCTGAAAGTTATCGGTTACCACTTTTACACTTAAAACGGAAACAAAGACCTTTAATTTTATAAATAAATAATTTAATTTAATTGATATCACATGTGGTTGACAGAATGTAAACAAATTATACATGTAAACAATGATGATTTTTGAACTATGAGTGACTGGACCGTGATCGACGAAAATTTGAAAATGAACGTACAACGATCGAGTGATAGTGGGATGATGATCATGACGAGCTCTATATATATAAAATTGTAAATTCAATGTAAATTTTGAAATAAAGATATTTTTCCTAATCGGATTAAGTTATTTACATTAGTCACACAATTTCATTTATTAATCGCGGACTTCCTGTACTAAATTACGTCACACAGAATAGAAAAAATTAGTGTCAAGAACTGTCATGGGGTATGACAGTTTAGAACAGCTTTTCGTATTTTCTTTGTCACGACCCAGGACAGTTTTTGTCAGGATCTGCCAGGGAATAGAGCAAAACGTGTCATGACCTAGGACAGCCTCTGTCGGACCCTGTCAGGATTTCTGTTCTATCTGCTGTCGTAGGGCAGAAATCCTGACAGTCTGACAGAATTTAAGTGAGGTTAGAAGTAATCGCATCTGTAAGAGTTTCATAAAAGCAGTTAATATATATTAAGGTTCAAGAAGTTTTGTTTGTTTGTTTGTTTGTTGGGGTTTAACGTCCAAGCAGCAATATTTCAGCTATATTCAGACGATGAACATGAAATTGATGATAAAATGAACATGGAATGATGAAATGAAAAAGGGATGGGACACAAGGATAATGGGGTCGATAAATTTTGATTGCCACTGGAAATGGGAGAGGTGGGTAGGGTCGGGCAATTTAGTCTCCTGGCGGCGGAGCCTTATTGTTCCTACTCCGGGAGAATACCACAGTAGGGTTCGTTAACGTGCGAGGAACGTAGCATCTTTCCCAACACGGTGCACCACTATGGTTTGCGGTCAGGTTTTCCGTATTATATCCTGACAATCCCAGCATGTAACACGCCAGGGGTACCCCATTCCACCACCTGGGGCACACATCCCAGTTGCTTTGTGGGCATAGCGTCCTAGCCCCGTCTAGTGTTCTGAGCACTATTTATTCGCCTTTTACGACAAGCTTAGCACTGCTGCAGGCCTATACTTTGACACCCGGACCTGCACGGGGCTAGGTTCAAGAAGTAAGGGTTGAATACCAGAAGAACAATAGCTTATTTTTCACTACATTTGCGATACTACATGTAACGTCTGTGTGTCATCAGACTTATCAATAATTATATGACCAAATAATTAACAAATTGGTAAAACACATACTCTGCCTACCATTGTCTTATATTTGAAGGCAAACAATCTATTGTTTGAATTAGTAAGAGAAAGACACTTCCTTGAGCGGCCAGCAGGCATACTATATTGAAAAGATGTTCACTATCTGCAAATTCTTCGCCGACTTTTGTTTGGTGTGCTGCTCCTAATTATTTAGATAAGTGCATCTAGTTTAATTTTGTAAGTTATATGGTGGAGAAAATGGTCGTCATGAAAATTTGTCTCTGTGTGTGTATGTGTGTCTTATTCCCTTCGATCGCTGCATGTTGCAGTTGCGTTTTTTTCCAATACTTGTATTATTGGCATGTCTTTTCAATCATTTTTTACGTTTCCCTTGGTCTTATTATTAGACACACTAAATTCAATGTGCTTCAAATATAGGCAATAGAGAAATGAATATTGTGTTTAATCGGCTAATAGCCTTGAGCTGACATTTTAAATCCCGCTGTGGTTGTTGACTCTTTTACATATTCACCATATCCATTCAAAAATACAGTCACTACCAAGAACCAGTTTTCTTTTACATTTAAAAACATTTTCAAATATTTCAAATTTTCAAAGTCATGTCCATATTTGAATCGAATATTTATGGTTGATGTTTCTTTTAAATTCAGTGAAGACAACTAGATCTCCTACTACAACAACTACTACTACTAATAGACCAACTACGACAAGGCTATCAACAATCCCTTCTACTACAACAACTAAAACAACCAAAGGTACTACAACTACTCCTTCAACAACCAAAGGTACTACAACTACTTCAACAACCAAAGGTACTACAACTACTCCTTCAACAACCAAAGGTACTACAACTACTTCAACAAGCAAAGGTACTACAACTACTCATTCAACAACAAAAACGAGGACGACAAATACACCACCAACAAGTATGACGAGTACAACAACTCAGAAAATTACAACTTTACCTTTGACAACTACCCGTTATACAGCTCTTGCCTTTGATTGTTTACATGGAAATAATATATGCAAACAAGGAAAATGTGCGAAGACTGGAAATAAATTTATGTGTGTTTGTTTTCCTGGATTTGAGGGTGAACTTTGTGAAATAGGTATATACTTTTAATCATGTATATAAATGGATATATGTTTTAAAATAAGTAGTGAAAAGTGGATTACACTACATCAAACTCTGTGAAAATCGAAGATTTGCCAAATATTCAATATTTCAAGAAAGATCAGGTTTAAGTTCTCTATAAACGACAAATTAAAGGCTTCAAGTATACAACAAAAAATGTTATCCTTCATGTGAATATTATATTTAAAAACATTAATAATATCCAACTTCGTTAGCTATATTAGATTTATATATTTTATATAATCCTTTATTTTTTGTCTCTAGATAAGGATGACTGCGCGTCAAAACCATGCGTTTATGGGCATTGTACTGACGAAGTGGACAACTTTCATTGCGACTGTATGGTCCTTTTTACCGGAAAGAGATGTTCAAGGAGTACGTTTTCTAAAGAAAAAAAAAGCAGCGTTTCCTTTTTTATTCCGGGGGCTTATATCCTAGACCCAGCATGTCAACATTAATTGTAATTGTTTATGGAGGAGAAATTTTGAGTCGTGAGAAAAAATAAGTTACAAATGAATTAAGTGTAAATACATTGAACTACGCTGAATGATCCACGTGTACATAAGGGTTCATGGCTATTGGTACTTATATTTATACGTTTTGGCCTAACATGGGTTTAACTGTAGTTTATTTTTCAGTATTGATTAGGAACTGCTTTTTATATCGCGAGCTTCATCTGAAGGCAAATGTTCATATAATGCGATTTTCTATATTTTGGTTTGTATATCGATAGATATACGTTTCCTTTCAAATTAATTTAAGTATGAAATTTGAAATCTTCGGCAGTAGGTCAAAACTAATCATTGTTTGATACCTTTATTGTCTCTAAATGCCGAAGAAAATAAAGGTTTTCCTTGTATAAAAATGTACTGAAAACTATATCCGTTCCCTTTTCAGTGAAACTGTGGGTGATGGGGACCATAGGTGCAGCCGCACTGCTTGCTTTACTTGCATGTTGTTGTTGTCTGTGGTGTATTCTTCCAGCGTATGTTTAGTATTATTATAATATAGAAATCAGTTTTCATCCTCACAAAGGCAAATTGCGTCACTTTAACCTTTTTATGACCCCATTTGAATATTCATTGCGATAAATATTAACCGACAACCAAACTTACCTGCATGCAAATCAATTTGAGAAATTTTCATTATCAAATAAGTAAAGTAGTAAATACTTTTTTGTCATTTCTCATATTCAGCACGATTTCCCCTTTTTCCATTGTAGATGCGATAGAGATAATGAAGAGGAAGACGAAAACGTTGTCAAACCTAATATGAATAAGATTCGACCATTGCCTATGACAAAGCCGTGCTACAATGATTGGTAACACTTGTCGCACTAGCGTGATCGCACTGTAGTCAACAAATACATTTCTTACTTTATGTCACATGGAACCATGTTTTATTATTTGTTTTGAATCAAAATATAATCGGATTCATATATTCAAGATTGGTATTTTTATAATTAATATTGATTATTTATCATGTACAATTTTCAGGCTATATCAGACAAATCAGAAAACGAGTTTTATGTCTTTTCGAAATGCCTTTAAAATCAATGAGATTTTGTGTACTCTTGATTACATAGATGACATAGATGAACTGATCTTGTATCCTTAACTATCTTCACTAATTTAATTATACATAATGTAAATAAATTTAAGGATTTTTAACCCTACATTTATTGTCGTTTTACTTTTAAAAAAATCCACGGGGACGACTTTGAATACTGTTCGGCCATATATTATATGAATGTACACATTGTCATGAATTTATTAAGCCATATCGATAAGTATATAATGATTGAGATATTAACGGGAATTCCTAAAACATTTCGACATTTAATTGAAACAGATAACAGTAAATTATGAAACCGACACTTGCCTTTCCATTTTATTATTGGTTTTGCTTTAAATCATCTTATTGAAACTTATCATATCTTTTTTTAATCTGTGTATAAATAAGAATGCATAAAATGAAAATAAAATTAAAACAACTAACTTCGTTACAGCTGACCAATATAACTACACAAAACATGCGTTCTTCGATGATTTAGAAATGAAGTCATACAATGTAACATAAATTTCACTTCCGATTTTTCAAATTGGAGTTAAAATATAAGTATATATTAATTTTGTAAATTGATGACCATAGACAAATGACTTTTTACTATGATTTATTGTTTTTTTTCTGTATTCTTTATATAACATTTATATAGAGAGTATACAGTAAAACAATTCTTTTGTAGACAAATAAAAAAAACTGTTGTAAACTCTTCGAACTTTACTTGCTATGGTAAACTCTTTGAACTTTACTTGCTATGTAATTGTATTAATCATGATTCAGTAATTTTAAACACTACAATATGAATTAAATCATGAATAAAAGAAGAACGGGGACCTCCTTAAAGTACGTTGGTCTTCTTGAGTGCAACCTTGTAAGAAATTTAGTATATAACTTTCCCAACAATTATTCAATATAATTGATTACTAGTCATTAAATTTTATTAATGACATGCTCCGGTGTGACCTATCAACAGGTCAACCATTTGTTGTAGATAAACAAACATCAAAAGATTAGAGAAGAGGTTTGATTCAAATTGATTTTATAATGATATTGATGTCATAAGCCACATTGTCACAATACTTACACACAACAACTAATATTGTCAGATAAGAAATTTACCATTAAAGTTTATTAGAGTAAATGTACTCAAGGACATTGTACTAATTGTTTTCAATATTTCAACCAAGTAATGCGTTGTTACCAGTTTTGAGAATTTTTACCCTTCATTTTAAATATACAAACCTCGGTAAACTGAACATCTGTCTAAACGAACCGATGTTCTGTATAGACAGATTTAACTGTTCTTCTACAAACGATCGAAAGATAACTCCATAATCAGAAGATTGTGCTTAATAGCCTTCCATGCTTCATGATATTGTGACTACTAATACAATACTTTGTGACTACTAATACAATACACTGTGACTACTAATACCATACACTGTGACTACTAATACAATACTTTGCGACTACTAATACAATACACTGTGACTACTAATACCATACACTGTGACTACTAATACAATACTTTGTGACTACTAATACAATACTTTGTGACTACTAGTACCATACACTGTGACTACTAATATAATACTTTGTGACTACTAATACAATACTTTGTGACTACTAGTACCATACACTGTGACTACTAGTACCATACTTTGTGAATGATCATACAATACATTGTAACTTTTAGTACCATACATTGTGACAACTAGTACCATACACTGTGACTACTAGTACCATACACTGTGACTACTAATACAATACTTTGTGACTACTAATACAATACACTGTGACTACTAATACCATACACTGTGACTACTAGTACAATACTTTGTGACTACTAGTACCATACACTGTGACTACTAATACAATACTTTGTGACTACTAATACAATACTTTGTGACTACTAGTACCATACACTGTGACTACTAGTACCATACTTTGTGACTGATCATACAATACATTGTAACTTTTAGTACCATACATTGTGACAACTAGTACCATACATTGTGACAACTAGTGCCATACATTGTGACTATAACATGTAGTACCATACATTGTGACCTTTAGTACATACATTGTGACTACTAGTACCATACATTGTGACTCAATATTATACAAACGTCTCAGAATGTGACGACTCTATTCGCTACACTGCTCCATCGGATCAAATTGATTCAGGAAGATAACGTAAACCGCTATCCTAAGCTTAACTACAGCGTCTTACATTTGGTATCATTCGATAGATAATTCAAATTTCTATATAAATGAACCACGAAAAACTGTTGACCAAACTTTACGACAAACGTGATGACTTTTCATTCAGAATTGTCAACTTTCCTTTCATCTGTGGCAACATCCCTTCGGTACCTGTGTATGGAGTGTTATTATCACAACTCATACGTTATGCCAGAGCTTGCTGAAACTACGCAGACTTTTTGTATCGCGCTATAACTCTAACAAATAGGCTTATGGAACAGGGTTATGTTGCTACAAGATTGAAGTCATCACTACAGAAGTTTCATGGTCGTCATCATGAACTTGTTGATCGTTATTGTGTATCCATCTGCACCATGAAAACTGATTTATACAACGGTCAGAGTTTTCCTTTCCTCGTTTGTCTACCCCGGACTTAACTTTTTATAAACAACTCGGCAGGTGTTTCTAGAAAAGCAGAGGACGCTTACCCTACCGGTGCACCTGGTCCATACTCCCAGTTTTTAGTGTGAGTCCGAGTTGCTCATTTGGTTTTGTTACTTTGTATGTATGATTTTAGTTACTTTATGTTCTTTGTTGTGTATGTCTGTTTTCCATGTCTGGTCTTTGTCCATGGATTACATTCTTTTGATTACCGCTATAACCTTGGTTCCCTTAATTACTCTTTCAAGAAAGAACTTTAGAAGAATGTTAAAAATACGACCCCTACCCCTAGAAAACTGGTCTTAGTATTACTCGAGCTCATTTGGAAGCTAATACACTATATTAATGTACTGTATCACACAAACGCTTGTTTAATCTACGATATCTTGAAAAAGGAAATAACGGGTGATTTTTTACTGTATCACACAAACGCTTGTTTAATCTACGATATCTTGAAAAAGGAAATAACGGGTGATTTTTTACTGTATCACACAAACGCTTGTTTAATCTACGATATCTTGAAAAAGGAAATAACGGGTGATTTTGAATGATACCAAATTGGAGACCTTTTAGTGGAGCATTTAATTGGAAGAGTCGAATTTATGTGTCTTTTACGAAAAAATCGAAAATCCCATTTTTTGATGAATTCTGACAACGAAAATCGCCAAAGTTCACCAAAAGAACCCCAGAAATATTAATTGTGAATATACTAAACAGAAAATACCAAATAAGCCATTTTTTACTGAAGCGTAAATACTCTAGGGGTTTTGACATGGAAAAATATGTCGATTCAAGCGATTTTTCGGTGGGGTAGGGGTACATAATTTCAGTTTACCCCAAAACCATTAGTGTTACAGCAACCTTTTTGTTTTGTTACCAGTGCAAAGTTAAGACATTTGGCTATATAATGGTATCTTAAAGTGTTTAGTTTGTTCACACATGCTGTCCCGGGAAGGCTTATGTTTGGTTGTAAGTTCTTTTTTACAATCATTTTTACTGAGTCATTATATGTGATAGCAGGTCCAGCCGTCACGCTTAGGGTTACCTACTTTGTGTAACCTGTTACTCGTGAGTATTTAACCAATATTATTCAATTTTTGCAAAGTGTTTACACATATATTCAAATTGCACCTCTTATTTTAGATGAATAGGAATAGGTTTTTCGAACATTTTTAGAAGTATATGCTATAATTTGGATATTACAAATGGAAATTCGTAATCAAAACAGTAGTCTTTAAATTTGCGTAGTTTTAATACACATATTGAAGGCACTAACAAATTTATGACGGTCACGCAGGTCCAGACATGATCTTGTTGGATTACGATCTTCCTCCACACTTGATTCTAATCCTGTGGATGAGGAGTTACTTTTTGTAACATGTGTACAGCATATTGAAATTTGCAATACTTGTTAGTGGTATTTTTGTATATAGGAGAAAGCTTTCAAATTGAAGCATCCCCTGGCCTCATGAATGAGGTTTGAAGTCGATGAAAAAGAAAACTCTTATGTTCTTATATTGGACGATAAAAAGGTCAAAACGGTTGTCAATGTAGTTCGTCTTGGATTTAAATAGGTAACATAATTAAAGATCGAATTGAAATGCTAAATGAGCATCTGAAAACAATAGCAGAAATGCAGTTGAAGCATTCAAGACGATCGCACTTTCCAGTATGAAAGGAAAAGGTGATTTGGAGGAAATCTAAATTCGTCTTGACCATAGATGTTTGCAACAATTTTCTGTATAGAATAGGCAATGATATCGATAAAGTCATGGCTGTTGTAAACACAATCTATAAAACCGGCAAATATTTGAATCAAGCTGGACATCTTTTTGAGAAAACTAGTTCAATTGATCTGCAACCGCTAGATGTTATTAAAAACACAAAAAATGCACAAAGTATCGCAAGTTATACAACAAGGCAAAGAACAGAAGAATGGATGAATGCACGAAAAGACAGAAGAGCGATGGAAATTTCATTTATGTTGTTCTTGGTTGTGACACACTGAAAATGCAGAAAGAAGACTTCAATAAAGTTTAAAGTAGTACATTACACGGTCAACCTTCTGATAAAAACCGATGGGCAATGCAAAGAGAAACTGAGTGTGAAATTTATATAATAATATTCTCAAATGTCGTTTTGCCTTTTCTATTTCCGGGCTTTTTGTATTACGGAGAAGGCTATTTCTTTACAGATGATACACTAGTGTTGACATATTGGAGCTTAATTGTTATGTTTGTTTGTTAGTTAGGGTTTAACGTCCGAGCAGCAATATTTCAGCTATATTCAGACGATGAACATGAAATTGATGATAAAATGAACATGAAATGATGATGAAATGAAAAAAGGATGGGACACAAGGATAATGGGGTCGACATTTTGATTGCCACTGGAAATAGGGAGAGATGGGTAGGGTCGGGCAATTTAGCCTCCTGTGGTGGAGCGGGAGAATACCACAGTAGGGTTCTTTAACGTGCGAGGAATGTGGCATCTTTCCCAACACGGTGCACCACTATGGTTTGTAGTCAGGTTTTCCGTATTATAGCCTGACAACCCCAGCATGTAACACGCCAGGGGTACCCCATTCAACCACCTGGGGCACACATCCCAGTTGCTTCGTGGGCAGAGCGCCCTAGCCCCGGCTGGGGTTCTGAGCACTATTTCGTCGCCTTTTACGACAAGCTTAGCGTTGCTGCAGGCCTATTCTTTTAACACCCGGTCCTGCACGGGGCGATTGGAACTTAAGACTCACCCATTACCAATATATATACCGCCAAAAGGACAAGAAAACAGTTTTAGTTTTTTTTAAACAATAAAATACAAAACAAGTAGGACAAGTAGAAAGCTCAAAGAAAAACATATTCCATTCAAAAGATTTTTTTTAAACAATGAAACAACAAAGATTTAGAGGCATTAGGCTATGTGTAATGCCTAAAAATATAAACTTTCTTGTAATAACATCAAAATTGTTCATAACAGCATAATATATTAAAAATTAAGGAAAATGATGTTTTGTGGCATTAGTTCGTTCTAAGGACGTCATAATGGTGCCAAAATTATATGCCATTTAGGGGAAAAAAACTGCTGAGATTTGTATAGTCTGTTGTTTTTTGGGACATACATTTATTTATATCCAGAAAACTATTTCCACACCAAAGAAACAATTTTATTCACATATGATAACTTATGTAATAATGAATGTATTCATTAAATATGAAGACATTTTTTTTTGGTGTGACCTCAGATAGATATTGTCATTCTGAGCATATTTACCCTGTCAGAATTAAAAAAAAACGATTTTGAATATATATATATATGCTACAACGTCTGTCTGACCCCTATGTTTAATTTTTAGTAACAGTGACCATATTTTTTGACGGATCGAAAATCCCCAAATCAGTTCTGTGTAGAATACCCTTAGGAACATTCACATCAAGTTTATTCTCATTGGTCTGGTAGTTCGGGAGAAGAGTTAACGGGGACGGCGACTGACGCAAAGTGATGGCAATAGCTTACATGGTCTTTCGGGCCAGTTGAACTTAGAGGCACATTTACAGTTCACTCAGATATCTACATGCCAAACCTTAATGGAGATTCCCAGTTCAATTTCGGCTTTAAAACAAATTTTAGGCAGTTTATTTTTGTAAATCATATAATTCCGTATTTTAAGTACCCGACACTGAGACACTGCACTATCATGCATAAATGTTGAATATTGTGTAATCAATATGTACAAGTCAAATATATGTATAACAAATTAATGTACATTTTTCTTATACATGTTAATGTGTGGGTTGTAATTTATGTGCTTTTGGTCAATCAAAAAAATGAGGTTTCTGGTATTGATGCCACATGCTCTCAAAACAAATCCTTGAAACGGAGATTTTGGGTTTGATTTCCAGTAGCAATCCCTCTCATCAAGAGAATCGCTTGTCTGCAATAATTAACATATTGTTTTTAAAAATTTCAAGCTTACATTTATATATTACACATTGTAACGAGTAGTGCGTGAAAGTGGCTATAGAAAATTTGGAAGATTGCCTATTGATATTGTATAATTTATCCATATTTATGCTTTGTTTTATTTATTTATTTATTGTCTAGAGTTGTATGTATTGATGGGATTTTGGGGTGATTGTTATGAATGGATTGTATGAGAAAGAAGGCCCAACATCCCCCCTTTTTCTTTGTAAAATTGTATCACTCTGGTTTGATGTGCCTTACTTGTTATTTGGGATTGTACTATCATGTCCTAAATACGGGTGGTAGAGAGTGTACACTACCAAATACATATATTCCCAATCAATTTATTTCTCCATATGGCCGCCGACATTTGTTTACTTTTGAAACTCTGAAATGCCAAATACCCGGATGAACATATCTGTCAAGTGCAAATATTGTCGTGACATCATATTAACGGTAAATTCTTGTCGTATTTTTTATCGGATACGTACTTTTTGTCGTCCTACTATCAATAGTTTGCGCGTTAACTTCAGGTTGTCCTTGTTCCTGTTTTGTTGCAGTTATCGTTTTGTCTGAACGTTCCAGTTATTAATTCAATTCAGATTATATAAGGTTAGCAGCATATATATATTACTGTATACATATTTCTCCTGTATATTGAAGAACTTGTTCCTGGCCAGAAAGTACAATCTTTTGATACTAGTTAAAGGAGGCTAGCTGTTTATTGAGACCCGCATTAATGATATTTATAATTTCCCGTACACGCTTTTACGGCTAATTAGTTCACTGTCCTTTTTATTTTACGATTGAAGAGATAATTTATTACTGGTTACTGTCGAACATTCTCTGTCAACTGTGTATATTGCTGAATATAAATTAGTTTGGTGTATGGGTATGGGCTGTGTCTGGCCATGATATTTCGTCCGTGTCCCCCTTACCCTATCGTATTCGTTACTTAGATTCTCTATATCTACCACCTGAATCTAAGGGAATTATCGGAATATACAGTAAGATTGAAATTAAGGTATTTGCATAGCCTGTTACAGTAAGTGTAATCGTTTTCGTTCAATAAATAGTTTATTTTCGTTACGCATTTGTTTAATTTAGCTATTAGCTTCTATTTAGAGACACGCATTACACGCTACCACACGAACCCCTCGGCCCGTTACATATTTTGTGACAGCGGAGGGATAGTTTTAAACTGAAACGGACCCGACGGAAAAACATTTAATCATTCGTAGAATAAATTTTTAAATGTCTGAGTTTGAAAGCCAAAATGCGGAACTAACAGATGGGGTTGGACAATGTCTAGAACATTTGATGGACTTTGACGAAATAAGTGGGACAGGGGCAGGACTCCCGGCACCTGCTTGCCAAGATGCTACCCCACCGGGAGAGGTGCAGGTGCGAGTAAGGTTAGAACCGGGAAGTTGCCAAGATAGGGTTGAGACACAATTTAGGAGATCAGATAGAAGTGAATCTACATTAAATCTAAATGATAACAAAGGGAATGAACAGGCAGACCTAACGGCTTGTACACCAGATAACAAGTCTGTGGTTGGTCCCTTGTGAGCGCACTGCGTACCCACGGGTATCCCAAGAGAGGGGAGATACAAATGTTGGAAATTTAGTTGATTCAGCGATTATCCTGACAAGGGGAGGGTTCACAAAATTGTTATCAGTCCATATTTTACAGAGGGGCTGGTCCCCAGGGATTTTAGAAATGCAGGGGGTCTTCAACGTATCTCCGAGGGGGATAATTATACCGTCCGCACTAGTATGAGAAGTTCTGTGGTTCACAGGAAATTGACTCCTATGCTGTTCGCAGGCAAATTATTCACGACCGAATAAGAAGGCGGCAACTTTCGACGGCACGGGTAGCCTACAGGTTTATTTAGTACACTTCGCTACGATTGCAGAAATAAATAGGTAGGACAAAAGCTTTGGACTTAGCTACATGTTTAAGGGGGCCTGCACAATCTATTTTAAGTGATTTGAGACCCGACCTTAGGAGGAGCTATGCTCATTTAGCGCTTACCGCTTGTATTTAATCAAGTAACCAGGCAGAACTGTATCGCGGAACTAACTCAAGACATTAAAAGATTGACGATACTAGCGTACCCGACGGCACCTTAAGTAAGAGAGCAGTTAGCTCGCGACTGTTTCGTTGATTCTTTAGGTGATCCCGACCTAAAATGGTCAATATTCCAAGGGAAACCGTATTCAATTGAAGATAGCGTGAGAGTTGGGCTTGAATATGAGGCATTTCTAGGGGACATAGAAGAAAATTCAAACACCCGGTTTCGTTACGTCAGATTGAAATTTCGAATGATTATTCAGGTGAACAATTTAACAACGTATTTGAGAGGTTAGCTAAACTTGAAAATAATACGGAGTCAACAAACTTTAGGTCTGTTAAAGCGTGTTATTTTTGTGGATCAAAGAATCATTTCAAACGAGGCTGCTAATAGTTCCATGAAATAGAACGAAACAGGCGACACGTACAACAAAACAACCACGGTAGTAGGTTAGGGTCAACATCAAAATGGTCACAAGGCACCCAAACTGATATGTCTCATTCGGAAAACTGGTCGATTGATTGATTGATTGTTGGGGTTTAACGCCCGAGCAGCAATATTTTAGCTAT
Organism: Perna viridis; assembly: GCA_037379345.1. NCBI lineage: Eukaryota > Metazoa > Mollusca > Bivalvia > Mytilida > Mytilidae > Perna > Perna viridis. The sequence goes on along the minus strand of CM074511.1, from coordinate 66,524,907 downwards.
ATCCAGGCGATGAACATGAAAAGGATGATAAAATGAACATGAATGATGATAAAATGAAAACAAGGGATGGGACACAAAGATAATAGGGTCGAATTTTTTATTTCCACTAGAAAAAGGGGGATGGGTAGGGTCGGGCAATTTAGGCTCCTTTGGCGGAGCGCAAAGGTTCCTACTCCTATCGAATACCACAGCAGGGTTCTTTAACATGCGAGGAACGTGGCATATTTCCCAAAACGTTGCACCACTATGGTTTGCGGTCAGGTTTTCCGTATTATAGCCTGACAACCTCAGCATGTAAAACGCCAGGGGTACCCCATTCCACCACCTGGGGCACACATCCCAGTTGCTCTGTGGGCAGAGCGCCTAGCCCCCGGCTAGGTTCTTGAGCACTATTTAGTCGCCTTTTACGACAAGTTTATTCTATTGACACCCGAATTGCACGGGGCGAAAACTGTTAGAGGTTAAAGGTAAAGGTCCGCCGTTGACCAGTGCTGATTTTAACGAGGGACCTGAAATTAGTGATAGTTTATATTTAAAGTTGAAAATAAATGGTGTTAAAATTAATTTTCTGATAGATACAGGGTCGACACTGTGTGTCATGCACTTTAGAAAATTTGTGTCTATACCTCCTGAGTCGCTAAGACCTGATGAAATAGATAAAGGAATAAATTTGAAATTAGCGAATGGCAAACCGATGAAAACTTTTGGAAAAGCTAAGTTTAAAATGAACATAAATGGAATGGCCTTCATGCAGAATTTCATTATAGCGGATATTGATGCACCGGCAATCATCCGCACAACTTTCTTTTTTCAAATAGCTTTAAACTTGATATCAGAAACAGTTCTATAACTATAGGTGAGGTAGAAATTAAATGCAGAAGGGAAAGTTAGGTGGATAGCACTTTTAAAGTAACAGCCAGTGACGATTTTGTCTTACCCCCTGTTCTGAGACAGTTGTAATGAGTAAAATTGTAGGTGACCCCTCACATTTGGTTTCAGCTTTAGTAGAACCCTGCTGTAATCCTGATAATGACCTATTAATAGCTAAGGCTTTAGTGGACCCCAGTGGCGGTTTCGTACCTTTGCGAATTAGAAATTTCGAAAAACACATTTACAAAAATAATGGTCCGGCTATATGTGAAGAGTGTCCAGATTTAATAAGTTTTACGATGAACAAAAAGAAGGGGCTATTTTTAAGTTGACCGGCTCTGAAATTGCGAATCAATTACCTGAACATCTAGTAAAACTATTCGAAGCGGCGAGCAGTGATAATTTAACTCCAGATTAATGCGTCGCATATAGAGATATGTTAATGCGCCAAAAAGATGCTTTTGCGAAATCCAAAGATTTAGGCTCCACTGATATTATTAAACATAAAATAAGTGTTGGTGACGCGGTTCCAAACAAACAAACCCCTCGGCGATTGCCTTTGGCAAGAGAAGAAATAGCCGATCGTGAAGTGCAGCGAATGCTAGACATGGTTATAATTGAGCATTCAACATCTCTATGGTCTTCCCCATTAGTACTTGTCCCAAAGAAAGACAAATCAGTCAGGTTCTGTATAGACTATAGACGTCTTAATTCTGTGACTAAAAGGGACAGTTTTCCACTTAATCGTATTGACGATTGTCTAGACGCACTTAGAGGCGCGGTTTCTTTCTCGACTATTGACTAGCAAAGTGATTACTGGCAAGTACAAATGGAAAGTGAGACTGACCGAGAGCAAATTGCTTTTGTAACGAATACGGGGTTATTTCAATTTCGAGTAATGTCATTCGGGTTTTGCAATGCGGGGCAACTTTTAAACGATTAATGGAGTGTGTTCTGGCTGGGTTGAATTGGCAGCTTTAGATGATGTTTTGATATTTTCAGGAGACTATGAGAGTCATTTAGAAAGGTTAGAAACAGTGATATCAAAAATAAAAGAAGCAGGTCTAAAGATTTCACCAAAATAAATGCACTCTCTTCCAGGAAAAGGTAAAGTTTTTGGAATATATGGTATCTAAAGAGGGTATATCAACAGACTCCCGGGAAAATAAGCGCTATATTCAACTGGCCTAAACCGCATTCTGTTCGTGAGGTTCACAGTTTTTTAGGCACCTGCTCATATTATAGGCGCTTCATTAAAGGTTTTGCAGAAATACCGCGTCCGCTGCACAAACTAACAGAGAAGAACCGAGAATTTACATGGGATGATGAATGTCAAGCGTCTTTTGATAAATTAAAACAAATGTTAACATCGTCCCCTATCATGAGTAATCCAGACATGACAAAACAGTTCGTGCTAGAATAGATTGCGATGCGTCCGGCGTAGGGATCGGTAGCGTTCTCTCGCAAATACATAGTGATGGCGTGCATGTGGTGGCTCATTACAGCAAGAGTCTTAGTAAACCGGAACGACAGTATTGAGTTACAAGGCGAAAGTTGTTCGCGATAGTCAACTCGGTAAAACATTTTCACCATTATTTATACGGTGTGAAGTTTCTAATCAGAACAGATCACGGCCCTTTAAACTTCCTCTAAATATCCTGAAGCACAGATGGCTCTCTGATTAAAGATCTGGGCATCTTACAATTTTTAAATAAAACATAGACCGGACAAATAACACGGTAATGCAAACGGGCTGTCACGTCGCCCTAGCACAGATTGTACAGTTTGCAGCCGTAAAGAAAAAAATACGATAGCGAGGACGACAACTCGTGTCGTTTAAGACCTATGAGACCAATAAAGTCTAATTTAGTCTTTAGTGAAAAAGTGAACTCTGAAAACGCGACATAGTGTAATCAATGGGTCGATATTCGACCTTCAGACGGTTCATACATGCACAAGAGAATGATAATATTATTAAGATGGTTAGGCAGATGAAAATAAACAGCGAAAACAAACCATCTTGGGAAAGTATGTCAGTTCTAAGTAAGAAGTTTAAATCATGCTGGTCACAGTGGGACCAACTTAAAATAATTCATGGTATTGTATCGGGAATGGGTTTCCGAGGCCAATGGAAATATACGACAATTAGTTTTACCTTTATGTTGGAAAGAGGAAGTCCTGAGCTGAATCCAAAATGATCCCGCGGGTGGTCATATTGGTACGCATAAAACGTTTGCTTGGGTTTCTGTACGGTTTTACTGGGCGGGTTACAAAGTTTATGTCGAAACATGGTGCAGAAACTACAGTTTGCTGTTCACGTAAAGGGCCCACACTCAGATCTAGAGGGGCAATGAAGCAGTATCTTGTTGGGGCGCCTATGGAGAGAGTCGCTTTAGATATACTTGGGCCACTCCCACAGAGTGAATTGGAAAATAAGTATATTTTTTTATGGTGACTGATTATTTTAAACGGTGGGCAGAGGCTTATCCCATGCCAAATCTGGAGGCTGGAAAAATAGCTAATACATTTGTAGGGGCATTTATTGCCGGTTTGGGGTACCTAGGCAAGTTCATACGGATATTACGTCAATTTGAATCGGAATTTTTCCAGTCCCTGTGCCAATTGTTGCAAATTGATGACTAGGACTACACCCCATTACCCTCAAAGCGATGGTATGGTAGAAAGATTGAATAGAACTATTGAGGATATGCTTAGTAAATTTATTACCAGAGATCAACGTGACTGGGACATACATTTACCTACAGCCATGATGGCATATCGTAGTTCTGTACATGAAAGTACTGGCTATTTGCCGTGTATGCTAATGCTTGGACGTGAAATTGAGTTGCCCCTTGATCTTTATATGGGAGGGCCCCAGACGAATACGAAAAAAACGAGAGTATTCCAGAGTTTGTTTCAGGGTTACAAAATAAAATGATTAAAGTTCATAATATTGCAAGAGACAAAACGGTCATAGCGAGCGACAAGCAAAAGCGATATTATGATCATAAAATAAGGGCAAGACAATACAAAATTGGAGATAAAGTATGGGTTTACAATCCAATAAAGTCTAAAAGAATGTCCAAAATTACAGTCTCCATGGATTGGACCCTATGAAGTAATAACAATATTCACAAATTTAATCTACAAGATAAAGCAGGTGGGTGGCACCAAAGAGTCTGTCATACACCATGACCGATTAAAGCCTTCTAATACTGGCATCTGTTCTGTAAGTGACCTGAAACGAGAATAAGTTCAGTTCAAATTTGCTGTTAAAACTTTAGACCCCTTGGGGACTATGCTGTTTGTTTGTTTGTTTGTTTGTTTGTTTGTTGGGGTTTAACGCCCGAGCAGCAATATTTCAGCTATATTCATGCGACTACGCAAGGATACGTGTACATAAACGAAATTATGTATCTTGAGTAAAACATTTCATTTATAAACAATAGTAGTTTTAATTTGCGTCACCGGCACTATTCGGTAGTAACTTTGCGTAAGTGATTGTGTGGAAACTAGTCACATTATATTTACTGGTAGTATATGCAGTTTAGTCGGTGATCCATGTTTGTTAATGACACCCGTTTTGCGAATCCACTGGTACAGTCTTGTCAAATGACTCCAATTGCTAGCCCTGAGCCAAGTTATTTTGATGCCCCAATGGTAGACCTCACAGAAGAGGAGCAAATATTTACGAGAGCAATAAAAAGAGTAGGCAGGCCAGTGCCACTCATTAGTCTTTTAGAGCCAAAACAAATGAAACCCGAAGAAAGTATGCAGATTTACGAAGCAGAGCCTTAGCCTGCAGATAAACCTCTTACAACTAGGTCTTCTCAGACCTTTGCATCACTGCCAGTGCACCATTACAGTACCACAACTAAATTAGTCCAAGCCAGCCCAACCAAATGTTTCAGTTTCAACAGTTTCATCATCTACCCCTATCTCGGTTTAAACTCAAGCTTCCTCCATGACGACCTTCGACAATCTTGCATGTGTACCAGAAGGGAAGTATGACCCAAAGCACCCATGGATGGGAAATTATAGGAGAGTGGAATTTAAAGAGGGAATTCCATATTATCCTCCTAGGCGTCTTAACACTACAAAACCAAGGAGAGGTCGTACTTATGACTGGTGCCATTCAAGCTTGCTAGACGAAGAAAATATTCGAGATCCTAGGCAGCAACTTTGTCATCCTCCATCTTCTCACATAGCTGGTGAAGATGTCGAGTTAATAAGAAAGATACGCGCCCGCTCCCGCAGTTATCCTAGTGAGGTCTCCGTAATCCCAGAAGGATATTTGGGAATTCGTAAAGAGGAAAAATTTATCTTCTCGGATGGCACAATTTACTACCTTACATCAACTTGGATCCCAGATCATAACACGCAAAGAAGAAGGTCGTCTGCAGTTCAAACAGAGCCATAATACAACCCGTCTGCTCCGAGAAGGTCAACCACAAACAACCGTATCTCAACGGGGCTCAGTGGACACCGAGACTCAATGTGACTTGTTTAAAGAAGTTTTTAACTTCTTCTAGACAATGAGTATCTATTATGTTTAGTTGACATGATATTGAGAATAAGGCAATAGATAGTTTTATTGTCATTGAATTATCAGATGTAATGTACATATTTATCATATTTGAGGAAAAATTTAATGTCTCATGTTCGGAGACCCGACCCTACCCATTTCTCCCTATTTCCAGTGGCAATCAAAATTTGTTGACCCCATTGTCCTTGTATCCCATCCCTTTTTCATTTCATCATCATTCAACGGGTCATAGTTTTCCTTCCCTCGTTTGTCTACCCCGGAATTGACTTTTTATGAGTGCGAGTGTTTCTAGAAAAGCAGAGGACGCTTACCCTACCGGTGCACCTGGTCCATGCTCCCAGTTTTTAGTGGAGTCCAAGTGGCTCATTAACTTTAGTTACTTTGTATGTATGATTTTAGTTACTTTATGTTCTTTGTTGTGTTTGTCTGTTTTCCATGTCTGGTCTTTGTCCCTGGATTACATTCTTTTGATTACCGCTATAACCTTGGTTCCCTTGATTACTCGTTCATGTTCATCGTCTGAATATAGCTGAAATATTGCTGCTCGGACGTTAAACCCCAACAAACAAACCATATGGCCGCCGACATTTGTTTAATTTTGAAACTCTGGAATGCAAAATACCCGGATGAACATATCTGTCAAGCGCAAATTTTGTCGTGACGTCATGTTAACGGTAAATTCTTGTCGTTTTTTTTTTGTTTTTTTTTGTCGGATACGTAATTTTTGTCGTCGTACTATAAATAACTTACGCGTTAACTTTCAGGTGTCAGTCCTTGTTCCTGTTTTGTTGTAGTTATCGTTTTGTCTGAGCGTTCCAGTGATTTATCCTATTCAGATTATATAAGGTTAGCAGCATAAATAATACTGTATACATATTTCTCCGGTATATTGAAGAACTTGTTCCTGACCAGAAAGTACAATCTTTTGATACTAGTTGAATGAGACTAGCTTATTAAGACCCGCAATAATGATATTTATAATTTCCCGTACACTGTCCTTTTTATTTTACGATTGAAGAGATAATTTATTACTGGTTACTGTTGAATATTTTCTGTCAATTGTGTATGTTGCTGAATATGAATTAGTTTGGTGTATGCGTATGGGCAGTGTCTGACCATGTTATTTCGTCCGTGCCTCCCTATACCATTGTATTCGGTTGAAATCGTTTTCGCTAACATTACGTTAGTTACATTCTCTATATCTTACTACCACATGAGTCTAGCGGAATTATCGGAATATGCAGTAAGATTGAAATTAAGATATTTGCATAACATGTTACAATAAGTGTAATCTTTTCCGTTAAATAAATAGTTAGTTTATTTTCGATACGCATTTGTCTAATTTAGCTATTATCTTTTATTTACAGACATACATTACACGCTACCACACTAACCCCTCGGCCCGTTACATTATAATATCAATATATTTTGATATCTTATATTTCTTGCGAACAAATACATTAGGAACAAACGAGATGTTGCGCACAACGTCGCACCTAGAATTCTCCACCCATCTATCTATGGTAAACAGGAAGTAGAAAAGCGACAGACCTGGAAAAGGAAGCTACTGTACAATTCATCATGTAAGTTATCCGGGAAATGCCTAAAACAGAAGCTGGAAAATATGTTACAAAAATGTCCACCACACGTGACCTAAATAATAAATAAAATTATCAGTAAAAAGGAATTAGGGCGACAAACCCGAAAATTGGAAACAATGTAAAAGTCATGATGCAAAAGAAATACTCCAAATACCTAAGCATTCTTTCTAATAAAAACTGAGAACTCTTTGACAATAAAATTCATCAAGCTTCACTAAGAAAATATCTAAGTCGATCGCTAAACAGGGAGATAATAAGCGACAAACTTGAAAATGTGAGACATGGTAAACAAAAGAAACACTTATACGTCAATCGTTAAACAGGGAATAAATAAGCGACAAACCTGGGAAGGGGATAAAGTCATCATGCACAAACAACATATCAAATATCGTAGCATTCCTTCCAGTCTCCAGTAGAAGCTGAGAAATATGTTACAGCAGAGTGTAACAGATGGAAATACAAGGTGATTTCAATATTGTCCCCACTAACGAAATCAGGCTTTTCATTAAGAATTTGGGAGAGAAAAGGTAAGTGAAATAGTTATTTTTAAAAGCACATTTTAAAGTTAAAGTTGCATAGTAAATAATTTTGAATTATTCTGCCGTCAGAAAACTTCTAAAATAAAATGCCTAACATTGTAAGATCTATAATCCAAAATATCTTTAGATAAAGTATTCATTAGCCAATAAAATAGAATTTGCAGTAGTTTTAGCATAATAATAAAAACATTTAAAAAAAGACAAAAGTATTTGCTAATTTCTTAGAACAGTTTATATTGCTGCAAGATTGAATTCATCACTATAGGAGATTTTAGGTCGTTGTTATGAACTCGTGGATCGTTCCGGTGTACAATGAGAACCGATTTGTTTAACTCTTTTCTTACTGGGATAGCAACTAGTAAGTTAATAACCAATTAATATAGTTGAGTTGGAGGTAAGTATCCGTTCTCTTAGCTTGTTTGTGTGTGTTTTGGTTTATGGATAAAATCATTTATATACCATGAACGTTCTGACTTGGTCATGCAGGTGGACAAGGCATTAACAATCCGCAATAATTATAAAAATTGAAGACTTCTTCAATCAACTTTGTCCTCAATGAATATGCCTTACAAATGTTCATCGACAAAGGTGAGAAAGATCTATACAATAACAAACAATTAAAAATATTAATGCTTATCTATTTCATATAAGAAGGACAGGCGATCACTTTTTTACGAATAAAATGTTGGCAATGCTCTTGGTTAATCTAAAAGATATGTTTGAATGATTTTGATGAAAATGCCATATCAATATCATTTATGGTATAACAGAAACTGCTTCTATAACGAGGTAAATATTTTCTTCTAAATAAGATCTTGTGAACGTAGTATGAATTTCTTAACGCAATAAATTTCCATTAAATTTAACATTCTCTATTATCATTCATAAATCATAAAGGATAAAAATGCTATGTTAAGAAGTTGATTGACCTCATGTAGATCATACAGGTCAATTATATTGCTTTGCTTGGCCCAGCTGAAATAAGAGAGGACTAGATTGGACGAGAAAGCATCAGAAACACATAAAACAAAAATGGAGAAATTTGGTACAGGACATCAAACGATCAATAGATGAAATCATGCAAAATTGATACTTTAGACACACGTCACCAAACCAAGAAATCTGATTACATGTTTTTGCCGAAAGCTTACACATCAGCAGCATAAGTAACCAATGGAATTGAAGCTACACTTGTTATGTCACAAACCAGTGTAGCGCGGGTCAAAACTTACATTATCATAACTTGAGCTTATGGCCGCAGTTACAGGATCTTGAATAGATTAGTGAATCATGTCAAATCAACGTTAAACGTAACAGATATAGTATTATGGAAATACAGCAGTATCGTCCTCCACTTGTTGAAATTACAAAGCCAATAACATGATTTATTGCAAACCGAGTAAACAAAAAACTTAAAACTATTTATGGAGACGAATTGAGACACTGTCCTTCTACGTGCAATCCAGCCGATTTACCCACGAAGGGCATAGCAGCTGAACAGTTCACCGAAAGTTCATTATGAAGGAATTGACCAAAATGTTTAAACGGCCGAAAACAGTGGCCAGAACCAACACCAAACTGCAAAACTATTATGACAGCGTTACAAACCAAGTCAAAAATGTGAACACAGTGAGCGTTGAGAACTTACAAATTCAACCAAATATTGGAAAGTTGGAAAAGTAATGGAGATTTTGAAGTATGGAACTTAAAAAGATCTTTTTTCATGTCACCGCTTACGTTTACCGTTTCATAAGCCATAAGCAAATATCGACAAACAATATCAAACAAATCACGACATAATGGAGCGTTATCAACGACAGAACTAGATACAGCAACCCGAGCATGAATATCACACAGTAAACATTCAGCCTTTACGACAGAAATGACACTCTCGAAGGAGAAACATTAGAAAAGTACAAAATATCTACTACAGCTTGAACTATTCATAGACGATACAGGACTAAACAGACGCAAAGGCAGAATTTATAATGGGCCTATACCCGACTCAGCGAGATTCCGTATCTATTACCAGCAAATGAACCGTTCTCGAAGTTAGTCGTGATGGGTGCACAAAAACATTTATTCCATTCAGGACTGAATGCCACTCTAACCCACATTCGACAAACATGATTTCACTTCGCCAACACGCGAAGAATATAATCAGCAAGTGCGTGAAATGCAGGAAAGTGAACGGTCAATTATTGGGAGCACAGAACCCATCACAGTTATCGAAAGTTTGTCTACTTGAGGCACCGCCATTCACAGTAACCGGAGTCGATTATACCTGAACACTACTTATTCGAGGCGATAATGGAACATTAGAGAAAACGTATACATGCCTATACACGTGCGCGTCTACAAGAGCCGTACATCTTGAAGCAGTACCAAACTTGACAGAACATTCCTTTTTCCAAGGTTTTCCTAGTTTCGTCAAAAATTATATCGGACATTTATTTCTGTATCAGAAGAGATTAAGAGAATATGTGAATCCGATAGTGTACAAAAGACTTTACCTACGCAAAAAATCGAATGGACCTTTATACTTTATCGCGCATATTGATACGGGGGGTGCTTGAAATAAACTTCTGTGACATTCTCAAATAAAACATTAGTGAAAATAGTGACAAAAATAGAGACATTTTGAAACGATCGGCTGTTTATTCCAGCACACTTATTATACAGACAGATTTCCACATTCCGTTTTCGGAACATTGATGTTGAAAATATCAATGAAGTGAATGGGCACGACCTAAGAAACCCAATAAGCACATGCAACGACAAACCTTGATTATCGAGCTGTTCAAGAAGACATTGAACTCTGCATATCTTAGTTCACAGCATGAATATTATCGTGGAACAACAGGCAGTAACGAACAGAAATGTGCATCAGGGACATAGTGCAAATCCATGATGAATCGTCAAGCACGAATTGGAAGCTTGAAATCATGACCGATTTAATTTGGGGTAAAGATAGACTCGTTCAATCTGCTCAAAAAAGAACATGAACAGAAGAGACCACTAGACTGATTGTAAAAGTGTTTCCCTAGGTATTGAAAACCCGTGTCGAACATAATGTAACCGATATCTCAAACGACAGAGAGGAAACCACAACATGCAACAAGCGACTCGCGCGCGTAAAAGCCGATAACAAGATTCACAGGCGGAAAAATGATAAAACAAATAATAATGATGATCTATAATGCTGTAATGGTAATAATATTGTGAACAGAGAAAGTACATGAGATAATTGAAATTTTAATTTGATTTTAATTTGATTTTATTGATATTCATAAGTTGACGTGTGGTATAGCTGTATTTTATTATTTTGTATTTGTGTACAGCATATTATTGTAAGTAGTCGTGTATCGCTGTACATAATTTATTTGTGTAATTTGTATATGAATAAAAGTTAGTTTTATCAGTTTCAGTGCTTGTACTTGTAATTTTGTATGTTACTCCTTTACAGTATATTTAGTCCTCTATCTTCTTATTACTCAGACATTTCTACTCCATTCTTGTGATTTATTGGTGGGGAATTCGTATCATCTGGGCAGTTGTTTCTAGGTTTTGAGTAAGTGAAGAAGCCATTTTGGTCTTGTTGGAATTTTATATCTTTATGATATATTTCTATTCATTATGAGGTTTGTTTCTAATTAACAATTAAGTATTTTTAACATTCAATCCTTTTACTTCTCAGAGTAAGTAATCTTTGTGGAGCAGTTTGGTGATTTAGTTTTAATGCTGTAATTGATTTGAGAGTTACATAAATCTTATATAAACTTGAGATTTAAATACTTTCTACTAAATAACTTTAACTGGATTACTTTCTTTTAATTTCCGCTAGAATCTTGGTTCCCTTAATTTCTCTTTGATTAATATGTAGCATACATTATACATGATATTATCTATATGATCTACACATTTTGAATTAAAAGTTTAAAATGGGATATGTATGTACTAGAGACTTACCAGATATTAGTTTATAAGGAAAACATTATTATATTTTTCATATTTTGATCACCTTTTTTTATTGATTATACCGTGTATTTACAATGGTTATTTATTATTACAGGGTATTTTTCATTGTTTTCCTATGCTTCTGATGTTATACGATAATAAACAGTCAGAACCCTACCACCTGGGATTGTGTGAAGCACTATACTCTGCGTCACATAAATAAGATACTGTTAAAATTTGAATAAAAATATTTTATACGACTTTATGGACACCTACCGTCGTTTAAATTGTCTTAAATGACTTGCTCATTCCTTTAGCCAAACGGCTTCTCCCTAAACATTGAATCGTTAAATTCCGGTGAGATTTTAATTCTCGGTCCCAATATTTACATTATCAAAAGTCGGCCATGTTCACAGTGATCGGGTTGCTAGGAGATGTTGTTTACTTTTAAATGGTTTATCCAAAAACCGAAGAACCCAGAATGCATTTCGGCGCTAATTCGGATATCTTGGATTTATTCTACGCGAACATTGTACAACACCGAGAGGTTTGATCAAGCAGACAATTGTCACCGGAGTTCGACGGGAACTTACGAACTTCTTTTGTAAACAAATCGTCCCGTAGAAACCAACATGGCGGATATTAATATAGGATTTTCCCGTAAGGATTTGTTACGCACGATTTCAGCCAATGAACGACTCGTTGGAACTATCACGTCATGCATATTTGCGAAATATCTTCAAATTAAATAAAAGAGAGACAACTCTAGCGGTAAGTCCCGACAGTTTACAAAATAGAGCTTCAAATCGAAAATGTGCTGTATGTGACTTCGAATATAGTACAGACGTTATACACAGTCAGAATCCTACCACCTAGGATTATGTGAGGCACTATTACAGACGTTATAAACAGTCAGAACCCTACCACCTGGGATTGTGGCAACTAAAGCACTATTACAGACGCTATTTGTTTTTTTTTTATTATTTATTTTATTACCAGCGGTCTCTTCCAAAAAACATTTTAGTCATTAAAACAATTTTCGTTCGATTTTTTTTTACAATAATTTGTCCTTCTTATATCCGAGATCGAAATATCCTTTTGTTTTTTTAAACGACGATTTCACTGTAAGTTTGCCATCTTGGGTATCTTTGGAGAATGTCAAAACATTTTAGCTCACCTGGCCGAAGGCCGAAGGCCAGGTGAGCTATTGCCATCACTGGGCGTCCGTCGTCGTCTTTAACAATTTTTCAGAACTCTTCTCCTTGGATACTACTTGACCGATTGGAGCCAAACTTGGTTTAAATGTTTCTTGGGGTATCCTGCATAGAACTGATGAGGGTTTTTTTTGATCCGCTGAAAAATATGGCTGCTGATACTAAAACTAGAACATAGAGGTCAGACAGCAGTATTTTTCATATATATCGAAAACTGTTAGGTTTTGCCAATTTCCTTTCCAATTAAAAGTATTTTGCATGATGAGATCTATCTATGGTCAAATTTTCATTTTAATCTGTTTAGCCATGTTGAGTTTTGACAATTATTTTTGGTATTTTTAATGTTATTTCATTAAAAAATCTTCTCCTCTGACACTACTTGTCCAGTTGTAACCAAATTCGGTATGAATGTTAATTGGGGTATTCTGCATGGAACTGATGTGGAGTTTTAATCCGTTAAAAAAAACATTGCTGCCGTTATTAAAAATTGAAATAGAAGGTCAAAAAGTAATTTTACGCTTATTATAATTCCAAAAACCCTTTGGTTTTGCCAAATTCTTCAGGTTGCTGAAATGATCCTTATTTTAAGGCATACAAAAGTCTTTGAGGGATCATGGTTGTCAGGCGAAACCTTGTCAGAGTTATTGCCCTTGAAAGATGAAAAATTACGTTTTTATTTTTGTTTTCTACAGTGTTCAGCCAATTTCCTGAAAACTATAATAGATAAAAAGAAATTTTCATTTGCTGAAATGATCCTTAAGATAAATCCAATCAAAGTTTTTTATGAGTCAAAACTCCTTAACTTTATTTCCCTTGAAAGACAAAACTTAACCAGGTGCCCACATATCTAATGCATTGCATAGTGTTTTTTATTATTATTAAATTTACCCCCAAATGAAATTTCATTGAAATAGTTAATAATAAGACATCACATTACTTGACCCAGTTGTGACGCTCTTTTTTTTCAATGCAATTCAAAATGCACACACCTTTTTATATAAATGTTAAAATACACATGTTTTAATGTTTTATATACAAAAATGTTAGGAGTCAAATATGTGGTGATATGTAAAACAAAATTAAAGGTATTGTTCAATTCTAATTACCCCTACCCACCCTGTTTTTCTTGAACTAAAAACAGTGTGCTCTAAAGGTTTTATTGGTCATTATGTTAATAAGCACTGTTGATTAAGAATGTTTCTTCAGTAAACTCAATGTAAAATACGACAAAGAGTTCCGCCACTCCGAATGCACGAGGTGTTTCTTCTTGTGGTTATACCGCTATAAAGTTATGCACAAAAGAAACTTGACTAGATCCTTGGCCTACATGTACACAACTGCAAAAACACTCAAAGAACAACTATCCCTAGAAACATCCTTGTGTCAGGGAGACACCAATGATGCTTCTACAAATGAAATATTTGTCTTATAAAACTAAGTCAACACAACGGACACTCAACTTTTCACTGAGTTGCTTATTAGATTTTCTATCAATGTAGTAATTTAGGAAGAGGCACCATACATTATTTATTACATTCAAGCATAGCATATCGCATTAAAGTTAAGATTTTCACAATAAATGTTAAAAAATGGCCCATTAGAATTCTGAATTTATTATGATTGTTGGTGTTTAATGTCCAAGTAGCAATATTTCAGGTATATCCGGGCAATGAACATTAAATTAATGCTTAAATGACCATGGTATTATGATGAAAGAAAAAATGGGACGGAACACAAGGCTAGTAGGGTCAATAAATGTTGATTGCTACTGGAAGTAGGGTGAGGGGGTAGGGTTTAGCCTCCTAAGTTTTACAAGCTAAAACTTAAAATTTTGGTTCATGTTGATTTTTTTTTCATGAGTAGGGATGGCAATTCTGCCCTAAATTGAATTGGAAAAGTTCATATATTTATTATTTCGGCCCATTTAAAAGCCTACAAACTATATACATGAACTTTATCGCAAAAAATATGTTTGAATTACGGTATTCTAAAAAAATGACAATATCGGATGATATAGAAGAAATTCTGAAAATTCCCCTCCTTACAAGTTTATAAGAATCGCAACCCAGAAAGAAAATCCAAGCAACTGAATTGATCAGACATTGGTTACACATGAACATCAGTATCTTGATCAAGAAGTATATGTTTGACAGTGTCGGCATGCTTTGAATGAGAATTATGTTTGATACCGAAGCACGTTTTCTAGCGGTAGTGGTAAAATTTTGAAAAAATGTTTTGAAAAGTCGTTCTTGAAAGTGAATTTTTCGTGCTTTATTTATGTTGAAAATTAAATCTATTGAGTAATACCAATTTTGAGATATTTCAGTCAGGCAATTACTTGTAGAGTCAAATTTATGCGACTATTACGGAAAAATAAAAAATCCAAATTTTTGCATCTTTTGATAACTTCTGTCAACGAAAATCGTCACAAGTTATCAAAATAACCCCGGAAATATTAATTGTGATTACACTAAATAGAAGAATACAAAACAAGCCATTTTATTACTGAAGCATGAATACTCATGGGGTTTAACATTAAAAACTAAGTCAATTTAAGCGCTTTTTCGGTGGTGTAGGGATACATTTTTGTTCATTTTACTGCCAAACCTTAGTGTTGTCGCAACTGTAAAGCTGAGACATTTGGCTACATCTTGATACCTATATATGTGAATTTTCTTTGTTTTGTATAAAGTAGAAATTCGAAACATAAAAGGAAAAAAGATGTTTGCCTAAACGAGGAATAAAATACAACAATATCTCAGGTTATTTTTTTTGTATTTTTTGGCGACAAAATGATTCGTAGATGGGAGTATACGGGTAGCTGAAAATCAATTTGGTTGATGAATGGGAGATTATCGCAGCCCCCATCGTACTATATATAGATAATCACAAACGAGGACGTACTTATAGATTGGCCACTGCAGATAATTTTATATTAAGTTGTGGATACATAGGTAAACTAAAACACTAAGACTAAAATGTTTTCCTATAGAAAGTTTACATTTTTTTTAAAACCCTGACCTTATAGAGATCAATAAAATGATAATTAATATTTAACAATAATGTATATAGCTATGGTGAGTACCCATTTCCTTCTGAATATTTCTGGATAGTTAAAAGCATGCATTTTGCACATTTGTTTTCTTCAACATGTATTCCTGATCCACTCTAGGGAATTCAGGTCAACCAGGATTTGAGAGACAATACTCTACTACCCACAATCAATATTTTTGAAATTTACTAAATGATATTGATTGTTGTTTTTAATGCCGTTTCGGCGACTATGGCCATATCATGGCAATAGCATTAAACTATCTGTAAACATTCGTAAAAAGGTAGACATAAAAACAGACCATTATTTCAATAAAACATTAAAATATTAGAAAATCGAAAAAAAGTATCAAAAATTAGAATTTATCAAATAAATAAATGCCTTGCAAGAAATCGATTATGTTTTTGGATGAAACGGTCTTGAATATATTAAAGATATTGTCGCAGTCAAAATAATTTTACCTCGTATTTGCAAACTCCACACAATCTAAAAGAACATTATTAATGGAAAAGGGAAAATCACATGGGATGCACTCAGGTCGAGGATCACCAACAAGCAAATGGCCATGTGTAGATTTGGAATGTCAAAGGCGACATCTAGTTTTGACCACTTGCTCTTTGCGATTGCCGGATTTAGATTTTTAAACGCCTAGATCGGGTTTATAGAATAAAGCTTGTTGTGTTCAAGACCGTCCCATCGGTCGTGTCACATCATCAAAATATATTTCCTTACATAAAGTTTAAATTCAGTATGTGGTACACTTACGTCCTGTATTATTTCATTTAAGGCCTTCAAGGCAACACTGTCTACAAATGAATTCCACGGAATACCCACATGACTGGGTACCCAAAGGAAAACAATTTCTTTATCAAATTCCTTAAGACGATGAATAAAATAAAGGATTTGTAAGATAAGTGTGTTTTTAAGTTTGTGACTCATATTTGCCAAAAGACAGCTTGAAGAGTCAAAGCAAAACAGTCTAAAACTGTAAGAGATTAGAATCAATATTCAATTTAAGTGATCACAGGATAGCTCGAGCTTCCGCTGTGAAGATAGAAACGTTTGCAACTGTTCAGTTGCAGTTCTGTCACCATGGACAACAGCACAAGAAACGCTATCACAATATTTTGAGCCATCAGTATACACTGTTGAAAAGCCTGGATAATTAGCTTTCAGAATTTTGATGTGTAAGAGTAGAGGATTGGTATACTCACATTAATCAAACATGAAACAAGGGTGTGGAAGCTCCCCACAACAGGAGTCATTGCATTGGTCTCAAGATGAATTGCTATCAGGTGAGATTTTATACGAAATCCAAAAGGCGTTGTTTTGGTTACATGCTTTTTGAAAAATATCAATATAAGCAGGGTTAATGACACATTCATGGACAGGGTTTTCAGGGTAGGCGGTAAGTTTACTTGTATATTGAAGACTTTATTTTAAGCGTCTGTCTCCAAGGCACAAAGGATGTTAGTAGGAGAGGTTCTGAATTCACAAAGTCGCAAACCCTGGTGAACAGCGTCTAAAATTTTAAGATAGGACATTTTGGCAGAACCATAAACAATAGATCCATAGCCAAGTTTAGACCTAACTAAAGATCTATACAAGTTTAACAAAATTATGGTATCAGCAACCCAATCGGTACTGGACACTATTTGCAAAATATCCAGTGCCTTAAGACACCAAGATTTCAGTAATTTGTTATGGGGACGGAAGGAAAGTTTACTGTCAAAGAGTAAACCAAGAAATTTTGTTTCTTCTACTATTTTTATTTTATTGCCATATAGAAATAGATCTGGGTTCGGATGCAGCTTGCGCTTCAGACGAAAGTGCACACCAACAGTTCTAGATGTAGGAAACTTAACAAACTGGGTCAATTATCTTCTAATGCTACATAGCCTGGTTTGTACCAACATTAGGCACCTTAACCATTTTAATAGTGGGGGGGGGGGGGGTTCTATAAATATTTAAATTTCAGAGAAAAAATATTTAACCATGTAAAACATTTATTTCTTTCAAAGAAAATTCTTTGTTTGTTTGTACCTTACAGCAGCACAAATTTTATACAAATTGCAGCTATGGAAAGAATGTTCTTCAAGTAATATGAATACACAAACGAGTAAGCATATCAACGTACAAATTCAACCTGTTAAATAAAAATTTACTTAAAGACGTATATTGTCTCTGATCAACATTGTGTTATTTTCGTAAATGCGGTTCATCTTTGACCACAATTTGTTTTGCATTTCGTCAGAACACGTCTTAGCAGCTCTATTTCTAATTGACAGAGAAACATAAATACAAATAGGTGGGAAATCATGATACACTGTAAGGTCATAGGGAACACATCGAGCAAAGTATGAAGATTCTGCTCGGATTTGGCCATTTGCGTAATGTTACTAGTGAACAAGAGCGCATTTAAAAACTGTGATGTGACGCAAAGTACAACCTTTGCGTTGTTTAGCATACTAAACAGATCATTCATTAGGATAAAACAAATATTCATAATCGAACCATTTAGTTTCAAATTAGATAAATAAGATGCAGTTTCGGACGCTACTATAGAGATTACGCAACAAACGCCAGTATTTCCTTTGGACACCATGTTGCCACATGGTATAAAATAGCCCGTTCCGCCAGTCGTCAAGGAATGTAGCATTTGTATATTTTCGTCGTCTCTCTTGTAAAAAACACACACCCTGGATGGTAAAGATATTGTCCTCTAGTCTTCTGTTCTTACGAAAAGCGCTTTGTCATTTGCCGAGGACATTTCTGCTCTCAGGGAAGGCCACTGTAATTTCTTCCAGGAATTTGGATAGAACTTTATAAACATTCGACGATATATCACGGCAGTTATCAAGGTCAGATAGAGCCTGCTTTATATAGTGGTTTGACAATTTCCTTGTGCCAATCAGCAGGAATACGCTTAGTGTAGGCTATGATACTGAAAAGGTCAACCAAGAAATCACTCAATGCTACACCTCCCCATTTTAAAAACTCGTCAGGAATATCATCTTTCTGACTTTAAGCGAACCTTGTATATCCTTGATGTATTCATGTGAAATTTTCAGGGAAAAGAAATCGTTGTTTGGTATCTCACTGGAATCCATGTCATTTATATGTTTCACTAGGTTGCACTATACAGATGTGGATGAGATGCACTGTTTCGTACACAAAATTGACCTAGTCTAATTTTGTAAAACGTAAAAATAAAATTAGAAAGTTGGTAAAAATGTTGATTGTGGGTAGTAGAGTATCTGTACATAAATAGATGCAATACTGTAAAGGTAAAGCAGGTCCTTGCCGGATTGGATTCCCTTCCCTTCAATTGCTGTTTTTCAAAATTGCAAATTTTTGCACGAACTTTAAGAATAAAAATCATGAACAACTGAGCAGAAAGAGGTACACTTTTTAATTTTTTTTTTTAAATTACGCAGACTTTTTGTGTAGGGCAAGAAATCTTACAAATAGGCCTCTGGAACAAGGTTATGTTGCTGCAAGATTGAAATCATCACTACAGAAGTTTTATGGTCGTCATCATGAATTCGTGGATCGTTACGGTGTATCCATCTGCGCCATGAAAACTGATTTGTTCAACAGGTCATAGTTTTCTTTTCCTCTTTCGTCTACCACGGACTCGATTTTTTTTATGAGCAACTCGGTGGGTGTTTCTAGAAAAGCAGAGGACACTTACCCTATCGGTGCACCTGGTCCATGCTCCCAGTTGTTAGTGGAGACCGAGTTGCTCATTTGCTTTTGTTACTTTGTATGTATGATTTTAGTTACTTTATGTTCTTCGTTGTGTATCTGTTTTCCATGTCTGGTGTTTGTCCCTGGATTACATTCTTTTGATTACTGGTATAACCTTTTGTTTTTGTTTTTTATTTTTGACAATTAATTTTGGAATCTTTTTCATGGATCTCCATAATGTAATGTTTTAAAAAATACATACCTTTAACAGGAACACATCGTTGGATTTGCTTGTTTAAATGTCTCAATATAGCTTTATTTCCAGAAATTGTCATTAAGTTATTTGCAGTGAACTATTTAGTGGAAGCTAGGTTAGGCCGGTTTCGGTTCACTGTTTTGCACTCCAAGTTGACCCGGTCTAATTTTGTAAAAAATTAAGATTAAAAGGTGTAATTTGGTAGATAAATCGTTTAAATGTAAAACATTTACCATGGCTACTGGATTTTGTGACAATGATCACTGATTAACTTAAATTAAATTAAAATTAAATTACGTCTTATCATCCGGATTTAAACGTATTGGATATCATTACTTACCGGTCCCCTTTAAGAAAACTCGAAAAGCCCATTGATTTCTTTTTGGCCGACGCACATATACTATAAAATATACGGAGCTTATTACATTGCTCGTGTCTCCTAATTGCCTCGTTTTCCGCCTCCTCAAAGCCGCTGATAAAATTTTGCCTGTCTCAAAGTCGTGCTAGCGCGATTTGTCCTGGATTGGCATAAGACGATTTGCAGTCCTTCGCGATGTTATAACTTCGTCTATATTCCTGTCCCAAAATGACCTCACAGACCTTTCACTTCCAATCATTCCATATTTTATCAATAACACCCCTTTGTGTGAAATATCCCGATTTCACGATTCGTCCTGTAGATGCTGCTGGACGGAAACCCATATGGTGCTATCATCAATCTTCCGAACCCCAAATGGTCATATCATCAATCATCCGAACGAATTGCGGGGATTTCTTGATCTTTTTTTGACACAGTTCTTCAGATTAAGGGTGAGTTTATAGTTCGGCAGCGGCGAGCGGTGAGGCATCTTTTTCTATCGCCAGGTAAATCGATACCCTACATGTACCGCTGAGATATTATGTGATGAACCACGGCAACGTTTGAAACGCTACCGAAAATCATTATCGTTAGGCAAGTCGCAAACCATTGCAAGCGAGTTGTAATAATTTCAACTCTTTCGAGGCATCACTATATATTTATTTTGATAGAATTTTAAAAGGTTAAACAGCACATGTTTTTTTTCTATCAATAACAGCTTAAAAAGTACAGACATGCAGTTAACCTTGTACTGGAAACACCGTGTCTGCAGGACCCAACACTGAGAGTATAAATAAGGGTTTGGGAAGTGGCCAAGCGCAACTGTCTGTCGCTTCAGTGCACAGTTGAGTACATTAACTGGGGTCCGATTGCTCCATATCAATATTGCTTCTAGATCGATGATCTCTTAAATTTTGTCCCTTTCGTTTGTTGAACGTTTTTTCCCTAAAAATAGCATTGTTATGGTGCATCAATCTGGACCATGAGAACCGATTTGTTTAATGTATCATTGTTTTACTTTGCTCTTTCGTCTACCTCAGACTTTACTTTTTATGAGCAGCTCGGCGTGATTTAATAAAACAGCAGAAGACGCTTACCCTATCGGTGCCCAGTTTTTAGTTCCCGGTTTGGTTGAAAATATTTTTTTTCTAAACTGCAAAATGTATATTAACATAACAAAAAATGCCAGCCCCAGAATGAAATGGTCGTCCCCTTTCTGCAAGCACAGATTTATGTCAAATAATTGCAAATAGACATATTCACACTTGTGGACGACATTCTTGAACATATTACATAGGACATGGTCATCCCTTTATTCTTACACTGTTGAATAAACTACAATAATGCAGCTCCTTTGACATACTTGTTCTGGCGTACCAGAGCATGTTTGATTGTCAAAAATTAGCTACGATCAATTCAATCGCTAGGGTGAGGGAAGTGGATGGATATGCAAAAGTTTGTTTCCAGAATTTATTTAACATATTGTTATCTGTTAGAGATTACTCATGTTTGCATTCTCATACAATGTAAGAGGTTTCTATACCGTTGCGGTATAGATGAATAGAATTTGCGACATCTTCCATTGTAGAAGTTACGTTTGGAAAGAAATAAATCTCGTGAAACTTATTAACAATGGGAAATAAATTTCTGTAATTTACTTGACATGTTAAATGAATGTTAATAAATATTCCAAGTCATCCACTTTTTGTACAGAAAATCCCTGTTTTGTTTGGGCATCATTAGAAGTTTAACATTACAAAGAAACGAAACAATGGTCGGATATAAGGGTATATTTGTTTGTGCCTGCCTTGTCAACGCTTTCTCCAATTTGGCAAACTTCATCCATTTTGGAGATTAACTTCGGTTCCTAGATTAATCTTATTGTTATTGATCATTTCATCAGTTTAGAGTGGCACTGTTGGCGTGGGCCATTTATTTACACCAATAGTTTACCATATAGACTGACATATCGATAGATCATGAACGAGTAAGAGCTATGTCTTGTAAGCTGTTTACTTTTGGATGCTCATCAATGAATATTCAGTCGGTTTGCTGAATGTTGATATCGGAATGTACATTGTATTTAATTTTTAGGAGTTTTTTAAAACTGCATTTTTATATAGTTAAATTTGGATAAATAAACTTGTGTTGCTGTGACAGTATAATTTTTGTTTTAGTTCTTTGTAACTGCTTACAGCGATGCATTAAGTATGTTTGGTTTTAGTGAAGGACTAACAACGATGCTCATGTCACCATGTTCAACCAGAGAAACTAAACTTTCATTGATTGGACCATCGCTTTGGATAAGCTTACCTTGAAGTTCTTAGGAAGAACAAAAATTATGATAAAATAATAACTCTGATGAGTTGAGTAAATTTTTTCAGTATATGATCATGAAAGACTTCGAAGACTGATATAAAGGCCTAAAGTACCATTGACTAATGTCAGAAACACACTAGCTCCACAGACGTCGACACTTTTCCTCGAACTTTATTATAATGTAATTACTGTATACCCGACGTTAAACTACCTTGTAATTATAACCGATTGCAAGAATTATCTGAATCAGGTATGACGCTTCTTTCAGTCACATGTTTGAATATATCCCCTTATACTCAGTAAGCGCATACATGTGTTATGGGCACATTCTGTTTTGTTTGGACACTATAATAATCGTTTTGTTTTATTGATTTAAATTATATCGGAAATGGTTTATTTGATTTATTGTAGGATAATTTTGGTCCTCTGACGAGATTATTTATGAATCCAAAACACTGCAATCGAAACAATCAGACAACATGGTCTATATAAAAGTTGTTATGCTAGAAAATTGTATGTATGTTGGCCAATAAAACAACATTAGCCACAAAATTTTGAAGACATGAATTTTGCAATTTATGCCGATGTTGGAGCAGTTAGGCACCTTTTGTTGTCAGAAGCTCCTGGATTTTAAGCTGCTTATGCATACTTATAATTATGATGTGTCATAATTTACTATAACCGAGTTATATATAATTTATTTTATTGGTCCCACTTTCAAAATACAAGGAATATATATTATGTACATTCAATAATAGTAAATCACTGCTAATGTGCATGTGAACGTCATCGCTATTTATTTTGGCATTTGCACGAAGAGATTGTTTTACCTCGACATTTTATGACATATTCTCACTAAATTCAGTTTGAAGTGTTTTTGTTGATAGTTTTGTTTAAGTAAACCAGGTGTGCTCATCAGTAGACTTTACATTTTGTTTGAGTAAACAAGGTGTGCTCATCTGTTGACTTTGGATTTTGAACTAGCTTACAGAAAAAGCGAGTACTATTTCGTGATACATACAACTTAGTAGTCTTTTGTGCTATTAGTTTAAGCGTTTTAATCCTATATCGATAAATCCAAATTCAACTGATTTTTATAGTTCGTTTTATTATAGTGTTTTCCCACCACTGTCCCACGTACAATGAAAGGGGAGGGTTGAGCGCACGTAAACAGGTTTAACCCCGCCACTTACTTTATGTGCCTATCCCAAGCTAAGAACCTTAAGTTCAGTGGTCGTTTTTTTTTAAGTACATTGTTATTCGTCTTACGTTTTTACAATAGATTACGTCGATTTCTGTCTTTCGTGAATACTTTCATTTCATTTATTTTGGGACATTTTACAGCTTGCTTTAGGGTTTTGCAATTATTGGAGTCTGTGTTGTGACCTTGACAGTTTAAATTATTCGTTGCTTAGCTTTTAGCTTGATGACTGTCTTTTTTTGCAATCCTACCACATCTCCTATTTCTTATATTGTGTTTGTAGTATCGGCATTGTTACGTATCTTTGACAGTAACTACTTGAAGGACTCGCACAGCATCTAGCATGAAAGCATTTCTCTGCAGTTGAACTGGCATACTGGTATACATCCGAGTTAGCTCCGATATCAAAATCAGACCACATAGATAGTTTTTCTATATAGTTTTGTACAGAGCAAGTTATTTAAGACAAATAATGTAATTAAATATAGAGTATTTAGATATATCTTAAACATTTGCTAAAAATAAACCTGAAGAATCCCTTAAATTTGCTTAAACATTTCTTGATTTTGAGATAGTATTTTTTTTCATTTACAATTAGATTATTTTTTTAACATCACTGCATTTTTCCAATGAACGTACTCGGCATTATCAATATGAAATATTTTGTCAAATTAAAAATTGAATTCTCACATGCCAAACATATGTATGCTTATCTAAAGTTTTTAACGAAATAGATAATTTTGTCAATGGAATACATGATTCCTTGTTAGTAAACCAGTACAAACGAGGGTGTTATTCTAAATGCATAACAAACAATCCCAAGAATGATCTAAAACGATTGTTTGTATAATACGATGTATTGTAATACCACAAACGTCTTTTGTTTGATAATCATTCACTTTCTTATTTTCTTTATGTTAATCTCTCACTAGGTCCACTGGACTAAGATATCACAACATAAATAGCATTTTTGTATCATGAAATATTACAATCTGTTTAATTTTTTGGGTCATAATGAAACTTTACCATGGGTAATATTCGTATTGTATTATTGCTGTTCGTATATGGAATATTTAGTGAATATGCCTTTTCTAAGAAATGCTATTGGATGGAATGGAGTGCTTGGTCAGAATGCAACGTTCAATGTGGTAGTGGGAGACAAACGCGGATGAAACTAATGAGATGCAATGCACTACTAAACACGTGCTTACGTATTTGTGGCCTTGACGCAACTTCAGTTTTTCTGAAGGATGTTGAAATAGAACACAAGGCATGTCTTAAACCTTGCACACATGGAATATACAATGCTAAAACATGGATTTGTCAGTGTCCTATTGGACAATATGGCGAGTGTTGCACTCAAGGTAAAATTAAATAGCAATAATAAGCTCAAAAAGAGAAAACTCTCTGCTTAAGTAAAGTAAGATACATAACCCATAAGTTTAATTATCTCCCTTTATAGTCCGTCGGCAGGAATAATATTCTTTCATGCACATTTACAAACGATGCCCATTCTTCCCTTGAAATTTAATTCTATTCTCGGAGTGGTTTAAGAAAAGATGAACATATGAGATTTAAACATGTAAAAACCTTAAGGTGGATTATACCCCTTTGTTGTCATCAGACAGAAACTATATACCTTCCTGTAAAATGTCCTCAAAATTCTTTGAGTGGTTTAAGAGGAGTTGCGTTTACAATATTGTGGACACATTTATAGACGGACTGGATAATTCCTATATACACTCAAACTTTTTTGCGAGCGTTGGTGAATACAAATTTAAGTAAGAAATTATTGTACCTCAATTTCGCGGTCGTTGCAAAAATCTATATACAGCACATAAAGTTAGACATCACAAATGTTGATTCAAATCGGACTTGTTTGGTCATTTACTTTCGTTGTTATTGTTTTGTGTTCAGTTTGGTTTTCTTACATGGCATTGGTCAAGTTTAAATGTCAGATATACTAAGCCTGTAACTAAAACATCTCTCACAAAGCGAATACTTTTAATAAACCAACGAACGAGGTTTAATTTTATTCAGTTTTTGTACGCCCAAGTTTAAAACCGTACTTAGTGATAATTGTACGAAGGAACGGACACAATAGATCATTTTGTTGATCAAAACCGATGGATTAAGGGTAATAATTCAACAAAAGATTTTTGTGTTTTCTATACTTATAACTTTCCATATGAGATTAAACACATTTCTATGAGATCAAAGTCAAGTTCATGTTTTTAATGAAAAAAAGAAAATGTTATCTTTAACATCTATTTTAATTTTTGTTTCATCTTAAATGCAAAATATAAAACTTAAGCGATGCGAAACAAATTCCATCATTTCATTTTATTTTTCTACTCCATCAATTTTTCCCAACAAATATGTAGTAACATGATATGGACTGAATGGTCGGGATGTAACAGTCGATGCAAAAATGGTTCGCAAACTAGAATAAAAATCTTAGATTGTGACCCACGGTTCAGCATTAATTCATGTGTTCACATATGCAATATTGACATTGAATCTTATGTGAAAAACAATTATGAAATCGAGGAGAAGCCGTGCCCGACAAAATGCAAAAACGGATTGTTTGATAAAACCACACAAATGTGTCGCTGTTTCCTTGGATATTATGGCGGATGTTGTGACCAAGGTAATTTGACATAATTATTTTTTTTTCATATTAGATAGATCATTTTTATGTAATATCGAGATAGTTGTATCACACGCTTTTTTAACTATATTTTAGGGAATGGGACGGTCGCCAGCACCTGCTCATTCGACAATCCATGTAAACAAGGGAAATGTTTGGAAACTGATAATCATTACTATTGTCACTGTGACCCGGGATACAGAGGGAAACATTGTGATGAAGGTCAGCATATTTATAATGATAAGACAATTTGAACTATTTGGATAGCAGTTGGTGTTTTCATGCTACCTTAATTCCACATGATGAGAGTTAACTCATTGAAACACGTGTACAGCATATCAAAATTTGCAATTTATATAATTAGTATTTTTGAAGTTGCACCACAACCTTGGAAATATCAAATATATAAAAAAAATACATGAATACTAATTCGAATTAATTCGTATCTAATACAGAATGAAAAGTTACTGCTAGATAGTTTCCATTTGGTACTTTTTGATGTAGATATTCATATTGTTGATTCTTTTAGAGAAAGAAGAATGTTCAACAAGCCCATGTATGTATGGGGATTGTGTTGATTTGATTGATGGCTTTGAGTGCCATTGTCAGTATTTCTTTACTGGTATAAAATGCACACAACGTAAGTACAAATAAACTGTAATTTAGCCTGTTTTGTCAATGGCAAGAGCGTTAAGATTAGTAGCAATATCTGTCTCATTATAATCTTTTTACATGCATTTAGAGCACTGGAAGTACATTTGTTTGTGGTGGTTAAACCAATTAAATTTAACTTATAAATTATGTTTACATTTTAGAAAGCAGCTTCTTTCCTATGTTTTCTGTGTTGACCACAACAATTCATACGTTTAATCATCCACTTATTTAAGTATCAAGCTACAATGTGTCAAATCTCCACAAATCTTATTTGTAGTTAGTTCGGGCGGCATGGTGCTTGTCATCTTGTCAAGCATTCTAATCGTTGTGCTAACATCGGTTTCTACTGGTTGTATAATATTGTGAGTATTTAATTATACATGTTATTTTCAATTTTGTTATCGGAGTTTGAAGTCAGTCGCCATATGCATGCAATACAGAGAGATATATTTTTATTCAAGTATTGTAAGTCGGACTGAAGGATTAATTTTTTGACTTTCAAAGTCCACATGAACATTCAATAGAGTTCGATGAATCTTTCCTTAAAGGTTTGGTTTGAAGTCGGCAGTGTGCATGAAGCAAGATATTGCGAGTTTCATATAAAGATTTTACGCGTTTAGTATTGAGTGGACTGCTCATTCGGTGATATTATTAACAGTTCTAGTTTTTGATTTGGTTATTTTAGCAATCATTTTTTTTCTTTCTGATTTTTCTTTTACAACCTGTAACTTTGAAGAGATTGTGTAGAATATTACATATACATGGATATCTCTTCTCGTAGACTTAAAATATTTCTTGTGGAAAAAATAACGGACGTTTGAAAAATAATTCAAATCAAAAATAAGGTCAAATTCATTTAAATATCTTTCAGCAAAATT